>JADMLD010000273.1:0-37497 GCA_017589585.1 Phylloscopus whistleri | reverse complement strand
TCCCCATTAAGTTGTGATTGCATTAACATGATCCCAGTGTTTCACAGCTCACAGTGATGTCTGCTCCTTTATGGCAGTCTAGTCTCTAAAACCAGTTATCCACTTGTCAGGACATGAAAGCACAAATATCAATTCTGGCAATCCATAGACTGGAAGGAAACCTATCCCAAGTCTTGTTTACACTGCAACTGTTTACTGTCCACTTACAAGGTAAGGATACAACTAGTTAAAAAATTTACAGAGCCCCTATGGAATGTGGTTCACATTCCCTTGCAAGTAAATTCACTACACTACACTACATTTTTTTTTTTTTGTCCACTCCTACAAGTTTGTTTTAGCTGTAAATCTGCTTACAGTTCCACACAGAGGGAAGGTCAAAAGTACCAAATTCTCTGACCATAAACAAGAAACTTGAAATATTATGGGCCTAAACTGTGAATCACAAACTCAAACCAGAAGACACTAGAATCAGTCTAGGCTCATATCTTTGCAGGGAACAGGCTTCAATAACCCCAGGCCATGAAACATACTCTGTGCTTGAGGAGGGTAAAAGGACTACAGCTTCCCTGGCAACCTGACCTTCCATCCAAATCTCAGCTTTAAAGGCTCATTTTCACCACTTCATCAAAACAGAGTTATTAGGACATAAACAAAAGGCACAGGATTCTTTGCAGCACCAATAAACACCTTCCAGGTTATCTACTTGTTGTTTTCAACCCTTGCCAATAAGGACTGCAGGAAACTGTAAAATTAATCTCCAAAATATACATTTGGTAAATTGTTTTAAGGAGACATAGGAGAGAAAGTGGACCAAAAAAGAACAAAAATAATTGAAAATATAATGGGAGAATTCCAACTTAGAAACACAATTCTGTTTTTTTTTTCCCTAATGTTCAGAAATCTGTAGAAACTAAAATCTACATCAGGTCAATTTTGATCATCCAGCATGCTTAATTAGATTATCATTATGTGTCTCTGACATTATCTGCATCTTAGAAGAATTTGTTTTGAGTACAGGATTTTTAATCCTATTACCTATGTGAAAATAATGAGTGAAACAAAAAATAACCTGGCTATAGATTTTCTGGTTTGTTGGCCAGGTGACACAGCAGCATAATTTTTGTACCAAAAAATATCATACTGAGTACAGACATCACTAAATGAGGACCTCTCCTGGCTGTCAGATTGATAGAACTGCAATGTGCCAAGGAATGAGGGACCCCCACCTTTGCAGTAGGCTAAGAGTAACTTCATATCCATGCCATTTCTCCAGGCACAGAGTAAACTGGAGCACAACATGAAAAAGCAGAGCTTTAGATCTGTTAGGTTTCAGACTGATTTGCAGGTTAAATGGACAAAAATTGGTGGGAACCAAGTGAGCTCTGGGGAGAGAGCCATAATGTCACTTTCTGCTTTGGTGTTTTATGTCCTGATGATCCTTAGTCCAGAGGTTCACTTAAGCTTCAGGTATCTGTGAAGAGCTAGAAAAAAAATTGCAGCTCTCACTTAATGTTGAGAATGAAATATTTTGAGAAGGAAAAGATCAAAAAAAAAACCATATTGAATAAGGTTTGCTAATAAAAAAAAAGTGTCTTTTAGTGCTTATGACTTCATCTGACTATATATAACAAGTGAAACTCAGGAAAGTGAAAACACATCTGTAAGATGGCAAGGATATTTTCTAGAACCATTATTCCTATTTTTTCACAAGAATAAGAAACCTTTCCTATGGTTCCCACTGACTTATTGCTCAGATATTGATCCATGAGATACAAAACCATTCTGACTGGTGTTAACAGAAGGATACATCTCCCCAAGCATAAATAAAAAGTTAGCTCCAAGTCCCAGGTAAATGCTAAATGTGCTTGGGACCCCTTATAGTCCTATAACAGGCAATAGGTACTTCTGGATATCAAATCAGATCAATTTATTCTAAGAAGTAATACTTAATACATGCCAGAATAAACATCCTTCGAAAGTGCCTGTTGACCACTATTAAGGGAGCGACTGCTTTAGATTTTAGGGTTAAATTTTAAAACGCCTAGAATTAGCTGACATAAATCTCACCCTACGTGCTTCCCTTTGTCATTGTATCTTTAGAGTTAGCAGAGTATTAAAAATTGATCAGGGGTCTTTTTTCAGTGCCAAAATACAGGACTTTTTGCTGACAGTTGCCAAATTGAATCTAGCCTGAGCCTAAGAAATACTGCAGGGCTGCAATGGAGGATCGCATGCAAATCATTCTTCCAGGCATAAAGACTAACAAACAGAAAACAGCAGAAGTACTGTTTTTTGCTAATCTTCAGGATGATTCATAAAAGTAATGAGAACATACTGAAAAAGACGAATATCATTAACCTGCTCTTAAAAGAAAGATAAATCTTATTTTACAACAAACATGCCAGCCAGAAGAGTAGTAGCATTCGAGCATAATAGCTGTCTTATTGAAGAAACACTTAAGAAATCCAAATGAATTTCACAGTTCTTATCTACCTTCATTCTTCCTGCACTTTGAAGGAAAGTTATGTTTAGCGGTTTTCTCTGAAACAAAGGTGGTCAATACCTAACAAATGAACAGAACTACAATCTGAACAATATTACCACAGATTTTTTTTTGGCTGAATTACTTCTATCAACTGTCTGTTCAGCCTAAAGTTTAAATTGGCAGCACTCAAGGGCTCTCAGTGAATTTAGCACAGCTGATTACTTTCACGTCCAGCCATCCACAAATATCTCAACATGTTGAAAGTCACGGAAATTTGCTAAGAACAGGAACACTATGGAATTCATAGCTCCCCAGACAGCTGTAACAAAATGCAAGCAAGGGTCCTGACCCTGTGGATGCTCAGTTCATTAGGTTTATACAGGAAAATAAGTAGTTGAAGTATCAGCCCTTTGGCTAAACACTCCATATTCTAGCAGCTGGTGTGCTGTGACTGACATTCATTAAAATTGTTTATCACAATTTTCTTCTTTCTACTGCCATTTTCTTTATCTCTGACTATTATTTCTTCCCACAGCTTTCGAAAAGAACTCTTTGAGACCTGAAATTTCAGGTATGTTACCTAAACACAACTATAATGTGCTCAATGACATGATTCTTTAAACAGCATGGCACCACAAAATGTAAATAATTGTAGGTCATGATGAGTGCAACAATTATCAGAATCAACTCTGTCATGAGGATGGTAATGGGGATATAAAAATGGCATTCCAGCAGTAGCTTCTTTCTCCTAGCATCAACATTTGAGTAAGAGCAGTCTTTTAAAAGTACATTAAAGGAAAATGCTAAAACCAGGTACACTGTGCTGTTTTATAACATTCATTCAGCAAGTTATTTAATCATGAGTAGGACTACTGATCTACTCTGTATAATGGAAATTATATGAGGTGCAATATTTAAAGCAGGGTGGCATTACTCTGTAAATCTGCCAGGAGAGTTGGTTAAATCTCTCAACAATCTTGTTGAGATTCTTCAACTTTATTGGCATATCTGTAACTAATAACAATGATCCCTGGTGTGGTTATGTTGGGCAATCAAGGATCTCCCAAACTACTCCTAGGCATGACTCAGAAGTAAGCATGTGCCAAGCACCATGTCTAAAAGGCAGTCTGAGTGTGACCACCCTGTCCTGGAAAGGGAGACAATTCAACAGTATAAATTACATCAAGCTGTGCTGCTGGCCTCAGGATGCTTGAAACATTTAGCTTACAATTATAGCCTGTGTGTCCAATAATGCTAAGGACTTCAAAGGTAATATATATACATATTTTTGTACATATATATATACATGTATATATGCATTACATTACAGTATAAAACATTATGTTCTAATATTATCTATTTTTATTGTATTATACTTATGCAATTATCATATATATTATATCTTTCAGATTGACTTATTTTTTGTAATACAGTAAAATGCAATATTATAAAAATATTATAAAATATTATGTCATATTTGTTAGGTTATAGTCACATGAGAATAAAGTGGTGTATTGGGTTTGCATGGCCAAGTTTTGGTAAGGGTGGCTCCTGTGAGAAGCTGTTAAAAGCTTCATGCACAGCAGAGCAAATCACTGGCAGTTCCAAAGATGGATGTGCCACTGGTCAAGGCTGGGCCAGTTAGAAATGGTGGTAATGCCTCTGTGATAACAGATTTAAGAAAAAGAAATAAAAAATTATCACATAGTTTTAATTGTGGCCAGAAAAGAGTTGGGTAAGAACATAAGAGGAGCAAGGTCAGTGGAGAGGAAGGGCAGGAGGTGCCCCAGGCACTGAAGCTGAGGTTCCCCTACAGCCCATGGTGCAGCCCATGGTGAGGCAGCTGTGCCCCTGCAGCCTGCAGAGATCCACAGGGATGCAGAGATTCACCTGCAGCCCGTGGGGGAGCCCCACACCAGAGCTGGTGGATGCCTGAGAGGAGGCTGTGACCCTGTGGGAGGCCCATGGAGAAGGAGGCACCCATGGGAGCAGCCTGTCCTGGAAGAACTGCAGCCTGTGGAAGAGTGACCCATGCTGCAGCAGTCTGGGGAGGACTGTTGCTCATGAGATGAAGTCACGTTGCTCCAAGGAACTGATGCCGTGAGCACTTCAGTAAGTCTGCTTTGACACTTACGAGATTTTTTTTTGACCTTGTATAAAGAAATTAAAATGTGGTTTAGGCAGCACGAATTGTGAGCACCTAATCTGAAAGACGAACATACTTTTGTCCCAGCACTGGCTAGCTTGTTCCTTTCTAAGAAAAAAAGACAATTTTAAATTTCATAGGCAGGACAGATCAAGGGGAAAAAAGAAAGAAAAAAAAAAAAAGAGAGAGAGAGAAAGAAGGAAAGAAGAAAGCAGAAGGAAAAGACTGTAATAAAAGAAAGAATAAAAAAGCACCACTCAAAATCTCTCTAGTCACTTTGGAAATTTTAGGCCATTTCCTGCAAATTATATTTTCTGAAAAAGAAATGCAGTACTGCCCGTCCAGCCTGTCAACTGCTACAGACTTTCCAGAAGCACCACTCTCTAAAGTTGTCAGCAGTATATTTTACAAAGATATACAGTCAGCAAAGAAGCAGGTAGCACAGAGATAGCCTTTATTCAGAGAAAGTGGCACGCACAGCCCTTCTCCAAATTGTCAGACACTTACAGCTGTTCATCAGTAAACCACATTGTTAGCAATGAAACCATGGAAGAACAGGGTGTTGCAAATTTCCCGCCAAGCCTGCAAAAGACATCGTGAGACTGGAGCATGGAAAGTAAGGCCTTTGGAGACTTCTACTCATCCAAACAATCACTGGACTACACCAACTTTAGAAGTAAATTATTGGAGTTGGAAGAATAAAGAGACACTCCAGTTTCAGGGTTTCCCTACCACAACTCTGGGATTGAAGGTCCAGGCTTTAACATCATCACCATATGTCAGGCTGTCTCACATTTTGGTTGTTAAAATATAACCTATTATTTTTTATATTTGTTGTATAAACAGTAGCCAGGAAATTCTTTTAAAATTCTATTACTCATGCAGTATTTCCTTCTTAGATATTTAAGAGACTTATTCTTAAACAGGCAGAGAATGGTTCTCCTGTTCATGATTTGTCTGTTTCGAGTAGTGCAAGTTTTACAGATTTCTCTTTTTGACATCTGGGTCAGAGGAGTTGAATTCTGTATTGAGTAAGTGGTGAGTGCACTTTGGCCTGGAAATGCTCAGGCTACTGATTCACTAAATATATTCAGTCTAAGGAGATTATTAGGCCTCCAGTTTCAAATACTTATTTTTAAAAATAAATGAAAAAAAAATATTTTTACAAAATCTGTTTACTGCAAAATACTTTTATTTGAAGACTTCTCTTATTTTTGGAAAGTAGAAAAACATCTAAAATAAAAGTCTCCTTTAGCATTAGTATGTATTCAGACACAAGAAAAGCCTCTACCCTCCCTGTTTACCATGTACTATGGTAACCTAATTTTTCAATATTTTCACTCAAATAAATGAAGAATTACATATAAATCTTAAAAATTTTCAGCCCCTTCCTAGTCCTAAAGCATTAATATAAATGTATTTTCCCCATAGCACAACAACTACTTACCTTTAGCTGTCAACTTAGTTTTATAATATCAATTGAAAAATTGCTCTTCCTTAGAATATTATTTTTATTACAAGTGCAGATGTTAATTAGCATAATTAGGTAATAGTATAGTGATACTAGTCAAATATTTGTAGAAATCAGGCAGTGTTCCCTCAAATATGTCTGTTTTAAAACTTGCACCTTCTGTTTCTCTGAATTTTTCAGTGCTGATATAAGCAGTGCATAGGTTTTATTCTACTTTATTTTTTTACCTAGAGGATTTTTAGACAATGACAGTATTTTTCACCAAGAACATGCACTGGTAGGAGAAAGGGCAATAGGTCCAGACTGAAAGAGGTTAGTTTTATGCCAGCTATAAGAAAGAAATTCTATACTGTAAGGGTGGTAAAGTACTGAAACATCATGCTCAAAAGATGTAAATGCCCCATTCCTGGAAGTGTTCAAGGCTGGATTGAATGGGGTTTTGAACAACCTGATTTAGTGGAAGGTGTCCCTGCCCATGGCAGAGGAGTTGGAACAAGGTGATCTGCAGCACCCCTCCCCACACAAACCATTCAATGATTTTATGAAGAGTAGGGCAGTGATCACAGAGAACATTCAGCTCTGCAACAGCATCACCAATTAGCAGAAAGTTAGGCAGCTCTGAAGAATGAAGTAGAAGGAGGTGTGTGTATGACAAGGGTACCCACAGCTGGAAGGGCCAGAGTCAAGGGGGCAGCTGAACCAGTGCTGTCTGCAGAAGTGGTGGTGAGGATGGACTGGGGAATCTCCAAAACAGCGATCTGGATTTGTCTCTGAGCAGCCTGGTTTGCCATTGCATCTGTGCCAAACTTGGAAGCTGGCCCTGCTTTGAATGGGGTTCAGATCAGACGATTTCCAGAGATCTCTTCTAACATAAATTGTTATGTTACTGTGACTTTAACAGGCATTGCCACCTAGTTGGCACGTGTATCCCAGAGTCAGATTCTAGGGGAAAAAGAGAAACAGAGCAGCAGTCTCAGGTTACCTGAATTTTTCACAGGTGTCTAGGGACCCACTGCTACTCATTCCTTCCACACCTGACTTCACATAATTCCCCACCTCTTCCTCATTCCACAACCTAGAAGTGTTTTTTTTCTATCCCTGACCATCTCCACTTCCTTATAGGAGCTTCAGGAAGCCTCCAGACGAAAAACCTCAATTTTGTTTATATTGTGGAGTTCAACCACTTGGGCTCATGTGCACAGTGGGTGCAGCCTTTGCCCTGTATGAATTATGAGTACAATGAAGGCTTCTAAGCTCCTAGGTTCAGATATCCTCCCTGGACACGTCCCAGCCTTTCACGAATTTTAATTCATTGGTTCTGTGGGAGAGAAAATTTGAACATTTTCTCAGCTTGTGTGAGAGAGAAAAGTTGAAAAACAGCATCTATATTTGTAAAGAAGTATGCAACTAATTTTTAAAGTTCCTTATTCTTCAGTACAGAAATACTGTTTCCTAATCCTGTGGTGGGATTTTTTTATCTAATTATCTTAATGATACAGAACAAGTAATATAAAACATGATTTGTTTTTTTCTTCTGGATTCAAATAAGAGCTAATCCAAGGAGTTTTTTCTGGGCTTCTTCTCCAGGCAACAAAAGGTCAGCAGGATGGGAACAGTGGGAAATTAGCACAGCTACTTCAGATTTTCACTATGTTATTCTGCATACAAATGGTCTTCTGACTCAGAGCCTGTTAAATATAATCAGATTTTAATATGACTTTGAAAATTTGATGAAGAGCAGGTACGGCTTGGACATCAAAAAGACAATAGCTGTTGGAGGGGAAAAAAAACAAGCAAACAGGAAACACATTTGGTGGCTTATTGGTTTGTCTCAAGATTTTGGCATTCTCTGCTGGTTCCAACAATGGTAGTCCCTGAGGATCAATCTGCTCTATGTTACAGTGTCTTATCCTTGCAGCTTGCTGACTAGGGACTTTTACCTGGTTTAAATGCCATAAGGGTGTATGGGCACAGGAGGAGAGGAAGGCAGTATATTTCAGAATAGCAAATGTCAGGGGTCTTGGACTTCAGCATCAATGCAGGTATGCCTACAAGGATTGATCTCATGTTCTGGTAAAGCCATTTAGGCAGGGGCCTTGATACATCTAAAAAATCTGAGTCATTTTACCTCTGTCTCGCACTTAATCTAAACCTTTTGATGACAATCCAGGACCCCTTTTTTCCCTAAGTAGCCACAGGATTCTACAGACATAGTTTTTCACAAAAACAGGATTTTCCCACATGACCATGCACGAACCTGACAAATTCGGTCAGACATGTAGACAGTTCTTTTCCTGTATTGGAATGAAGTTGGCTGAAATGAGAGAAAAATTATTGTAAGCAATCTAAAATGTACTGCTTGCTTATGACTAAAGGACATATGCAACTGTGGCACACTGCAAGTAGGTGCTACAATAATGTTTTTTTCCTTCACAGGAGGAAATGGAGTTCATGAAAGAGTTACAGTACATCCCTGTAGACTAAGACTTCTGTAATCCATGTATTCATAGGATGGCACATTTGTGTGTGCTGTAACTTGCCATGATCTGTGCATTCAGAATGTTTTCTGTGTAGTGTCAATATTTCCATGGTTGAACACTACGCAATTTTGATAAGAGAACTGAGCCAGCTGTACTCAAACTTCAGATTCTTTGCTATTCTGCTCATCAGATTTTGTAGCTATAGACACTTTAAAATTTAAACTCACTTGCCCAAGTTTTGTGTTATAATTGTTTTGAAGGTTGAGGACCAAAAATCATGAGCAATATATTTTTGAAATAATATCCTGTGTCAGGTGATAAAATGCTACTGAAAAGTAGCACTTGCTGAAATACTACTTGCTGAAAGAAGATATTCTTTTGCAGTAAGTTGGTGATGATTCATTATTTTACCAGAGCAACTGGAGTAGGGATTAGAATAATGAAATCAATGACAAAAGCTGTTCAGTTTACATATTTGTTTTGGCTTTTCATAATCAGCAGTGGAATAACATAACCCTGGGGTTAAGCCTGGTGCCAGAAGAGCTCTTGAAGTTTCCAGCTGTTCACATTATACCAAATTACAACAGAGATTGTGAGTGATGCTTTCAAGAAGTATGGATCTATTTTTGAAAAATGGACACTTGATTAGCCTTGCTACAAGGCTACAAAAATAAAGAAATGTCCAGCTTTTCCTCAGGGTTCTGGCAGAGAGATCACGTATAGCTCACATAGACACCTTGGAGGAGCTCCCCAAAAGCAGCTGCTGTTATTCCTAGAACATGACGTACTTTAGAAGCATTCATTTGGAAGATGGCAAAGAGAGAAAATGGTGTGTGCATGACTTCAAGGCACAACATGGAAGCTTTGCTCCCAAGTAGAATGAGCTGAGCTGTTCTAACTTCCTGAGATTTCAAGTCGTCAAAACTATTTTTAAAAAACTGCACTTACTGTGTTTCAAGTCAGCAACTTGCTCAGACATGACCCAGAATTCTTCCAAATAACATTTTCCTCTTATCTCTATATTATGAATAAATATGTTCTGATACATTGTAATGTACAAATACATACTGATTTAATAGAATTTTGTTATAGGCCAGTGGGACTACTGAACTGTTAGAAATGTGAGGAAAAGGGGTCTGTGTATAGAGGCAATACTGTTTTGCTTAGGGAATAAGGTAAGCATGATCATATATCAACAATCTGACTTCATGTATCAAAAGGCTGACTTCAATGGGGGCCAGTAGTTTTTGCTGGGAACATCAAAACATCAGAATGACCTAAATCTACTGTACTAAATGTACTAAAATCCAGATACTAAATCTGGTTCAGAACCTTATGAGACAAAACTTGATCTAGAGCATCGTTTGCTATCCATCAAAGGCTATCCATTGAGATCATATTTTATCTTTTGTGAATACATCAATAGTTCTGACAGTCACAGAACCTCTTGGAAATAAGCTCCACAATTTAAAAGCCGTTTCATTGTCTTAGTGTGCATGTCTCCAGGATTTAAGGCATTTATAAGGTGCATAAATGGGTTTGTTGCTTGAGCTGCAACAAAGCTTGGGAACAATTGAATGCAGGTAAAGGAAATGCAACTTGCATTAGTGCCATGAAATTTAGGTTCTTGTAATGTGAACAAAGAGCCTGCAGTTCTCTTTTCGTGGATTGTGATGAGTTTGAGGAAAATCGGCTTGACAAATAATCTTAGTGCATGGCTCAACAATTACTGCAGATTTAGCATGACGAGAATTATTTTAAGCTAAGAAAGCAATACTTTAAATTGTGCTTTAGATGATTTTTATTTAAACAAGAATTTCCACTTTCTGAAATTATATGTAGGTTTTGGAATATGTTTATGGCCAAATTGATTCGCAATGCCTTGTTGGCTTTCCACGTCTATAGTTTTAAAATGTTTGGGGGATGGACAATGGGGAAGGGAAATCAAAGGTCTCAGACTTGGCTACCATAATCTTTCCTTCTGCCATTGACAAGAAGGAGGTGATGTGGTGAGCCTTGTCTATAGTCTGGTTTGATCACAGAGGACAAAAAACATCTGTGTTACCCTAGGAGGCCTTTGGTGAGAGTCCAGTAACAGATTCATGGCCAGATGCCTTACTTACTTTGCAGACCATGACTAATGAACAGCCATAGAGACATTAACCTTCAGCCTCAATGGGTTCAACTTTTCCCAGTCAGCTGGAGTCACAACCAAAGACTTTGTTTGCACTACATATTTGATGACATTCAAAGGCTGACTTACTTTCTGTTTACTAAGAAACATGGATCAGAGAAGACCACTGAATGTACAGAAAGATAAAAGCTGTGATGATGTATTGCAGAGTGGTCATTAGTTCCTAAAACAGACAGGAAGATGGCTCAGATTGGAAATTAATGCTTTTCTGAATGCTCACACTTAGTAGCCCTGTTCATGCGAGGAAATTAAAAAGCACCAGGGAGTGTTCCCCATCACTGGATCTGAAATCTGTACTTAGTTGTCCTGGTACAGCTTTAGCTTAATCTAATTAGCAGCTTCAGAAGAAATTCCTGGGCATAGTTTGTCAGCTAGCAGACACCAGAAATCACTTGTGATATCAGTCTAGATGTATCCATTGTATTTGGCAGGGTAGGACTGTTCAATTTTGTTTCATAGGACAAACAAGGTAATTTCATACCTCAGTACCAGAGAGAAATCAAAGATAAATGCAGTTTTCTAATACAGATGGAGTTTTCCCCATATCAGCTTGTGACCTGTACATAACAGACTCTTAAAGCCTTACAAAGAAAGGAAAATTCTAGAGGTATCAGGTAATTTTTTTAAATGCTTGATAGAGATTCAACCTACTCTGAAGTTGGCACCTGGTGACTGCCTGCCTGGCTAACACCTGCCTGTACTGAGTAGAGTTTCACTGACTAAGGGGAACATAAAGATCTACATACAGACACCTATATTTCAGTATTCATGATCCGGATCTAAATCCTGTCCTCCTGTCTTCTACAACTTGATGACACCCTTATGGTCATTTTCCTCTGACCTATGTTCATCTTTGCCTTAAGTGCTCTCCATTGCTGTAAGTGCTGAGAGGAGTCCAAACCTCCAAGCTTCTCTGCTTGAACATGACACACTGCCATCTTTTGAAGAAATTCCTAAACAGTTTTAATTTTCTTAACAGATAAGCATGTTAACTCTCTTATCCACATCCTTAGCACAGCAAGACTCAAGAATGTGCAGTGACTGTTCAAAATGTCTGGTTTTCTAAATAAACAGTAGAGTAAAATGGTTGAAAATACACTTTTGCAAGGGAGATTATTTGAGAGATCAACTTTATTAAAGGCTAATGTACATAATTTTTGTGTCACCACTGAATTTTTTTAAAAAAGGGGGAGGGGGGTAGTTAAGTTATAAGGAACAGAACAGCAAAATGTCTAGTTTGTGGTGCAGGTGGAAAGAACTCCTATTTCATACTTTCCACATACAGCACAGACTGTAATGCAAATGGAGCAATATTATCCTGGAATGGTGAAAGGAATTCCATGGGAAATATAAATTCACAAGGCATTTTACCTGAGGACAAACTCCTAATCTTCTCCACTGATACAAATTGTTCTCACTTGTACTGTGTCATCTGAGGCATTTAATCTGCATTTCCAGAACTTTTCTCAGAGGAAGTCCTGAACTATACTTCAAAATATAAAACAAAACAGCCCTGAAATGTATAATCTGTCTGTAAAGCTAATGAAAGTATTTTCCTTAACATGACTGCCATAAAACATTAAAGGCTCTTCATTTGTCTAACCTTCTATGCAAGACGGTTCCCAGATGTGTTGCTCCACAGGGAGTTCAAAGCCTCTGAAGTGCAAATAAAATGTAAATTCAGTGAAGTGAGTAGTCACACATTTCTTTTATTAGGTGAAAATTAGCCCGTTTAGGTATAATATATCCTTTGTTTCTTTCAGGTTTTGAACCAGCAGTATTTTCATCCAATGTCAGCAACAGCAACTTAAACCTGCAGTTAATCCATACACAGTTTAAAACACGATTTTCTAGAACAATTTTCCCTAGTACCATAATATCCCTGTGTACCAGTCCTGAGGAAATGTATCATCTTTACAGGTGAAAAGCATCTTTATTATTACTGGCTAATTTTCACCCAATTCTCAGCTCCTGAAAGATAGTACTTCTTCTGCTTGCTTTCATACTATGATCAGGAAAAAATAAGTATGTGTGAGACCTCTGAGCTGCATACATTCAAGGTGGAAGTAGACTGTTTACCTAATTGTTGACAATTTACCTTATAATAGTGGTTAAATCTAAATCTGGGTGTAGAATTCATAGACATATATTATGAATTTACAAAAATGTAAATGTGTACATATTAAATATTAAGATAGAAAACCGTGCACATTTGTGGCGGGTCAATCCTGGCTGGATGCCAGGTTCCCACCAAAGCTTCTCTATCCTCCCACTTCAGCTGAGCAGAAGAGATTAAATATAACAAAAGGATCATGGATTGATGAGATAAGGGCAGGAAGTGATCACCCATCAATTTCTGTCATGGGCAAAACAGACTGAACTTGGGGAAATTAGTTTGAATTTACAACCAACCTAATCAGAATGGGGTATATGAGAAACAAAACCAAATCTTCTTCTTAGGCTCAACGGTACACCCAATTTCCCTAGCTCCTAACTGCTCCTGACTCCTAATAGGGAGGGCTGTTCCCACTCTTCACCTGCTCCAGAATGGGGTCATTTCCTTGGGAGACAGTCCTTCTGAACTTGTACAAATTGGGTCCTTCCGACAGGCCCCCACAGGGTCACATGTCCTTCCAGGAAACTTGCTTCAGGGTCAGTTTTTCTCTCCACAGTGCCACAGGTCTTCCAGAAGTCTCCTCCAGCATGGTCTTCCCATGGGATCATAGCCTCCTCTGGCTGCATCCACCTGCTCTGGTGTGGGCTCCCCCAGGGTCTGCAGGTGGATCTCAGAGCCAGCATGGCCCTCCATGGGCTCCAGGGAATCTCTGCTCTAGTCCCTGGAACACCTCCTCCCCCTCCTTCTCTGGTGACCTTGGTCCTCACATATTCTCACTCCTCTCTTTGACTGAAGTTGCTCAGAGTTTTTTCTCTTCCTTCCTACATCTGTTATCCCAGAGGTGCTACCACTGTTGCTGATGGGCTCAGCCTTGGCCAGATGTGGGTCCATCCTGGCATTGGCTCTGTTGACATGGGGAAATATTTTGGCAGCTTCTCACAGAAGCCACCCCTGTGTCTCCCCTGCTATCAAAATGTGGCAATGCAAACCCAATATACAATTTTATTTTTTCATAAACTCTTCTGTCTCTGTGAATAAAAATGCACATGATCTTTAATTTTTATATTTAATCTTTCTTTTTCGTCTTTTTTTTTTTTTTTTTGCTTTTCAGTCTCCTGGAAGTATTTATAAGTTTTTAAACATGACAGAAGGCCCATTGGCTACAGCCATCACATCTATGAAGAAGATGCATTTCATTAGGGACTGCTGCAGCATTCTGGCAAGTTCTTCTTCTGGCAATCTATTTCCAAGTCTTATGGTCTGTATAGCTGCTTATGTAGGATCTGATTTTGACTAATCATACAACTATAAGCTAACAGTAATTCCACTAAAGGAAATGAGTTGAAAGACATCTTTTATAGTTTTACTTAAAACAGATACTAAAAAAATTAAATATACACTCAGACAAGAGAATGAGTACTGTTCAGTCTTTTAAGTGTTTAGAACCTTGGGACATGATTTACCACAAGCATGGTTGCTGCTGGAGGTTTGTGTTCTTACACAGTTGCATGATATGGCTCTCTACTTTTGCATCAGAAATGTGCTGAAGTATAAATGCTCTACCTGCCCTGCCCAGGTCAACAGTGACATTTGCCAGTGGTGCTGTGCATACTCTCTCAAAAGATGCAGGGTCAGGTCCTTGGGTCTAAGTTTGGACAGTTTGGACATTTTCTTCTGCCACAGAGTTGCATCAATCAAATTAAACTCAGCAACTGCAACTTAGTAAAGAACCTGAGGTTATTCCTGTGTATAATGTTATGCCAAAGGGTCAGTGCATCCTCAGTATTATTTAGTTATCACATATGTCACTTCTGGATTGCCAAAGAGACTCTCTATGCAAAAAAGAGCATACCCTTATGTTACAGCTTTGTCACATTAATCCACTGTTCATATGGAGAATTTATTATTTACAGAGAGAAAAATGCCTTCTGCACATGAATACTTGAAACAGCAGTTTCAAAACATAGCTCGGCTTTAATATTCATTATACATACATGCAACTAAAGGTTAAAAAATCCCTATACTTGATATATGCTGAAAAAAATTGCTGCTGTTGGCTTTTGGCTTTCATTCACCTTTGATCATGAATTAAAACAGAGAAATTTGAGGACAGTAGTTCAGCAGTCCTAACACCAATCTCCCACTTTGAATGAGCTTTTAACTTTCCTGTTTCTGACCAAAAACCAGGATGATGTTATGCCCTGTGGACAACATTTTTAACATCAATACTCTTTTAATAATTCATGTTAAAAATATGGACAGTCAGATCTTCTTTTTATTTTTCTCAACAACCAGATTTCAAGAGCTCTCAGTGTTGTTACTTTTGCTGTCACAATGAGGGACGAGTGCAGTGTGGAAGGACCAGCCTCCTCAGGCAGAGTTTTTTAGCCTCTCCTTCCCATTAACTAACTGTGTGGTCTGTGGAAGAGCAAGAGCGTAGGAAGCCATGAGGGTGGCCCAAAGACAGGGAGCAAACAGCAGGAGGACTCTCAGTGACTCTCCAATGTTTTCTTCATAAAAAAAATAAGGTATCTGGAAAAAATAATCATTTTGGTCAAAATCCTGGGGTTTTTTTTCCCTGGGTTTTGATGATACATTTTCAAACAGCAGGAGCTGAAAGCGATATCAGCAGGTTCAGCAACAAGGACAAAAACAATACTGATGTGTCATTGTATTGCTGGCTGCAGTCTAAGCTTCCTCATGCCAGCAAGCCCTTCATTCCTCCTACTGCTTCTCCCTTCACAGACACTTCATAGCAATCCCAGTGCTTTTGCCCTTCTCCCCTTCTCCTGCTTCTATGCCTGTCACCCTCATCACTGTCTTTCTCAACTGTGCTCCCAGTTAGCTCACTGCTGCTTAAGTATAAGGCCAATAGATTAGAAAAAAAGTAGCTGATGCACTGTTTTTCTACCCCAAGTCATAAGGCAACCAAATAATAGTAAAATATTACATGCATCCTGGGTTTCCTTTGTGATTTCCCTGAACCACCATGCCTGGAAAAAAATCCCATTTTTGCAAACACTGCCTTCTTTACTGACCAGAAAGCGCACAGAGTAACAGCTCAAGCCTTCCTAGTTATTAGATCAAGAACACACCTTTCAAATATAAATTCTCCTTCACTTGTTATTTTATGTTCTGTACAAACAATGTAAGCTGCATAAAGGATTATGCTTCCATTACAGGTATATAAAGAATTTAACTAAATGTTGTCATAACTCAGAAGCAGGACACTATTTAGGAATAGAAATAGGAAGGATAGTTGCCTGTAGGCTGTGATGGTGAACTGTCAGAGATATAAGTATATTTAATGTGCAAAAGAAGAAATTTCAGTCTTTTCTGTGACTGAGATCACTCAGCCCAGCTGAGTGTTTATATGTTTATATTTATAACATATAAATAGCAATAAAGAAAAATATGTGGAAAAGTGCCTGCTTAGGATGCTTTTCAGGCATACACGAAAATGGCAAGACATTTTTAAAGTTTGAGGAATTAATGCCAGTTATAGAAGATATCCAGGACAAAAAGCTAAAGTCCTTAAATTCTCGTTACAATAAAAGCTAGAGTGGACACTCCAGTCCTTTCTAAGCCCATGCCCTCTGACCCTTTGGGTTGAAGACAGAGATGCCTTGACTGGGGAGGCATGTTAACTCAAAGACAAGCAAAATTGATGCCCCAGCGAATTTTTTTTGTAGAAAGACAGAAGCTAGATTTGAGAGACTCCCTTGGCTAAGAACTGGCAGTTCAGACCTATATGAATTAGAGAAAAATCATTCCACAAGTTACGAGTTTATAGAAAAAATTTCCATATTACATAATATTTGCAATTTGAATGATTCATCTGGCCTTGAAGCCTCTGCAAAATCATTAATCTGTAAAGGGCTTAATTAAAGTGCTGAAGAGACCTTTGTGATTTTCATACAGTCCCTAATACTAGGCACACATAAATGTGTGTGCGTGCCCTTAAGGGTCCAACCCTTTAAAGGAGGGACATTTAAATTTTTTATAAGCTCTGGAAATATATCCCTTTGATAAGATGGATAGAAGACATTTTTTAAACTAACTGTTCTTGTTGCTGTTTACTCCATGCACCTCTCCTTGTACCCATACCTTTTTGTGCTCCATATCTTACCCAAGAGCTACACTGCTTTCTGCCCTACAATCAGTTGTTTCATTTGTTTGTAGTGTGCTCCCTGCATCTGTTGCTGGTAGCTCCACAGGTTCTGTTAGTTCCACTATCAGTTTACATTGAGGTAATGGAAAGTGTCTGTGCCCATAAGCCTTTCAATGACAGTCGTAAATCATGACTCGAGCTCTCCAGAACACCTGCCTGTACGTCTGGGTTAATCCCTCTCTGATTGCAGATCTAGCTTCGTAAACCAAAATGTTTCATAGTGCCAGCAGAACCTACCTGCAGCCAGAGTTGTACACAGAGCAGAGATAATTAGAATTACTTGCAAGTGAGTGCATCTGTCATTCTCCACAGTGTTACTTCAGTCACTCATTTTACGTAACAAACCCAGTTTTCCCCCCAAATTTATGATCTTCTTATATGACATTAATAGATTCACAAGAGAACATAGAATGGGAAACTCTGCAATGCATGTCTGTCTACCTAATCACTTAGAATTCATCAGGGATCAATATATGTAGCAGCCTTGAAAAGATGTACAGGATTTAGAGGAAAAGTTTCACTTCTTCTTGACTGAAGACAGGTTAGACATTAGAAGAGCATTTTATGATTTTGGATAAAACTTGCAATCCATGATAATGTGTTGTTTGGCCATTTCATGAATTGCAAATGCTTTCCAATTGTTCTAGAATTATGGAAATAACCTTCTAAAAACCCAAATGAGCAAGAAAAATAAAACACAAAAATACCTTAGAAAAGAAATAGCAGGAAAAAAAAAAAAAAACAAACCAAAAACACCCAAACAACAACACATACACACACAAAAAACCCCCACCTGTTATCTATGGAGATGCAAGAGAAAAAGTAAAAGCACAAAGTGAATTAAAAAGGGACAAGTTTATCTAAAAAACTACTCAGAGACACTCATGAAAGGATTAACTTTTTTATGAGAAGTAGTGTTGTGTGAATGGGTGATATACAAATTCCAAGACCGAAACTTTCTGAAAATTATACACAGGACCTCTGACCTTGCACCTTCAGTGATTTGTTCAGTCAACGTTTCTTGGTGCTCCACTGGCATCAGTACAGTTTGTGTAGGCATCCAGGTCTCACCCTTGTGCAGGAAAAATGAAGTGAGCAAAGTCAGCTGTACGAAACAGGAGTTTTGAATGAGTGGAAAACTTGCTTCTTTCACATTCGTCCCTTTCCTCTCCTAACAAGAATGTTAAAGTGCTATACAAATACCACTCTATCATATTCTGAAGTACCCATTTGTATTATGAGAGTGACAGAATAAAAGGTAAAGCTGATTGCAATATGTAACACCTTCTGCTGAATTTCTTTTATAAAAAAAGCAAAACCTTCCTGTAAACATGATAAGAATGTAGCTGTTCTTTTGTCTTCAGCAAAGAAAAATATCTAAATTTTCTTTTTTGTGTCTAAAACCACAACTATTTGATAGTCTTTTGAGATGAAAATTAGATTATTTACTGCACTTGTGTAAATTGCAATATCTAATGGACAAAAGACCCATGTGAACTATGAAATACTGGGAATCCTACCTACATTTTTGTTTGCAATAAAATAAAATGTGAATAATAGCATTGACTTTGATTTATTTTTACCAGACGGATACCAGCACAATTATCTTTCTTTGGAATCTTTCTCTCCTTCTACCAGGAGTTTTGTGTGTACATCAGGAGAGCTGGCCTGCAGTGATGTGCCTTCCAGACTTGTCTGCTTCTTGGCACATATGTCTGGGTTTTCTCTGTTCTGAAGCCAAGTCATCTCTGGCCTTGGGCAGATGTGTATGCCCATTTTTCACCTTGACAAAGGAATAAAATACAGCTGAGACACACAGTACCAGAAACTGGGAGAATTCCTGAGTCCCACAGTATAGATGTTGTCATGGTGACTGGAGAATCACAGAATCACAGAATCTCCAGGTTGGAAGAGACCCTCAAGATCATCGAGTCCAACCCACACTATAACACCTCAACTAGACCATGGCACCAAGTGCCACATCCAGTCTCTTCTTAAACACATCCAGGGATGGTGACTCCACCACCTCCCCGGGCAGGCCATTCCAATACTTTACCATTCTTTCTGTGAAAAACTTTTTCCTAATATCCAACCTATACTTCCCTTGACGCAGCTTAAAACTGTGTCCTCTCGTTCTGTCAGTTGCTGCCTGGAGAAAGAGACCAACCCCCAAATGACTACAGCCACCTTTCAGGAAGTTGTAGAGAGTGATAAGATCACCTCTAAGTCTTCTTTTCTCCAGGCTAAACAACCCCAGATCCCTCAGTCGTTCCTCATAGGGTTTGTGTTCCAATCCCCTCACCAGCCTCGTTGCCTCCTCTGGACACGCTCAAGCGTCTCAATGTCCTTCCTAAACTGAGGGACACAATACTCGAGGTGCGGCCTCACCAGTGCCCAGTACAGGGCAAGAATGACCTCCCTGCTCCTGCTGGCCACACCATTCCTGATACAGGCCAGGATGCCATTGGCCTTCTTGGCCGCCTGGGCACACTGCTGGCTCATGCTCAGCTGCTGTCAACCAGGACCCCGAGGTCCCTTTCTGCCTGGGCACTGTCCAGCCACACCGTCCCCAGCCTAGAACGTTGCATGGGGTTATTGTGGCCAAAGTGCAGGACTCGGCATTTGGATTTATTAAACTTCATCTTATTGGACTCTGCCCATCCATCTAACCGATCCAGGTCTCTCTGCAGAGCCCTCCTACCTTCCAACAGATCGACACATGCACCCAGCTTGGTGTCATCTGCAAATTTACTGATGGAGGACTCAATACCCTCATCCATGTCATCAATAAAGATATTGAACAGAGCTGGCCCCAGCACAGACCCTTGAGGGACACCACTGGTGACCGGCCGCCAGCTGGATGCAGTACCATTCACCACCACTCTCTGGGCCCGGCCATCCAGCCAGTTCCTAACCCAGCAAAGAGTGCTCCTATCCAAGCCACGGACTGCCAGCTTATCTAGGAGTATGCTGTGGGAGACAGTGTCAAAGGCCTTGCTGAAGTCCAGGTACACAACATCCACAGCCTTCCCTGCATCCACCAGTCTGGTCACCTGGTCATAAAAGGAGATCAGGTTGGTCAAACATGACCTACCCCCCCCAATGCCATGCTGGCTGGGTCTGATACCCTGGCCATCCTGTAAATTTTGTGTGATGGCACTCAATATAAACTGTTCCATTATCTTGCCAGGTACTGAAGTCAGGCTGACTGGTCTGTAGTTACCAGGATCCTCCTTTGCACCCCCTTTGTGAATGGGTGTCACATTGGCCAGTTTCCAGTCATCTGGAACCTCGCCAGTGAGCCAAGACTGTTGGTAAATGATGGAGAGTGGCTTTGCAAGCTCATCTGCCAGCTCTCTCATCACCCTGGGATGGATCCCATCTGGTCCCATAGATTTATGGATATCCAAGTATTTCAGCAGTTCTCTGACTGCCTCCTCTTGGATAATGCAGGAACCATTCTGTTCCCTGACATCATCTACCAACCCAAGAGGACAGCTGTCATGAAGGCAGGTCGTCTTCTCACTAAAAACTGAGGCAAAGTAGGCATTAAGCACTTCTGCCTTTTCCGCATCTGCAATTACTAAGTTCCCTCCCTCGTCCAATAAAGAACAAAGGTTGGTCTTACCCTTCCTTTTACCATTAATATATTTGTAAAAACATTTCTTATTATCCTTTACAGCAGTCGCCATTCTAAGTTCAAACTGAGCTTTGGCCTCCCTAATTTTTTTCCTACATGCTCTTGCAGTCCCTCTGAATACTTCCCGAGAGACCTGACTGTCCTTCCAAAGATGATACATCCTCTTTTTATTTCTAAGTTCCTCTAGAACCTCCTTGTCCATCCAGGCTGGACGTTTACCCCTTCGACTTATCTTTCGGCACACAGGGACAGTCTGTCTCTGTACTCTCAAGATCTCTGTTTTGAGGCATGCCCACATTTCCTGAACTCCTTTGTTTTTAAGGGCTGCTTCCCAAGGAACACTCTGGATAAGTCTCCTAAAAAGACCAAAGTCTGCCCTCCGGAAGTCCAAAGCAAGAGACTCTAACATAAAAAAAAAAACAAAAAAACAAAACAAAACAAAACAAAACAAAACAAAACAAAACAAAAAAAAAAAAAAAAAAAAAAAAAAAAACAAAAACAAAAAAAAAAAAAACCTTTTCACAGCATTCATTGTCCAAAGGGAAAAAAAAAAAAAAAAAAAAAAAAAAGCAGGAAAAAAAATTGAAAAGCCTTTAGAAATTTCTCTTTTTAGAGGGTCAGACTATCATAGACTCTACCCCTTCAATTTTACTAGGAAAACTAAATGCTATGTTCCTTTAATATTTTTTTTCTAAAAAGAGAAATGCAGCCATGATTCCTTTATTGTTGTCTACCTCACCCAAACTTCAACAAAGCTATCTGAAATTCAATTCTTTTTGCATTTGAATTGACCTTCTCTTCATTTCACCATGTTCCTGTTGAACAACTTTTATTCTTTAATTCTCACATATCCTGCTGCACAATTCCTGTTTTCACATTATTGCCAAATGCACCTATATTGAACTGTACTTATATTCTATATAATTTTCCTTTCGAGTTAAAGTATCAACTATAGGTTGGATTTTTTTCTGAATTAATTCCACTTCTAACATTTATGTGAAAACTAATCCATTTTATTAAAAGCAAATTCTTTTTTAAGCACCATAGTAATTGCTTCATTACTACTGTTCCTGACATTATCATTACTAACATCAGTATAGTGTAGCTGAGGAACACAGAAAAAGAAATGTGGTTTTAATAATATTGGAAAAACTGTACATATAAAATGCAAGGCTTCTGAGGAAACCTAATATTAAAATCTAATGCAAATTAGATTTAGGAGAAAAAAGAAAGACATTCCCTGTTGTTATTTGGTAAAATGTGCAATAAAACCAAGTCAAATAAAGCTACAGACTGTGCCTATCCTAGCAAACAACAGCATGAAGGAACCAGGCTAAGGACTGGCACCTGTACCTCGTTTAACTGTTCCCATGCTCCCTGGCATGGTTTTGGTCCAAGAGATTTAGAAGGATCCGAGACAGTGTTTGGTTGGGAACAAGTATGTGTTAAAGACTGTTAATAAATAATCAGCTCAGATTCAGCATGCGGTGTTGGGGCCTAAGACATCTCAGGTGAGTGAACATATGCCAGGGAAAAGCTTTTGTCCTGCTTTTTTACTAAGATAAATATAACTTGGGTTCACTTTTTCTGGAAAACCCCTTTTGAAGTCCTGTAAGTACTATAGCAAATAATTTTGCCAGTGGGAAATTTCATTGAAACAAGTAGCTCCAAAAAATATTCTACCACACAAACAGAATGAAGATGCCAGACACATAGACATGATCAGTTGATTCTGAGGATTGTTCCTCTTTGAGAGACAGATTCACAACCCTTACAACTTGTTAATATGCTGAAATTTAGGTTATTTATATTCTTCAGGGAACTACTTTTGTCTATTTTACAGGAGCCAGTTATTGGGAAAGAAGTTTCATATTTTAAAGGGATAACTTGGGGAGAATTTATAATCTGTTTACAAAGTCAATAAAAATGGGGTTGTGCATTCCCTTTGATTTCTTAATACATATTATTTCTTCACTAGACTAGAAGAAGCCAGATGGGACAGCATCTAGCATTTTCAGGGATAATCAAAGTGTTTGCACTATCTGGTTTATTGAAATCTAATTTCTTCCTAGGAATCACTGACAGACACCTGATAAAAGCAAACTACTGACTTTTAAGTTGCCTGTATCTCAAAATGCAGGTGGAAAATTTGGCACAGATGATCTCTTGGTGGATGTGGTGCTATCACGAATATTCCCCAATTTAGTACTCCCACTAAAAAGAAAAGCAGAACTGCTTCCCTGCCCCTCTCCAGAGAGAGATAAAAGACAGAGATCATGGGTTGTGGTAAGAACAATTTACTGGAAACAGCAACAAGATAAGAAAACAAATAGCAGCAGTACCGATGACAAAATGTCACCCAGAGAGGGTGATTGACATGCAAAATGCTCATCATGCCTGGGACAATGAAAAACAAGGATGAATCTAAGCTCTTCCCACCACACTTTCCCAGGGCAGAAAGGAACATCATTCCTTCCCAGAAGGGAGAGAGTCCTTCTTCCCCCAGTCCTCACAATGACATATGATTGCATCAATATTACTTGGCCGTGCCCACATGGCTCCTGGCCCCACCCCCTCACAGCTACTGCAAAAATCAAGCCAGACAGCTGGCAAGGCCAAAGCAATAAAAAGAAATTCCTCTGGTTTCTCAGTTACAATTGTTCTAGTCCTATACGGTGCTACTTAAAATTTATATCTAGAGTTGCATTAGCACATCAATGGCAAAAGAAACATTTCTCAGTATAGATATCTCAGCAGAGGTGAAAAAGGGGAAGGAAAGAAAGACAAAGTGTCAGTCTGCAAGCTTAGCACAGGAGCTGCTTATTATACTCTAATAAAATGTATTCTTCAGATACAGGGTGTTAATCCTCCAAGGACTCAGCAACCAGACACCGCAAAAGAATCACTCTGGTATTGCATTGAGTGTTGTCATAGAAATGAATTTATGCTTTACTTTGATTGTTAAGCATGAGATGACTCACCCTCAATCACAATCTCTCTTGCAGATGAAAAAGAAAAAAGTTCAGATCCACTTTTAGTTTGTCTGAATTAATGACATGATAAGAGAGGTATCTATCTCTCTCTTCTGATCTGCAGTTAATGAGTGTGGTAGGGTGACTTTATGCTGCTTGTATCCCCAATCGTCTGTTCTGTTTGTGCTGTATATTGTGTTCTGTACCTTTAAACCTTGTTCTGGGAGTGAAGGGGGAGAAAGAACAGCGCGCAGTTTGTTTTGAGAAAACTGCCTGACTCCCCCACATTGCTGCTCTCCGGTGTTCGTCCGAGACACGGACAGCGGTGGAACAGAGATCTCTCCTGTGCTTTTAGCTAGCTAGCTAGGCAGAGAAGACTCCCTGGACTGTTTTTTTTTCCTTTTCTTGGGACTGTTTAAATCTGCTCAGGACTGAAAAACCCAGAGGAGCAGCGAGGGCTGGCACCTGTGGCCCGCCGGGCCTGGACCTTCGGAGAGACTGAGTGAGCTGAGCTACACCCACGGCAAGGACTGTCTCTGTTTGCCATCTCTCTTCGGAGCGGGCAGAGGTTTTATTGTTTCATATTATTAATTCTTTGCATTTGTGGGAATTTTGTTTGTTAAATAAATAGTTTTTTCCACTTTTCTCCGAGGAAGTTCTTTTCCCGGACCGGCTGGGGGGAGGGGCCGTTTGGGTTTGCTCTTCCAGAGGAACCCCTTCAGAGGTTTTCTCCCAAATTTGCCCTAAACCAGGACAATGAGTAAACAGGAGAATTTGGAAGCAAGGAGGAAAGGTTCTGCACGCTCCACAGGCATCAGGGCTCTAGCACAGCTGTCTAAGCTGCACTGCTTGCTTTCATGTCTGTCCTGGTGATTTCATTGCAAGATGATTTAGGTGATTCCTGCCCAGGTGGTCTGTTGCTTAAGTGTTCTCTCCACTAATGAAAAACTAAAAGTTTGATTCAGGGTTAAAAGCAGTACTAGGCACTGGGCCATTGAGGGTGAAGAGCTGCAACACAGAATAATATCAAAGGCATCCAAGGATCTGGGAATAAATAGCATCCAAGTTATCAGCACTGGAAATAATAGGGAACACTGAAAAAAAAAAAAAAAAGCAATTTAATGATGTTTCCATTTACTTTCAGGTATGCTTTAGATATATATTAGATATATATTAAACCCTGTTTGAATCTGACAGATTGTGGTGCAGGAAGCTGCACACAGGTTGGTTTAGGGAAAATGAGCTGCAGCTGCACTGATTTTTTTGAACAACTAAAAGAATCATTTGATAGGAATGGTTGAATGATAAGGGGCTAAGAAAACACCTTATCTCCTTTTAATAAAACTGTATTTTGTATTATTAATTCCTTATATTTTTATATAGAAATATAATGCAATAACAATGTAAACTTCTTCCTTTTCCCCTCTTGCATTTTGATAACATTTCTATCAGTTCCCTATCCATCAGATTTTACAGATTTGTGTGACAGCTTAGGCAATACCTCACCATCTGTACTGATTTCCTGTGGTTTGGTAATCACGTTTCTTTCCTAACATCACTCCTCAGAAAGTACTTTGGACTGCATCATGCTTATTACATGATGTTTTTATCCTCAGGCAAAACAACCAAACCTGAGCCAAACATTCAACAGCTGACTAACAACAGGAGGATGAATTTTAACTATAGTTTTAGTCTGATAATTACTGAGAAGCTAATCAAGTTCCTCAGTGAGTTCTTTTTATTCACCTGTCAAAGATTACCTTGCCAGACTTTTCTTTTTCTTCTCTGAGAACCAGGGAACTTCAACTTTTCATGCTGAAAAGAAGCATGTAGGATGAGGTTTGAGTACTACGAGGGCTCATTCCACTTCACTAAACCCATATGAGCCACAAATTCAGACTTGTAAATCTGAAGACTATGGGGAAGTTTAGAGATCAGCCTGTTATTGTGGACATAGATGGCTCCAACAACCTGTGGGAAAGAAATGCAAGTTCATAGTGACTAAGCGAGTCTGTGAGATATGTTCTTGATAGGGGTAAGATTTTTTGGTTTAGCCCTAAATATAGCACCAGTCATAGGGGATACTTCACAACATCATGTTTGAATGTCACCTAGCAATCTCCCACCAGCCTTTCTTTTATAGATTCTACTCAGGAGCTAAAGTATACATTTAAAAAACTACTATAATAAATATTTTACTACTACCTTATCTAGACACTGAAGAAGATGCTGAAGTGGCCAGCTTGTTGTCCGTGATATTTTTCCTTCTGCTTTACAAATCAATTCAGATGACTTTCTATGACTACTATGAGCAAACATCTGAAGCATCCTCTGAGGTTACATTTCTTTAACAGAAAAATATCTTTTGATTATATCAGCAAACTACTGCTCCAAGAATCAGTCAGCACAGAGAAAACAGTATCTGTGAATGCCACAAGAGATCTTTTTACATTTTCAAGATGCTGACAAAAATTTCAGCAGGAGATTGTTGGATGCTCTTTCCACTTTCTCAATTTGCCATCTCTTCAGAACAGCAAGAGGTTTTATTGTTTAATATTATTATTCTTTTATGCTTGTGAATACTTTGCTTGTTAAATAAACAGGTTTTTTCCACTTTTCTCAAAAAAAATCTTTTCCCAAACCAGTAAGGGGAGGGGCCTCTTAAATCTGCTTTCTAGAAGGACCCCATTTGGAAGTTTCCTCTCAAATTTGCCCTAAACCAGAACACTGCCCCACTACATCATCCTGGTGTCTACAGCACTAGGACATCTGAAGATGCACACAGTCAAGGATCCTGCCTGGTGAGCATCCAAATAGTCAAAGTTATTCGACAAAAAGACGTTTCCTGAGGCATGAGTCCTCAGAAATCAGTTAAAACTTCTGGATCCCAAATGGATGGACAGGTTTAATTTTTATATTTTGAAAGGAACTCATACCCCAGGGAAGAGAGAGCTCATTCTTCTGGACCAGCTTCACACTCTTTTAGCTCTCCTCAATAACAGTCTGTGAAACTCAGGCCCTCAAAAGAGGTCTGATGTCTCTGCTGGGATAAATACATAGCTTAGGTCTTGCCAAGACTCTGTGTGTATGTATATATCTGTGTGCACTGCACAGCACATGGTTTTGTACAGAGCCTTCTTGAAAATCTTAAGTGGTAAAATCTACTTGAAGTTAATGATTTGTTTCTCATAAGGATCATCTTAGCAGGTCATGGTGAAACAGGCCAATATATAAACCAAACAGATGGCACAAAAAATTAGGTTGATTTTTTAAAATTCTTATTGAAATATATGCATATTTTCAGACATCTATGTGAAATTAATTCTGATTTTACATAAACAGTCAGTAGTTGGAGTTATTGTTAATTCTAAACTTTTTATTATATTCGCAAGATCATAGGAAAAAAACTGAACAGCAAATACACATGATTTCTTGAATGATTAGCAAATAAATAAAACCCACATTTGTTCCTAGTTTTCTGTTATGACAGAAAATAAGTCTATCTGATCAGAATTAAGTAAGAAAGAAAAATATTAATCATAAATGGAAGCAATATATAAATTATTTCACCTGCTGTTTTCTTTCTGGTTCACTACAATTCTTGGCTGCTTCTGTGTTATTCAGCTTGTTTCAAATGCCAGCTAATGCATTATGAAATCTTACTCTCCTAAGAGACTGAACATCCACAGAGCAGATAGAAAGAACAAGGAAAAAGAAAGAAAGTATTTAGGCTCCAATTGATAATGTACAACAGAAAGTACCAAGAGGATATTGTTGTCTTGGAAAATTATTACAATATTTGTTCAAAAGTTAATAGGTCCTGTCAAACCCAATGGTGGCTTTTTGGTTTCCTTTTTTCTTTTTCTTTTTCTTTTTCTTTTTCTTTTTCTTTTTCTTTTTCTTTTTCTTTTTCTTTTTCTTTTTCTTTTTCTTTCCTCTTTCTCTTTTCTCTTTTTCTCTTTTTCTCTTTTTCTCTTTTTGTCTTTTTCTCTTTTTTCCTCTTCCTCTTCCTCTTCCTCTTCCTCTTCCTCTTCCTCTTCCTCTTCCTCTTCCTCTTCCTCTTCCTTTTCCTTTTCCTTTTCCTCTTCCTCTTCCTCTTCCTTTTCCTTTTCCTTTTCTTTTTTTCATCATCATACAGTGCATGTTTATGTTTCAGGATTTTCTGTACCCTGTCGGGATTTTTTTTTTACTTTTACACCAAGCAGACTTTTAGGTGCAAAATAACCAGGTGCAAAAACCTTATATGATATAATCTCCCCCACAGAACAGGAAAGTTTTATAAGATAGTGTTATCCCTCAGTACATAGCTACAATTTCCTCATACTGTTGTTGCTTGTAGGCTTTTCTAGGGACTAGTGAGAGTATGGCAGAAAAAAAAACACTGTATATCCATGTGAAGTACTTTGAAAGGAGCTTGGGTTTTATTTGTGGGTGTCAAGATACTGCCCAAGATTTCCAGCTGCTCTCTGCCTTATTACTGGCTTCTTGAAAAAAGAATTGGGAAAAAACCCAAAATCAAACAAAAAATTTCTTCCTGGTTCTATATCTTTGGGAATTGTGGTTTTTCAATGTCTAATGAGCAATTAGTCATTTACACAGATATTGTAATTATTCATAATGTGGAAAGGCCTGTGTCCCTGGTTAGTAGAGAACTCATATTTCATCCTTGCTAAGTAGGTGGATGAGTTTTGATAGAAGAGAAAATATCTCTATCTTTTATGTACAGAGTTCTATGTGCTTATAGAAATACTCCAAATTTTATGAAGTTTGCATATACCTATGTTCATATTACTCAGATGCCATGATATAACATCGCTGTTATAACTCTGACAATTCAGAGTTCATATTTTAGAGCTGCCATAAAACAAAAAAAGAAAATCCAATTGTTTCATTAAGAAAATTTTGAGTTACTCACAAACCTTTCTAGCTGAATTGAAATGAGAGAGGAAGAGGTAGCAAGGAAAAATAAGACTGGCCCCTGAGTTTAAGTTTAAAATAAGTTTAGCCCCTGAGACTTCAGTCGTGCATGTAAAGCACGAACGAACTACTGGACAATCCTCGAATTGTCCTTGTTAATTGTGCTTATAGCTTGGTATGTAAAATGGACTACATTTTTTTCTTCTTTGTTCTGACTAATTTGAATTTTGTTACCCTTGAACTGATGCCACTGAAAAAAGACAGACACCATGTTTTCAGCTTTGGGGAGATGTCACCTTTTACAAATACTTGATAAATATTGATCTCAGTATGCTGACTTTGGAAACAAGAAAAGTTGTGAAGACTTCTGTGCAGGTGAAGAAGAAAGAATACTGGACTAAAAATGTGCTATTTGGAGTGCAATGAGAAATTTACCTTTGGAATTTCAAGAAAACAAAACAAAACAAAACAACTATCTGGTCTTGAAAATAGAAAGTAAATCAAAGTATTTGGCAATGCTTGCTCATATTTTCCCTTCACATCTCTCAGTTAGAAATTATAGTTTTATTTTGATTTCCTCAACAATGAGAGAACATTGAGAACATTTGATGTTTGGTGATTTTCATTTTCTTTTCTCCTTTCAACAAGCATACTTTTTTCACTGTATCAAGTAAAAACCAATAACTGATTTATATATAAATTTAGACTTACTGTATTTTCTCTTCATCTAAAATTCTTTTTGGCTCTTTTCAGCAAGCTTTGGGCCAACAGAAGAAAATCAGGAGAAAATATTGGTGGAGAATGGTCAAAAGGAAAGTTTCTACTAGGGGAAAATAATCTTTCATTAAATCCAGTTATGTTTAGATAATCTTTCTTACTGGAAAAAAATGATGATTTTAGTGTAATTAGTAAATAGAAATCCATGATTATGAGTATATTCTCTGGTTGTGATGACCACCATGAGAAACTCAAGAGACAAGTTGCATTATGTCTAGAGACTACTGGTGTACCTTTGAAATAAGCTATCAGCACCAGTATAGTTTAGGGGAAAACTTTCCTGAAAAGCTAAGGCAACTCCGAGGCTGAGATACTAAAGCAGATTCTGGGATTTTCTAGAGTTCAGTTCCTAATGAATGGGTGGTCTGAAAATCTGGCCACTGAAATTCCTTAGGAATCTAAACCTAGTCTGTTTTGCATTGTTTATTCATGGTTTATTGTGGAGTGTATTTTCAACTTGTCCTACTATGATGTGCCATGATAAGCAGCTCTTGTAATCCAACACTATAAGTCTTGTCCAGATTCAAATCAGTAAAATTCACTGTCTGCCACACAGTCATATTCTTTCTGAAAATAAATGTATCTCCAAAGATTGAGTTGTGGGGTTTGGGGGGGTTGTGGTTTTGGGGTTTTTTTTGTTGTTGTTTTTGGGGGTTTGTTTTTGTTTTTGTTTTTGGGTTTTGGGTTTTGGGTTTTGGTTTTTTTGGGTTTGTTTTTTTTGTTGTTGTTGGTTGGTTTTTTGTTTGTTTGTTTGTTTGTTTGGGGTTTTGGTTTGGTTTGGTTTTTACTTTCTTTTCCCCAAACTCCACTTCTGTAGGGTGAAACAACAGGAGCATTTCATTCTGCAAGGGCTTTTTAAAATTCATATTTTAGTTTGGCTGCCTGAGTACAGCGAGAGACCAACGACCTTTTCCTTCCTGTCAGCACTGTAAACAGCAAGCTGCCTTCAAACATTAAAGCATCTAAATACTGTGCTGCCTCATTTCAAGTAAAGCATGAGCTTAAATATATTACTGTGCTGAGATTCAAATGATGAGTTATTTTAGCATAGCTGTTCCTGAACTAAGTTATTTATGAGTCAATAATTTCCATGGAACTGTACAAGACCTAGAATAAAGTCCATGATCTGAAGTGTTTATAAAAAATACACAAGCAAACTAAGAAAAGGCACTAAAAAAGTTATTACCCCTGTCACTCGTAGATGACAAGTTCTCTTGAATGTAGACTAAATCCTAGCAAAATTAGTTGAAATTCACTATGAGTTTTGTGAATTCTTCACTTTTAGAAATCGGTTCTGTGGTGTTATCCATGGTACCACAATGCACTATTTTTGGTCACTTTTTGGAACCAAGCAACTTTCTGAAGTTCTTTGTGTCTATTTGAAGCATTTATTTATTTTTCAGTCCTTATTTTTTAGTAACAGCATAGGCTGTGGGCACCATTTTTTTGATATAATGCTGAAGACAAAAATGTCTCATGTCCCCACTTGCTGACGCTCTCCGGCAGCTTGCACCTGAGCCACTAAAAGAGAGGAAACATGATGGCATGATCTGGAATTCACAGAGAGCTTCAGCTATAGTCACTAACCAAACCCAGTGAATGGCTAAAATCAATACTGAAAGACCATCAATGCTATTTAGCTTGTATCATTCAATATCTCTCTCACATAAAGTTCATCTCTGTCTCTGTGTTAGAGTTGATATGGAAAAAATGAGGTCCTGACACAGGAAAACCCAGGGATAGTGTACAGCACCTGGACAGTAAGTATGGTGACTCAACTCTGACCAGGATCCTAGGGAACAAACATTTTCAGGAAATATTCACTGCACTGCATTTTGTAGGTAACAAAGGCTTTTAAAAATAGGAGTTGGTTCCTAATAGTCTGAAACATGAGTGCACAGATCACATACCTTGCCATACTGTCAGTGAAGACTCAGTAAGTCCATGCCATCACTTTTTCTTCAAACTGCTGAAATAGGCTCCATGTACTTAGGGACCAGATGCTCTAGGGGAAGTACACGGTCCCTGCTGCCTAGAAAGGGACCTGGTGACAATACCAGTTTGCATCCATGCATGGTTGGTGCCTGGGTGTTCCTCTGCTGCTCCATAAAATACTACCCCCAGAGATGAGTGTGGGACTGAGTAGGGGGTCACTGAGTTTTTCTGCCTAGTACTGCAGGCACATTGCTGGCACCTGTCTGAAACAGCAGCAGGGATATTGAGACTAATGAGGAAACCCACAGAAATAAGCAATCAAATACCCAGACAACCTGGGATTACAGAACACAAGCTGCATGACTCTGTACATCTAACACAGGTTCTCCATACCTGAAAATGTGAATCCCCTTTTCCATTTTGTTTCAAGGGAAACCCAGACCTAAGTATCTCACTGCTTCTACAGAGTTAGCACAACCTCTGTGGTTCTCAGGTAGCAATCATACCCTCCATAGTCACAGTTCAGCAAAATTTTGATTTGACAAGAATTTTTTTTTATATATTTGAAAATTCAGTCAAAGCATCTCCATTTATCATGCTGAATTACTAAAATAAGGAGCAATGTCATCATAGACTGCTAATACAGCCAGACCTCTGGGTTCCAGCTGATCAGTCACAGAGAAATAGAAAGACTGAGTTTTACCAGGCACTTTACTGAGCTGAAACTTTAGAGGGAGAGGGACTTTGAAAAATACCTCCTTTACATCAATAGTTTGGAATATTTTCAAAGAACAAGGAAAAATAAGAAATGAACAAGGAGTTATGAAGTGCTGGATTGAATTGTGTTTGCTCAGATGCAGTCACATTTCATGATCTCTGATATTTGTGAACAGCACTACTTGGCATATTTTAATGCTTCAGTTTTTGCAAGGCTATCTTTTCATCTTCCACCTACACCCCTATCTCAATATCTTGTTACTTTTAAGCACCATAAAAAGATCTCTATGAATTCAGAATATAATTTTTTAATTTTATCTGTTTATATTTCATTACAATGTCATCTTTTGGAATATACTAATCTTTTTCACAAGTCCATGATGTAGCACTTTGTGTTTCTTTTAGGTATACCAACTTTGTGTAAAAAACAAGAGTGGGCACAGTCTGTTCTGGATGATCATTTTTTTCACATTTTCTCTGTCAGAAATGGCATCATAAGGGAGAAAAATATATAGGACAGTCAGTAACAGTAGCCTCTCTTTTTTTGGCCTGTGTATAGATAGCATAGGGTTCTGCCAACTTTCTAGAGAAAAACATATGGCTTTGTGAGTTTTATACACTTATAGGGAATAATGAACATATGCTGGTAGTTTTAAAAAAATATTGAAACCAGAAATAAAATGAAAAGTTGTATGAAAATATGAAGGTTACAAAGTTTACCATGTTACAGAAAGATATGTTTTTGACATATTGCTCCTATTAAATTTCTATAATGTTTAGTTAGACAGCTCTGTTCATGCTTTCTATTACAAAGATGAAGTTACATCACTCCACATGCAATGCAATTGCAACAGGAAATAATCCAGTAAAATAGCCTAAGGAAACTATTAACTGGATTGTTATTTGTAATAATTTGTGACCAATACTGTCTCACAAATAAGTGTTAACTTAAAGGAATTTATCAGCACCTCTTCCAGTCTTTGCTTTGGTAGGAGCTGTAAGCTGGAGCCAACAGAGGCACTGGAGTAGATCCATTAAAGGCATTAAGGACCTAACACAAAACTAAATCCAGTAGTATCTCCCCTCACAGGAGCCTCCATCCTGTACCTGCTTCCATGGCATTTGGGTAAGATTTTCAGGTTTTGAGAACTTCCAAACCATTCTGAATCCTACCCCCAAAATTAGTAACATTGTGCTCAGATGGAGGTGAGCACGACTGACACCTGGTTTCCAGCAGTGCTTCAAATTCTCCCGGTGTCCTGTGTGTTGTTAACACATTGATATTGAAATGGTGGGCTATTGTAATTTGCTCAATTAATAACTAAGACTTTTGTAAAAAGAAATTAAGAAATCTGTGATCAAATGAAGATAAGTAAAGCTGAATAGTACAGAACAGATTGAAAAATACGTTTTTAAGGATTGATTTCTGATTGTTATATCTTATAATTGTTTTCAAATTTAATCCTAGATTACCAAATATTACTGTGCCTTTTCTGGCAGTGTGTGAAAGCATTGAAAGAGGATGACAGGACTAATAATGCAGTGTGACCTCCCTCAGATTTTTTACCTAATGCTTGGAGGACAAGAACTCACAATGATTTCTTGAAGAAAGGTTTTTCAAAGCTGTGTCTTTATGTTGCTTCTCTTCTCATTTTCTTTGGAAAATAATGAAGAAAGAAGAAAGCGGAGAAACGATGATTCAAAGGTTGAAGTAATGAAAATATATATATTGATATGTGGCTTTACAAAGTCTGAATATGGAGGAAATTGCTGAATGAACAATTCAAGGACAATATATTTCTGGGATGAGAAAGGGTTCTGTGGGGCATGTACATTGACTTAAAAGTGGCATTACCATTAAAAACAAAATCAAAACAAACAAACATAAGTACAACCAAAATAACTTCTTTTTGGAAAACCAAAATCATCCTCTCTTTTCATTTAATTTTCTTGCTGTTGTAATATGAAAGAGTAGATCTAGAAACTTTCTGAAAGTCACATTAAAAACAAACAAACAAAAAAAAACCTCACTCCAATTTTTTAGAAGCTGTTTGTCTATCAGATGGAAATGTCAAATCTTATTCAACACTGACAATCATCTTGTGAAACTTGATACAAAGAAAATATCCATTTTCTTTGTTCTCTTTTCTCTCCAACATATATATGGCAGAGGAATCTGACAGCAGATCAACTGAATCAGCACTGGATAATAGAACTCAGAGTTGAAAAGATGTTAAATTATCTGATTTGCTCATTTTGCCAGGATCAAATTGATTTCTAGCATGCATTCCCTGCAGTTATTTTCAGGTTAGTTTTAGATTTCCTTCAGAGGGCCACAGGCTTCAAAGTTGTCGTCTAGAAAGACTGCATACTTACATGAAAAAGAATACTTTACTACAGGAAGAAATAAAACACCAGAAATACAGACACTATTTGAAATGATGAAAACTTGTATGTTTCACTACAGAAAACAGACAAAAAGAGGTTGCAAAATCCTTCTTTGAAATTCAAAATTTTTTAGTACTGAGGCAACCTTATCTGCAGTTAAGGCATTTTGAAAAGCTTATCCAAAACTCTTCAAAGGCCTCAAGAATTTGAACACTGGCCACTCTGAGACATTGGTATCTCACCTGCATGAATATCTAGGTGGCATTTCATTGGGGCTTTTCAAAGCTTACATCTTGGAAATGTGCTGACTACATTGGCATTGATATTTGAATCCTCCCACAGATATTCTCTCTCAACTAGAACTGAAGCAAGGCAGAAATTACATCAGAAGCTAATTATTCATTGTACTCTCCTGTTCAATGCTCCTTTGAATGTGTGGATACTGGCCACCAAAAGATAGTAGAAAAAATAGTTTGAGGAACCATGTGTGCTTCAACCCCCTTAACTGCTGGAATTAATTTCTTTTCCAAGTGCAATGTGGTCCATCCCACTGACATCGGTAAGTATTAAAAGGATGAGTTAAGTGCAACTGTGCTAGTCTCCTTTGTTAAAGGGGTAAAAGTGTCTTACCTTATACAACCTGTAGGTGAAGAATGGAAAAATCTCCATGAGATTCCTGCCTTCATTGTCCTTATCTGTCATAACTTCACTCAGTTCCAGAATTTGTTCTCGATGTATTGCCACAAAAATAAATCTCTTAGAGACTGCAAGTACATTGCAGAGTAGAACAATAAGCAGAATCAGGTGGAGAGATCTGTCAAATCCAACTATTTTGGAAACTCCAAAAGACTAAAAAGTACAATAGATTAAAAAATATTTGGATCTATTTTAACTCTGTAAACAATAACTATTATAACATCCTTTTGAGAAATGCATCATTTTGGGAAATAATATCCTTTTGAGATGAGATCTTTTATACTGGTTAGCTCTGTTCATAAAATATATGACCTTTAACTTCATAGAATGCATATTAATTTATCTTGAAAAATGTAAGTTGGGAATGAGAACTAAAAACCCTTGTGTTACCAAGGCAGAATGGCTCGATATAAATTATTCTTCTCCCAGGAAAAGTGATGGCCCACAGGAAGGGTGAATGCAGTAACTGTTTGCCAGTTGGATTAATCTCTCTCTGAGTGTAATATATTATCAGGATATGCTCTGAGAAAGGATGAATCAGAAATGTTAAAAAATGCATTAGCACACAATGGCACCATTTATAAAAAAAATAATGTATATTGTTTAACGGTGACAAAAAAATCTCCTTTATTTTACAAAACCTGTCATTTCACATTATGAGCTTCTTTCTAAATCTGGGTTGTTGTTTTTTTGTTTTGTTTTTTTTGGGTTTTTGGTTGTTTTGGGTTTTTTTTAATAATTTATTATTTTATTTTTTGAAATAAAATTAACATGAGATCTACTAATTGGTTCTCAGACTTGAAAATGGTAGGGCTGTCTCCTACATAACCCCTTGCTCTCGCTTCCTCTTTCAGATCCTTCTGCCAGATGGATGAAGAGATGTGAGGTTTGGCAGAGCTAGGTCCTGGGTTGCTGAGTGGAGAGCAAGCAGCCCAGACAAAATTCTCCCAGGTCCCTGCTGTCATTCAAGGGATGGCTACAGTCAGGTTCTGGCTACTCAGACTGGTCAGTGTTACTCTGCCCTGGTCAATCACACAGCAATTCTAGTTACTGTAGAAGTGTTCTACATGTTTTGAAAAAAGAAACCCTAAACTGAACATCTTCACACTATACTCAGAATTAGAGTATAATTTGCACACATTGTCACGATCATCATGTGGTGTAAATTAGCACAGCTCACTGCTTCTTAGTATTGCAGCAGGGACTCTATGAGGGAAGTATTTAAAGTTTCTGCAAGTGCCCTACATTACCCACAAGATCAGCATTTTTACCACCTGTATTAAAAGCATCTAAAATCATATATCTTTTATCAGTATGTATTGAGGAAAATAAACTGAGTTCTGAAATAGGACATAATTTAATGATGATGAATTTGCCACAAAAAAAACAAAAGATAAAAGAAAAATCTTTGTAACCACAAATGCTTACATCATTTCTGAGACTAATTGACATATTAAAGGTAGCTGATGAAGCAAGCAAGGCTTGTTAGCATGAAATTACTTCCTTGCTGAAAGGGTGCCAGTGTTAACATTTTCCATAGAAGTAACAGGTGATAAAAGATAACTGTGTATAACAACTGCAGTATGTTTTATTTTGGAACTGTAAGGGTACATATTTCCTGAGGGAAGAAAAAGTACCTATAAAGAACAAAAGTGGTTACAGCCAGCCTTGCAGAGCACAACTGACAAGTGGTGATGAAGATAATTCACATCTAGGCAATTACATTAAAATAACTCAGGAAGAAGTTATGAATCCTCCATATGATAACTAAAAATCACTGAGAAGTTTTCTTAAAATGCCTAAGATTAATTTCTTTTCTCTTTTAGACACGGCACTTACCAGATAAAACTGAACAGAAGAGGTATTTTCATATTTGCTGAGTGGAGTAATCAAAGGGTTATCAGTAGAACTTCTATCCTTGTCTAGCTGTCTATTGTCATGAATTTTTTAATAAAGAATGAAGATTTGGGGTTTTTTATTATAAAAACTTTAAGAAATACTATTAAACTCCAGATTTGGTGTTTCCTAGGTTAATTCCTTTTTAAGTTTTGAAAAACTTTAAATAAAGACAGACATAGAAAATGTCCTGTGATTGTTTGCTCTTCTCCTCCCCCAGAATGCTATCACCAAGGTCCTAAAGCATGCCATAGGAGTATCAGCCTTGCTCCAAGTCAGGTGCTCCAAACAACAGAATCCAGAGATTCATAACCTTTGCCCCTTTTCCTCTTGTCTTTGCTGGTGGTCATTTCCAGAGGGGACATCTGTAACCTTTTCTTGGATCAGAGCAGTTTAAATTTATAGTTTAAAATGTAAATACCAACTAAATTAAGGATACAGGAGCAATTTAAAAAAAACAGCTAGATGTTTGACTTTCACTGAAAGTTAAGACTTA
>JADMLD010000487.1:0-379316 GCA_017589585.1 Phylloscopus whistleri | reverse complement strand
CTTACAGAATGTGCTGGAAGTTAACTCACCTGCAGTGGCACCTCCCAGAAATGCTGTGAAGCTGTGACTGCTGTTGGTGCCAATCATCTCCAAAGCAGTTTGGAGATTTCTGGTGAAATCCCAATGTTTAATCTCAGGAAGTGTGGCTGCCTCCTGACTTTCCCTTCTCCTTCTCCCCTCCAGGAATCTCTGGGAAGAGCTGCTGCCAGTTCCATCCGCTCCCTCTACGGCACCAGCTTCCAAGTGGGCACCATTTGCAAGACCATCTGTGAGTATTTGGCCACTCAGAGCTTTTAGGGGCTGTGCCAGGACACCAATCCCTGTCCTTCCCTCAGGGTCTGTCCCTCATGGAAGCCACAATGCTCCTGTGCAGTGACACCAGTGCTCACACATGGCACCGGAGCGTTCCCAGCCAAACCTCATCCTTCTCCCCCAAAACACAAACAGCAGGACAACAGAACCCCACCATTCCTCTGCTCCCCCCTCTGGATCATCTCCCTTTCCCTTGCAGACCAAGCCAGTGGAGGCAGCATTGACTGGAGCTACGACAATGGGATCAAATACTCCTTTGCCTTTGAGCTGAGGGACACGGGGCGCTACGGCTTCCTGCTGCCCGCCAACCAGATCATCCCCGCTGCCAAGGAGACCTGGCTGGGCCTGAAGAGAATCATGGAGCACGTCAGGGACAAGTCCTCCTGAGAGCTGGGCTGGGAGTCAGCTCTCTGCAGCACCAGCTGATAAATCTTCTGTGTGCTGTGCTGGCTGGAATGATAAAAATGGCTGAATAAACCCCCTGTGCATTCCCCTCATGGTGTTTGAGGTGTGTCCTGTTCCTTGTGTGTGACACATCCCTGAGGAGATTTTGGGACACAACCCTCCCTGCCCAAGCATCCAGTGCCACCCCTGTTGGGGCAGGGACACCTTCCACTGTCCCAGGGTGCTCCAAGCCCCAATGTCCAACCTGGCCTTGGACATTCCAGGGATCCACAGCTGCTCTGGGAATTCCAGCCCAGGCAGGAATTCCTGCCCAAGCTCCCATCCATTCCTGCCCTCTGGCAGTGGGAAGCCATTCCCTGTGTCCTGTCCCTCCAGGCCTTGTCCCAAATCCTTCTCCAGCTCTCCTGGAGCCCCTTTAGGGACCTGGCAGGGACCCTGAGCTCTCCCTGGAACCTCATCTTCTCCAGGCTGAAGGGGCTGGTGCAGAGGCCCTGCTGTTAACCAGCATAATCCAGGCTGTGGAACTGATTAAACAAATTTAATTTCCCTTAACGAGCCTCAGGACCTTGCCAGGCCCCAACCACTGTCCTCAAATGCACACCCCCATCTATTTGGCTGCCCCTTTTCTCCCTCCCACACATTCCCAGTGGACGTGGTCGGAAGGAAGATGGAGATGGGAGGACACCTCCCCTGGTCCAGCACCCAGACCCTCAGGAGCCCCTCGTTGTTCTGTTGTTCATCCCGCAGATTTCTTGGGGATTAAGAGCAAAGAGCTCAGGAGGCCCTGAAGGATCAGTGATCAGCAGTGGCTGCTGCTGCTGTGGTGATTATCGAGTCTAACAGGTTTATCTTGGTGTCTTGTGACCCCCCAGCAGCTGGTGAGTTACTCACCCTCGGGAGCCTGGCAGGAGAGCAAACAGCGCTGATGTGGCCGATAAAACCCCGCGGACTCGGGGCACGGGGCTGCTGGAAGGGAAAGGGGAAGGTGCAGCTGAGGCAGGATTTGGGTTAAAATCCCCAGGATTTGGGTCAAAAGCAGCTGTTTTGGAAAGCAAACCCAAGCTTGGGGCAGCCAGTGATACCCACGTGGCCCTGGTCCCCTCTGCTCACGGCCTTATCCAGTGGTACCTGCTCCCCAAACTGACCCAGCTTTCCAAAATCCCATCCCCTGCCCGGTGATTTCAAACCACTGGTGGTAAATCCCAGGGACAGGGCACACAGTTGGCTCTTGGAGCTGGATGAGCTCTTGTCTCCAGAGCAGGAACTGCAGAGCCTGAGGAGCCTGGGGATGTGGAACTGTGACCTTGTCCTGGCTTGGAAGCTCATTCCAACCAAGGCCCTGTCTCCTCCTCTTTGAGGGCCTGGTGTGAGGAGAGCTCATCCAGGTCTGGAACCCTGACTCCAGAGAGATCTGGAGATGGAGCAGTGGATGCCACCCAGAGGAACAGGAGGGTGTGCGCCATGGGATGAGGGGAGATGGACTGGAGGTGACACAGGTGTGGGGTGGGGGGACCTAACAGGGACCTTCCCATCCCAAAGGAGATTATTGAGGAAACAGAGCCAAGCTCTTCAGCAGACAGTGATGGGAGAGACAACAGCACCAGCTGGAATGAGGGAGAGCCAGGAGGGACATCAGGAAATGCTTTTCACCAGGAGGACAAAGCAGCAGGACCTGATGTCTGTTGGGCCGTGCAGCCTCCATCTCTGGAGGACTCCAAGATCCAACCAGGAGGAACCTGGGGGGTTCCCAGAGCTGACCATGCCTCATCCAGGCATTGGATACAGACCTCCCATGGTCCCTTCCCATCACGATCTTGCCTCGAGGAGGATCCTGGGACCACCTCACCAACAGCACCGGTTCTGCACCACAAAGGCCCAAGAGAACTCGACACCTTCCCCACGGCACCTCCAGCCAGAATCCCCTGGATTTAACGGAGAAAAACATGGACAGCGGATGTCAGCTGTGCAAACCTGCCCTGGGAGGTGCCTGCCAGCCTGGGAACACAGCCCAGGAACCCGGAGCATCCCTGACAAGCGCGGTGGGAGCTCAGGGGCAGCGCAGATAAGGCCCAACAAAGGCCCTGCTGTAACCTGCAGAACAAAGGCGCTGCTTTAACTGGGGAACAAAGACACCTCTGACAAACTGACCTCCTGGGACTGTCCCAGTCGGTGACAGCTGCTCCAGAGCCACTGCTTACACCGAAAACGTAAAAATAATTCATTTTCTACCCCAAAATGAGCCTTTCTGCCTGAGCATTACCCCAGGTGAACGTCCTTGTGCACCTCCGAGCTCCACAGCTTCCATCAGCTCTGAAGGGAGATTTCATTTCATCCACCACCAAGTGGCCCCATTCCTGGGAATGGTTTGATGAATAATTTGAATAATGTATTTTACATTATATATATATGTGTGTGTGTGTGTGTACATGTGTGCATAAACTAATTAATCACAAATAAGCCCAGGTACAAACGCTTGCTTTTTCTGCAAGTGACTTGGTAGTAGCTCGTCATTACACACGCATTACTAATGGTAATTAGGACTGACTTACTCACAGCAATGTGTCACCAAGAAATTCGTGGGAACAAAGAGCTGTTCCCTGGTGGTTTTGGTGGTTTGGTGGCCACGCCGTCCCCAGTGCCCCACGCCTGTGGGTTGGGAGCCGCCCGTGGCTCCGAGCTGGGAGCACGGACGCTCCTCCAGGACGCGCTCACCGAGGGAGACGTTATCAGATCCTCCCTAATTTGGCTGCTCTCGTGTTGACTTTGCCAAATAAAGCAAACACTTGGGCTGGCGGGAGCCCTTCCTGCCTGCTCTGTTTGTCGCTGCCGACGCCGCGGGGACGGTGGATGCGGCCCCAGTGAGGCGCTCCGGGAGGGACTCTGATCACCGAGGGGGTTCTGTCCTTCCTCGAGGCTCTGGATCTGCTCCCACCCACCATGGGGACCCTCCTGGTCTTCCTCGCCCTCCTGGGGGTCACCAGCAGCGAGCAGCTCTTCGTGGGGTGAGTTCTGCTGGAGCAAGGGGCGGTGGGACGTCACAGCTGGGATGGGGATCCAGGTGAAGGAGACTCCTTCAGGGTCAGCCAGAAGGGTGACATCCCAAAGCATGGAAATCCAAAAGGGTTCTTTTTCCTGACTAGGAAAGGTTTGGTCTCGGCCCAGGTTTGGAGGGAGGTTTGGAGCGTGCAGCTGGTAGAAATTAGGGAATGCTGAACAACGCTGAGGGCATCACGCCAAGCTTTGCCAGGGTGTAGAATCCCAGAGGATCAGGGGATGGTGTGTACAGCTCAGACATGATGGCTGTGGAGCCATCCAAGGATTGTCGGGAATAAAACCCAAGGATTGCTGGGAATGACCAAAGATTTCTGGCAGTGACACGCTGTGGGAAAGAACAAGATGTGGCTGGAGAAGGGGCCCTGTGGAGGGAGGGCAGCACTTTTCCAGGACAAACATCCCAGCTGTAGCTCCTGGAGATAAGAACAGCACAGTCCAGTGCAGGAATGAGGCTGAGAAGGGGGCATGGAATGTAGGGGGTTCAGGACAACCCCAAAGCCTCCAACCCATTTCCAGAAAGGCCTAAATGAATGGATTGGCAACGAGAAGTAACTTGTAGAGAAAGTGGGAATTCTGTGTTCAGAGTAGGGAAAACCTATCCATAAAAATGTACCCCCAGGATGAACATCCCACCAGCTGGAGCCAGAGCTGGTGAGCTCATGACCAGAAACAGGACCCAGGGAACGGATGGAGCTGTGCCAGGGAGGTTTGGGTTGGATATCAGGAAAGGTTCCTCATCCAGAGGCTGCTGGGCATTGCCCAGGCTCCCCAGGGAATGGTCACATTTCCAAGGCTGCCAGAGCTCCAGGAGTGTTTGGATGATGCTCTCAAGGACAGGGTGGGATTGTTGGGGAGCCTGGAGTTGGATTTGATCCCCATGGGCCTCTTCCAGCTCAGAATATTCAGTGATGTGACTGACCCACCTTCCTTCTTGCTTTCCTGCCTTCCTCCCTTCCTTCCTGCTTTCCTTCCTCCTTGGCCACGATGCCGTGGTTGAGGGATCCATCCAGGATCCCATCACTCTCCTCCTGGGAGGGTTCCCAGCAAGCCAAGAGTGTCTAGGGAATGTCAGGGCTGCTCCCTGATTTGGGAAAAATCGCCTGCCTGAGTCCCCTGAGCATGGAATGGGGAATGTGGAAATGGAAATTGTTATCACCCTGGGGAGCGGTTAAACTGATAAAGGAGGAGATAAGAGGATGAAAGGTAGGAAAGGAGAAAGGTGAAGGAATTTTGTGCCATTTTGGGAGCGGCTTTAAGCACTGCCCAACAGGAGAAGCTGGAGGTAAAGGATTGATCCAAGGTGAGAAAACCTCTCTCCCACAGAACATTTCCTCCTCTCCAGGGTCTGTGCCCGTCCTTGGGAAGCCCAGCTGGGCTGGACTGGGACCTCTGCTGGGGAATGCATCCATAGATAGAGAACATACCCATGTGAGATATCCCCAACACCTTGGGAGCTGATCAAACAAGGCTGGAGATCACCTCAGCCTCCCCAGCACTTGCTCTTTCCCCATCATGACTGCTCTGAACCTGCATTTTTTTTCTCTCAACACCAACAAGTGATGCATTTTCCAACCCTCCGAGGAGGTGTGGAGCTTCCCCAGCCTTCCCCCCGGCCCAGAGTTCCCTCCCTGTGACCCCTCTGCCTCCCTGCAGGGACCAGGTCCTGCGTGTCACTGCCAGGAACGAGGAGCAGATCATCCTGCTCAAGGTGCTGGGCGAGCAGGAGGAGCTGCAGGTGAGCTCTGAGGGGTCCTGAGCACCCCCTGGTCAATCCAGGGCTCCCTCTTTCCTTTGCCATCTCACCCTTTTCCCTCCCCGTTTTGGAGATATATCATTTAGAACCACATAAATATGAATTTAACCTGGGGCTCCTTGAGCTCAGAGCTCCTGTTCTGGATGAACTGGGAGCATCCCACAAACACTCAAACAACTTGGGCTGAAACATTTCTCTAGGTCCCTATCCAGACATCCATCTGTGGCCCAAAATTTGTCCAAAACCCTTTCTTAGATCCTTCATGGAAACTCCTGAGCCCCGTGGAGGTGCTGGGGAGCTCAGTGGATGAGCACCAGCACAGGATGGGATGAGTTCTCCTTTCCAGCTCAACTTCTTCTTCCCAGGTGGACTTTTGGCGTCACCCCAACATCCCTGGCCACCCTGTGGACCTGCGGGTGCCCTTCCCCAACCTCCAAGGAGTCAAAGAACTCCTGGATTCCCATGATTTTTCCTACAGCATCATGATCGAGGACGTGCAGGTAATGGCTATGATGGGAACAGTTTGAGCTCCTGCAGCTCAGCCCTGAGGAAAAGTCCAAAAAGTTGCAAATCAAGAGATGGAGGAAAAATCCGACCCCCTGCTCTTTTCAGCCTTATTGATCTTGGGGTTTTTTTTGGTTTTTTGGGGGGTTTTTTGGTGTTTTTTTTTGCCTCCTAACCAGGTATTACTGGATGAAGAAAAGGAAAGCATGAGGAGGTCTAGGAGGGTAAAGAGAAGCTCCAGGATGTTCGATTTCGCCTCCTACCACACGTTAGAAGAGGTACATTTCTCTGCAGAGCATTGGCTTTGTCCTGCTGGGGTCACACTGGGGTCACACCCATGTGACAGTCGTGGTGAGTTCTTGGTGACACGTGAGACCTCCCTGGGACACGTTTCTCCTCCTTGCTGGGGGTTTTAGGTGAGATGGGAGACTGGGAAACCTCCCACATCCAGTGTGGCCACTCCTGGAGTCTCCCACCCTGTGGAAGACATGTTCAGCTTCACTTTGGGGGTGCTTGGAGCCCAGTTTGGGACTGGTGGGGGCTGTGATGGTGTTGAGGGATCTCAGAGCTTTTTCCCTCAGCATTCCTTCTACTTTTCCAAAATCCTTGTGATGTGCCTTTCCCTGGTCACACAGAGCCCAAACCACCTCCTGCTCTCCAGGGAAGCACGAGGTCTTCCCCAGGGAAGTCCCAGGTCTCCAAGAAAGCACCAGATCTTCCCCAGAGAAGCTCTGCCTTTTGCATTTGGTGCTGGATATCGTCAAAACCAAAAGGTGAGAACCAGGCTGAGCCTCATGACCCAGCAGCTCCTCCTTCCAGATCTATGACTGGATGGACGTCCTTGTGGAGGATCATCCCAACCTCATCAGCAAGATCCAGATCGGGCAGAGCTTCGAGAACCGGCCCCTGTACGTGCTGAAGGTGGGTCCTGGGGCAGCCTTGCCTTGAAAATCCCCCCTCTGGATGAGAAGTTGTGCCAGGAGAGGCTCAGGGTGGACATCAGCAGGAATTTCCTCATGGAAAGGGTGGTCAGGCCTTGGCAGGGGCAGCCTAGGGAGGTTTGGAGTCCCCGTTCCTGGAGGTGTCCGAGGAACACCTGGATGTGGCACTCAGGGCCCTGGGCTGGGGACAAGGTGGAGATGGGGCACAGGTTGGATTCCATGATCCTGAAGGGTTTTTCCAACCTCAACGATCCCATGATTCTTCACAGTTCAGCACCGGGGGATCGAACCGTCCGGCCATCTGGATAGACACCGGCATCCACTCCCGGGAATGGATCACCCAAGCCACCGGTGTCTGGACGGCCAACAAGGTGACCTTGGGATCACCTGGGATGTGGGACCCCAATTCTTACCCTGCATCCATCCCATCCCTGGTCTCTGAGGGGCACCGGGCAGCTCCTGCTCCTCTCCATGCACAGATCGCCGATGAATACGGGCAGGACCTCTCTGTCACGGCCATCCTGGACGGCATGGACATCTACCTGGAGGTCATCACCAACCCCGATGGCTATGCCTACACCCACAGCTCCGTGAGTGTGGGGATGCTGTGGGGGGATCCTGTTCCAGTTGGGCTGTCCCCAACCACGGCTGTCCGTGGTTTTTGGGTGGGGAGGGATGTTCCTCCCCATGTGGGATGGTGAGTGGAGCTCTCTGGAGATGTTTGGGCAGGGGTTGGGATTCACGTCCCTGTTCCAGTCTCCTCTCTGCGTGCTCCTAGAACCGCCTGTGGCGCAAGACCAGGTCCATCAACGCTGGATCCCGCTGCGTCGGAGTGGATCCCAACCGAAATTGGGATGCTGGGTTTGGAGGTGAGACCTCAGCCACCAGGTGCCCACGCCGGGTGTGGTTTGTGCCTCAAAACATCAAAATTTTCTGCTGGAGTGGAGAAACCCCTCTTCCTGAGGGATCCTCTCTGGATCTCCTCCTTCCTCTGCTCCAGGTGCCAGCTCCAGCAGCAATCCCTGCTCCGAGACCTATCGTGGGCCTCACCCCCACTCTGAGAGGGAAGTGAAAGCCATCGTGGATTTCATCCGTGGCCACGGGAACGTGAAAGCTGTCATCTCCATCCACAGCTACTCCCAGATGCTGCTCTTCCCCTACGGATACAGGAGGGCGCCCGCACCCGACTACCAGGAAATGGTGAGATGGCCCCAAAAGGTGGGGCTGTGACCCCCCCAGGAGCTTCCCTGCTCCTCTTGTTAGACACAACCTGAATATCGAACCCATGCGCCTGGGTCCTGGTGGAGGGTGGTTGCGAGATGGACCTCAAACATCAAAAATTGAGGGGTTTTTGGGAAAACCTAGAGCAGAAGGGATGGGGAATGATGAGCTCTAGATCCCCTCAATCCACCACTTTTGGGGGTTCCTTTGCAGAACGAACTGGCCAAGAAGGCCGTGAGCGACTTGGCCGCCGTGTTTGGGACAAAATACACCTACGGCAGCATCGCCAACACCATCTGTGAGTGTCCCTCCCTCACCCCGCAGCAAATCCCTGGGGAATGCGCTCCCATCTGGGCTCCTCTCCCTGCAGACATGGCAGGAGGCACCACCATCGACTGGGCCTATGACAACGGGGTGAAATATTCCTTCACCTTGGAGCTGAGGGATTCGGGGCGCTATGGATTTCTCCTGCCCAGCTCCCAGATCATCCCCACTGCCATCGAGACGTGGCCGGCGCTCCTGGACATCATGGTCCACGTCCTGGAGCATCCATACTGACCCCAGCACCTGCCACAGCGTTCCCTCCTCTCAATAAATCCTCATGGAGATTCAGTGGTTTCAGGCACCCTCGTTTTTTTCATGCTAAACTCCAAAAGAAAGGGTGGAAAAGGACTCCCAGCCCTGCAGGTGTTGATTTTCTCCTCGTGACTTTGGCTCAAAGTCCCCTCCTTTGGACCCAACAGGCAGCATGGAAGGAGATGGGTTTTTTGGGCAACCAACCCATATTTGTGGGGTTTTGAGCAGCTTTGCTTCATCATCATTTCCCAGGGGGCTGCAGTGAGGGACATGGGGCACCCTCAGGGCCATCAATGGGTGCAGGGTGCTTTCAGGCATTTGCTGTTTATTTTTGGCTCCTGGGACAACTGTCACCTGCTCTGACCTCTGTCCTGGGCCAAGCTTCACACCACTTTCCTCTGCCAAATTCTAAACCAGTTTCCCCACCGCTGTGGTTTAGGGATCCAGCTCACCAAGCCCCAAGTGAAAATCTGCATTTCTCACATTCTCAACCCAAACTGATCCTTTCCCTCCCCTCAGCCAGCGCTGGGGGCTGTGGGATTTTGGCACCTCCCGGTCTCACCTTGCAGGCAGCTGGCTCACCACGGCCCCAGCCGGTTCCTGGGACAGGTTTGGCTGGGACTGAGAGTGCCTGGATGGGGACAGCAGGGCCTGACCTTGGCCGGCGGCAGCCAGAGCCTTCCCAGGGCTCTGGGAAAAGGGACAGCTGGAGGGGCTGGGCTGGGGCCGCCATCCCACGGGATTTAAGAGGCCCCAGGGCGCTGTTGGGATGTGAGACCGGCTGTCCGTGCTGACCATGAGGCTCCCCGTGCTCCTGGCTGCCCTGGTGGCAGTGGCCACCTGCACCGAGACCTTCGTTGGGTAGGGGGGCTGGCCTGGGGACAGTGGCACTGGGACGGGGATGGTGGCACCGAGTGGGGCAGAAGGAGCTGGTTCAGTCCCGAGGGAGCACAGGGAAAAAGCTCAGGGGAAACCCCTGGAATGGGGGGGATGAATGGGGTGGGGTTAGGCCAGACTTATGGGGCTGGAGCTCGTCCCATACGCCCCAGCACCCCCTGACCCCACAGGCACCAGGTGCTGCGCATCGTCCCCCAGAGCGATGAGGAGCTGCAGAAGGTGCAGGAGCTGCAGGATCTGGAGCATCTGCAGGTACTGGCTGTGGAGGTGGATTCTGGGGACAACCCCCCAGCCCATGGCGTGTTGTACACCCTCCAAGCAAAGCAAGGATGGGCTTGGATGTGGGATTATGGCGAGCAAGCCTTGGAAAGCAAGACAGGCTGGTGCAGGGGGGTGCATCCAGAGGCAGGATCCGATCCCTTATCTCCGTTTCTCCCCATCCAGCTGGATTTCTGGCTGGCTCCCCGCGGGCTCGGACTCCCCGTCGATATCCGCGTGCCCTTCCCAGCGTGCAGGCGGTCAAAGCCCACCTGGAGGCCAGCGGGGTCTCCTATTCCATCATGATCGAGGACGTGCAGGTCAGTGGGGAGGCAGGGGGGAGGTGGGATCCCATCCAGTGGGAAAGAGGCTCATCCTGCCCCGTGTCCCACAGGCCCTGCTGGATGAAGAGCAGACCGAGATGCTCCGCAGCAGCCGCCAGCTGCCGCTCGACACCAACACCTTCAACTACGAGGCCTACCACACCATAGATGAGGTGGGGAAGCAAAAAATTTGAGGTATTTTGGGGGGAAAAAGTTCGGTCTTGGGCAAGGGGGTGAGCTGGGAGTGACCCCCGCATCCCTCGTTCCCAGATCTACAATTTCATGGACTTGCTGGTGGCTGAGAACCCCAACCTGGTGAGCAAGCTGGAGATCGGCCGCTCGACCGAGAACCGTCCCCTCTACGTGCTCAAGGTGAGGACCTGGGGATGGTGATCCAGAGGGGAGAGTGGTGACAGGGACAAAGCCAACCCCCCCTCTCTGCTCTCCCAGTTCAGCACAGGGGGCACCAACCGCCCGGCCATCTGGATCGACACCGGGATCCACTCCCGCGAGTGGGTGACACAGGCCAGCGGCGTCTGGTTTGCCAAGAAGGTACTGACACATCCCAAAAGGGCCACACGGTCCGTGGGACCTGTGGGATCCAGTTGGGTGATCCCACAGGGAGGACAGGGAGCCCCAAACCTCCATCCTCTCTAGATCGTCCAGGATCACGCGAATAACGAAGGTGTGGCCTCCATCCTGGAGACGATGGACATCTTCCTGGAGATTGTCACCAACCCAGATGGCTTTGCCTTCACCCAGACCAAGGTACTGCCCTGGGTTTCCTCTCCCTGGTTCCTACAGCTGCGCCGGATGGGGTTGGGGAGCAGGATTTGGGGTGTTGCACATCCCTGAGAGGGCAAAGCCTCTTCATCCACGTTTCCATGGGATGGGGACCACCACAAGCTGTGGAGCTCCAGCCCGGTGCCACAGCTGAGGTGGCTCTGCCCTTCCAGAACCGTCTGTGGCGCAAGACCAGGTCCAAGCACTCGGGCTCCATCTGTGTCGGAGTGGACCCCAACCGCAACTGGGACGCAGGTTTTGGAGGTCAGAGCCATCCCCTTGTCCCCTGTGGAGCATTTCCACTCTCCAGCTGGAGGCTCCAAAGCTGTTCCTGGCTCAAAGATCCACTGATGTCCCCTGGGGAGGAGGTGGGATTTGCTCTCCGTGGCAGAGCCGAGGAGGATTTGGGCTCCACCAGGGCTTTGATGACAAATGAGAGTCACCACACAAATCTCTAGAAGGAGCCCCAGGAGCATTCCTTGATCACCACCAAGGGACTGAGGGGTGGGAAAACCTCTTGGGCTTGGAAGCCCCCAAATTCCCACTGTGTTCTCACCATCCTGTTCCCCGCAGAGGCCGGTGCCAGTGGAAACCCCTGCATGGAGACGTACCATGGACCCTACCCCAACTCGGAGCCCGAGGTGAAATCCATCGTGGACTTTGTGAAGAGCCATGGCAACATCAAGGCTTTCGTCTCCATCCACAGCTATTCCCAGCTCCTGCTCTATCCCTATGGCTACACCAACACCCCAGTGCCAGACCAGCAGGAACTGGTGAGGCACTTGTGGTTTGAGGGGTTGGGATGGGGTGCAGCTCCTCTGCTGCTCCAAGGATGAGCCACCTTTGTCCTGCATCCATTGGGGAGCGGGGAGGAGCTTTGGCATCTCAAAAAAGGGGCATCCCCCAGGTTTTTCCTTTCTTTGCCTCATCTTTCCCCCTTCCCTGTATCCCCCCAGCACGAGGTTTCTGCCAAGGCTGTGGCTGCTCTGTCCTCCCTCTACGGCACCAAGTACAAGTATGGCAGCATCATCACCACCATCTGTAAGTGCTGAGACAACCCCAAAATCCCCAAAGCTCCCCAAAATCCCCAAATCCCAAACACTGGCCAAATATATCCCGTGGAATTCCCCATCGAGGCTCCAAATCCCCATCCTCATTTTTTTTTCCTCCCCACAGACAGAGCAAGCGGAGGAACCATCGACTGGACCTACAACCAGGGGATTAAATATTCCTTCACCTTCGAGCTGAGGGACACGGGGCGCTACGGGTTCCTGCTGCCCGCCAAGCAGATCGTTCCCACCGCCGAGGAGACCTGGCTGGCGCTGAAGGTCATCATGGAGCACGCCCGGGACAACATGTACTGAGCTGGGATCAGGGCTGGAAGCAGCTGGAGAAGGGGGGAAAGAAGGCAATTAATAAAGAAATAAATGGGAAGAAGAATGAGAAAAGCCTGTGAGTGTTTTCCCTTTTTCTGAAGTCGGGTGGAAAAAAGCCCTTTCAGAAGTGCCAGCACAAACAGGGTGTGCTGGGCCCAGTGGCTTGGAAAAGGAATTGATTGAAAAGGGCATGAAAATAGCAGGAGCAAAAAGGAAGGGTGGTGGTGGTTTTCCCTGTGCTCTGGCAGAGGATGGATAGGGAATTGGGGTCTGGGACACGAGGTCAGCAGGATTTATTGGGGTTCCAGGAGAGCTGGAGAGGGGCTGGGGACAAGGCCTGGAGGGACAGGACACAGGGAATGGCTTCCCACTGCCAGAGGGCAGGGATGGATGGGATCTTGGGAAGGAATTCCTGGCTGGGCTGGAATTGCCAGAGCAGCTGTGGCTGCCCCTGGATCCCTGGAATGTCCAAGGTCAGGTTGGACACTGGGGCTTGGACCAACCTGGGATAGTGGGAGGTGTCCAGGAGTTGGAACTTGATGGGTTTTAAGGTCCCTTCCCACCCAAACCTTTCTGTGTGATCCCTCCTCACCTGCTGCAATCCCTAGGGAATGGGGAGCTGAGCCCCTGAACCACTCCCAGCTTTTCCAGGACTCTCCAAGCTGCAAATAAATCACCCAAGCAGATGCTGGAATTTAGATTTTATTAAATTAAACAATGAAACCTCTCAGCCTCTGCAGAGTTTGACTCTGCTCCGAACAACACCAAGAGTCCAAATCCACACAAATCCATCGAGGTGGTGGCAAAGTCCATCCAGTCCTTGCTTTGATTCCTTGGATTTGGAGGATCCCAAACAACTCAGGCCACTTTTGCCTGACTCTTTTCACCAGGAGGTTTTCATGCAGCACGGAGCAGCCAGGGATTCTGGATCTGTCTCCCAGAGCTGGATAGCAAAACCAGGATTTTAGCCAGTGCAATGACACTTCCAAGAGCTCATGGAGCTGGAAAAATCTACTCCCACAGCTGCAGGACCTTATCAGACTGAACCTGCCAGTCCTGCAATCAGCAGGGTCTGATTGCACACTCAGAGACACAACAAAAGATAAATGTGCTCAGGGATGTTGAGTCCTAAGCTGCCAAACTGGAAATCATGTGCCACTTCTCCTACTTTTTGTCCTTTCACCAGGATTATCCCAAAATCACCAGTGAGTTTTGGGATGTGTTGAAGATTGTCTGCTTCAAAAAGGGGGAAAAACACTGAATCCAAAAATACACACAAACCCCACAAAACCACGATAACCAAAGGGGGTCCAGGCTCAGCAATGCCAGGTGGAAAAACTGGAGCAGAATTCCTCTAAAATCACCTCCAAAGTGTCCACAGGCAGCTCAGGAAAATCAGAGGATTCCCAGGTTATCCAGAAGCATCAATTTGAGGAAAGCTGTGTTACTCATTTTCCAGGAAACCTTTACCCTGTTCAGTCCCAGATTCCAGGTCCCTGCTGGGTTTTAGGGACTCAGGTGAGGCAGCAGCAGCAGCAAATTTCCCTTCAGCCACCCTAAAAAAACTCCTAAAAAACCTCTGGCAAAGGAGTCACTGGGGAAAAAAAAAATCCAGTTATTCTCCTCCAGCTCACTTTGAAAAAGACACAACTATTCAAAGTGTCCACGAGCAAGCACGACTGCCACAGCACCAACTGGGCAATAAAACCCATCTTTACTACAAATACTTCTGTTCATTAGCATAATTTATTTTAAAAGAAACCAAAAAAAACCTTTCCAGGACCTTCTCTCACTTCTGGCCAAGTCGCTGGAAGTTTTTTATCTCTGCTAAAACCACCAAAGTTTGTGCTCACAGATGATTTGTGGCTTGTTCACTCAGGCACAGCCCGGGAACGTTATGGACACAAATTCCTTCAGCTGGACTAAAAATTTTGTGCAACAGTTTCTACTGGTCCCAGCTTTTACTACCAGTTTGCTCCCTCCCCTACAAAACCAGTCCTATCACCTCTGCACCTCAAGTGATGCCATTCCTGCTCCTAGGAAACATCATCCCAGCTGCCCCAGCCTTACCCGAGCTGCCAAATTCTCACCACGGCTGCTTTTTTTTTTCCCTGAGGATTCCTAAAAACCACCAAGGGGCTGCACTGCTCAGGATGTTCAAAAGCTGGATACTCAATTTTTTTATTTCCATGGCCTTTTCTGGATGCTGGTTCTGCTGTGGGAGCTGCTGCTCAGGGATCTGACAGTGCTGGCAGGGCTGGGGAGGCTGGGGTTGCTCCTCACGGATGAGAGCTTGGAATCGTGGCCTGAAACACCTCGGGTGAGGCGGCCTGGGGGGGGAAAAAACAACAACAACCCCAAATCAGAAATTGGTTGGCCACAAGTTGTGGCAGCCCCAGGTTGGATGGGCTCGGAGCAATCTGGGATAGGGGAAGGTGTCCCTGCCCATCCCTTCCCACCCAATGATTCCAGGATGAGGTTGTGGTGTCTTACTGGCAGTGTCTGAAGGAACGTGCTCCTCAGCCAGGTAATGCTTCAACTTCTGCAGATCATCTGCAGAAAACCTCCATTTGTTCTCTGCACGTGTGGGTGGCACCCTGGGAATGGTTTTCCTCCTGGCGGTTCCTGGGGGAGCTGCCACCTGACAGGACACCGGGAGCGTTCCTGTGATCAACCCCTCGGGGATCTTCTGGGCAAGGACCTTGAGGCCTGCAGGGACACAGAGCATCCAGTTATCCCAGCTGGATGGGTCAGGAGGGACCAGTCATGGAGCTGAGGGGTCCAGAAAACTTGGATAGAGAAATGTGGGTGGTAGGAGATGGGGAATTCTGCCCCTCTGCCCTGCTCAGGTGAGATCCCACACGGAGTCCAAGTCTGGGAAAACAGCAGCAGGACCTGGAGCTGCTGGAGATTCCAGAGGAGCCCCAGGGATTCAGGCTGGGGGTGCTCACCTGGAGAAGGGAAGGCTCCAGGGAGAGCTCAGAGCCCCTGGCAGGGCCTGAAGGGGCTCCAGGAGAGCTGCAGAGGGACAGGGGGCAAGGCCTGGAGGGACAGGACGCAGGGAATGGCTTCCCAGTGCCAGAGGGCAGGGCTGGATGGGATTTGGGCAGGAATTCCTGCCTGGGCTGGGATTCCCAGAGCAGCTGTGGCTGCCCCTGGATCCCTGGAATGTCCAAGGAAAGGTTGGAACAGCCTGGGATGGTGGGAGGTGTCCCTGGAATGAGCTTTGAGGTCCCTTCCCACCCAAACTGCTCCTGGGATTCTGGGATTTGGGACACTCAGAACCCATTCCGAGGGATTTTTATGGAAAATGGGGAGAGGAAAGAGAGGGAAAGGGAAGGGAGACCCTTCGTGGTTTCCTGAGACTCCAAGTGAAGCCCCTCAGTCCTTTGATTTCTTGGAGAGGAGATGAATCCAACCTCAGGCTCTGGAGCTGGGCTGGGAGAGCTGGGAATTCCCAGCCTGGAGAAGGGAAGGATCCAGGGAGAGCTTCCAGAACATTCCAGGGCCTGAAGGGGCTCCAGGAGAGCTGCAGAGGGACTGGGGACAGGGACAGCACACAGGGAATTGGGAAAGGGGATATTGGGGTGGGATTTTGGGCAGGAATTCCTGCCTGGGCTGGAATTGCCAGAGCAGCTGTGGCTGCCCCTGGATCCCTGGAGTATCCAAGGCCAGGTTGGATGGGACTTGGAGCCCCCTGGGACAGTGGGAGGGTTGGAACTGGACCATCCCTCATCTTCCTACCAAACCCAAACCATCCCACGATTCCACGACCCAGATCTTTTCCCACCTCCAGCTCCCACGAGTTGCTCCTCACCCTCCTTTTCCCCCAGGAGGTCTCAGGGAGCTCCCCCAGCCCCACCTACCCCCAGACAGCATGAAGAGGTTCTCGAAGCCCCTCTCACACATGGTGGTGGCCGCCTGGCTGGCCAAGCGCTCGTCGTTGTCGTACACGATGATGATCTTGCCGTGGGCGTTTTTCTGCCATTAAGGAATTGTTAAGGAGTTCTCTGCTGGACTGAAGAGGAAACTGAAACATTTCAGCAAGAAAAAGACACCAAGAAATGGGATTGGAGAGGGAAAGATTCCATGTTTGGCTTGCAAGCATCCAGCGGGAATGTTTTTTTCCTTGGGGGATTCTCAGTGGTTGAGGCTTGCCAGGCACAGCTTAAGATTGGGAATGGCAACAGCTCCTTTGTTTACAGCCTCCCCTCAGAATCAACAACCTGGTAATGATCAACCTAATCCCATTTAATAATCCTCTGTCTGTCCCCAATCCCAGCAAGGTGCTGACAGGAAGCCAAAGGATTTGATGGATGCAGTGCCCAAGTGTGGCTTGGCCTTCCAGCAGCTAAAATCCCAGGAAATGCCAAATCCAGGCAGCTCCCACTGGAGCCTGGAGGAAGTAGAATCCAGCATCTGGTGGAGGCAGCGGAGCTGTACCAGGTAACTCCACTTCCTGTCCCAGTTTTTTTGAGATCCCTGATTTTGCTTGGATGATTTTGGGAGCCCCCACCAACATCCCCCCCGTGTTTCCATGTAAAGGATACATATTCCAGAATATCGTTTGTGTATGGATTCATGGTTCTAGACAACGTTGCAATGGGGTAGGAATGAGCTGCAGAAGGGAAAAAAAAAAAAGAGGGAAAAGTCATCCAGAGGCTGAACACCAACAGCCTTGAGAAGTCACTGAGTATGGAAATCAGCACTGGGAACACAAAAACTGGGAACACTGGGGGACAAAATCCAGCTGGAATGTGGCCCAGAGCTGATATCCATGCCCAGGTGCCTGTGGGATTGTTGGAACCCTCGAGGCTGAAAATTTCAGCCTTTCTGAGCTCAGGGGTGCTGACCCTCAGGCAAGCACCACGTTTGACTCGAGGCCTTGGAATAAACAACCTTCCAAGATTGTGTGACAGCACGAGAGTTGTAGGTGTGTAGTTTGAACTGTACTCTGTGATCTCATAAGGTGAAAAACTTAGATTTTAGTAACGTGTGTGAGTCAAGATAGAGGGGTTTGGGGGTTGTCTGAGTCCTCCTTCTTCTTTCTTCTTCATAGGTTTGGGTAGTTTTCTGTAATTGGGTGAAAAAGCTCCTCATTGTGGGCCTTAAGTGGTCATTATTGGGTCTAAACCATAAATAATAGAGGTGCCACCTCATTATGAGGGATTTTTGCTTAAATAACCTTAGAAAAAGTTAGGAACTCTCAATTTTACCTCGTTTTTCTAACTTACCAGTTAACCCCACAACCTGTGAGTCTGTAAATACTGTAAACAGATGAGATATCTGTCTGGGTTATGGAACCTAAACTGTGGATTCTATTTTCATCTCCTGAAGGCAGTTGAGAGATTGTTCTTTATCTCTTCTTTACTCTGGAAGGAGGGGGGTGGGTGCCTTTTGATAATGGCCCAACTGTTAACACCAGGTAGGGCAGTGTTTCTTATCTCTTTTCACAATGGGCCATTAAGACTCCCCCGGCTGTTTTCTTCCTCAAGCTGTTCCCCCTTCCCAAAATAAAACATCCACATTCCATCACCCCATTGTGAGATGCTCCAACCAGTGGGGGGAGCCAACCATTCCTACCTGGATAAAAACTGGGACGTAGGAACAGGGAGTCCTCTGGCTTCACCCGATTCCCGGAGGAAGATTGAACCCTTCTCACCATCACTGGACCCTTCTCACCATCCCTGGACCCTTCTCACCATCACTGAACCCTTCTCACCATCACTGGACCCTTCTCACCACCTTTGGACTCTTTTGGTTACAGGATCATCTCTGCCCCAACAGAACCACATCTGCCACTCCAGGAGGATTTACTTTTGGGCTGCTCCCAACACCCTGACCAACAGGGTGTCAGGTTGTAGCTCTGACTCTGTCAGGGCTTTCCAAAATTGTTGTTTGTTTGTTTGCTGGTTTGGTGGGGTGGTTTTGCTTTTCTACCACATTTGTATTATTGATATCCCTAGTAAAGAACTGTTATTCCTATTCCCAAATCTTTGCCTGAGAGCCCTTAATAGCAAAATCATAATTTGGAGGGAGTGAGGGATTGACATTCTCCATTCTAAGGGAAACCCCAGTTTCCCTGGCAGATACCTGTCCTTCCAAACCATGACAGTATCATAAACACAACCAAGTCCAAACTCCAAATCTGTGGATTTCCTGTGGATTATTCACCCCAAGCTTGGCAAAGGAGGAGAAACCTCCTCCTCCAGCTTCCAGGAGCTGCTCACCTCCCACGATGTGGCACTGCTCGTAGGCGTCGCGGTCCCGCACGTCCAGAAGCAGGAAGGGGCAGTCGGGGTAGGGCCTCTCCTTGGCCTGGGGATCCTCTTCCTTTGGAGAATCCTTCTCAATGTCCATCTCTCCAACCCCACTGATCACACTGAGAAAGGAACAAGGGGTTAAGGAATGCTGCTGGGTCTCTGTGGAAGATCTAAGGCTGGGGAAGAGCTGGGATAAAGATTTTTGTTCCAGCGGCGTGCTGGGATCCTTTCATGTGGTGGGGTTGGGATGATTCTCAATCCCAGGATGGTTTGGGTGGGAAGGGAGCTTAAGGATTTCATTCCACCCCAACCACGGGCAGGGACACCTCTCACTATCCCAGGGTGCTCCAAGCACTGTCCAACCTTTCCTTGGATGTTCCAGGGATCCAGGGGCAGCCACAGCTGCTCTGGGAATTCCAGCCCAGGCAGGAATTCCTGCCCAAAATCCCACCCCAATCTCCCCTTTCCCTGTGTCCTGTCCCTCCAGGCTTTGTCCCCAGTCCCTCTGCAGATCTCCTGGAGCCTCTTTAGGCCCTGGAAGCAGCTCCAAGGTTTGTCTGGAGCCTTCTCTTCTCCCACTTTCCTTGGACACTTCCAGGGATCCAGGGGCAGCCACAGCTGCTCTGGCAATTCCAGCCCAGCCAGGAATTCCTGCCCAAAATCCCACCCCAATCTCCCCTTTCCCTGTGCCCTGTCCCTCCAGGCCTTGTCCCCAGTCCCTCTGCAGCTCTCCTGGAGCCTCTTTAGGCCCTGGAAGCAGCTCCAAGGTTTGCCTGGAGCCTTCCCTTCTCCCACTTTCCAGGGATCCAGGGACATTCCAGCCCAGCCCCTCCTCACCCTCCCAGCCAGGAATTCCTTCCCAATACCCCTGTGTCACTTTGAAGCCATTCCCTGCATATCCATACAAAAACATCACCAACATGACTGAGTTGATCAGAAAATTTTGTGCTATCCCCAAAATTCTGGAATGTGAGGGAATCCCACCCTCCTCACACCATCAACCAGGTGACAACAACGTGGGATTGCTGCCTCCACCCAAACCCATTCCAGCAGGAAATCCTGCCAACCCCTTCCCTCTCACCTACAAACTCAGCCTTTAACGAGAAATGCTGCATAAAACCACTTGGCAGCAACTTAAAACCAGTTTTAGCTGGGCTCAAAACTAAGCCAGGGAGAAAAATGCAGTCAGTGTGAGGCACCTCTGCAGCGTGGAGCGATGGGATTCCCCTCCTCCTGAGTTATCCAGGAACAGGACTGAGCTGGGGGTCCCCTCAGGGCTCCCTTTCCCGTTTGTCCCCTCTGTGTCATCATCACCTGCAGCATCTGGGGAGAGAAGAGGAGCTGAGGAGGAGCTGCAGGAGGTAAACAAGGAGCTTTTAAGGGCAGGTTCTATTCCTGGAGAGAGAAATGTGACAGCTTGATCTTCATCCTCTTAACGAGGAGAATTTACCTAGAGCCTCCTATTTAAAATAATAAACAGCCAACAGATTTTTTTTTTTGAGATGTCATTTGAAGAAGTCAATAAAATAGAATTTTTGTTGTTTTTTTGTTGTTCCAACAACAAATCTGCCAGCACGAGGCCTTTCCTATTTGCAAACTCTTCTTTTTTTTTTTTAGGAGTGTTTCTATTCCCAGCCTGGAATTGCTGCAGGTCACAGGTGAAGTTTTATTTTCCCTCCTGATTAAGTGCTTCCCAATTCCTTCCCTTTGTCCCTGCCCTCAGTGTTGTTTTTTTTTCCCCCACTTTTTCCTGCTCCTCTCTCCCATTTTTTGGGGAGTTTTCTCCCCTTTTCCCCACCTTCCAGCTTGTGCAGCTCCTCGTTTGTCACTTCCAAGGTTTCATTGGACAGGGAGGCCACCTGGAGAACCTGCAGGGCACAAAATCCCAAATCAGAGACACTGATCCCCACATCCATGGCAGGGAAACACAGCAGGGATCAGCTCAAGGAAAAACAATCCAGGGGGAAAAAAAGAAATCCCAACTCTGCAGAGTCTCATTCTTCAACATCTCCAATTGTTCTAATTATTGAATTATTTAACCTTCCTTTTTATTTCTCTCCTGAGAAGATAATTTGGTTTTTTTTCTAAGATTTCTTGAACCAGCAACCTCAGCTCTTTATCTCCTGACCAATTTTTCACTGTTTTTAATATTATGATTCATTGCTTTTTATTTATTAAATAAAACAATGCACAGAAAGCCTTGAAATCCCACCTGCCCACCTTCTGCAGTTAAACCTGGGCTCAGTTAAACCTTCAGACACAAAACTCAGCTTTAAGTGCTGTTCTACCCAGCCTTTTGAAGATCCTTTGAAGTTTAACAGACAAATAAAAAAAGGAATAAATTTCAAAGATGGAGCCACCACCAACTCTGATTTGTAATTAAAGGCATTTGGCCACTGGGGGAATGAATGATTTGCTTTTATAAAAAGCAGGAAGAAGCCAAGACAGAATAATTAGAACAATTCCAGAGGGATTTTTATTCCCAAGGGAAAAAATGCTGCTCTTAAAAAGCTTTTGGAGGCCAGAGAGGGATCTGTACCTACCAGCTGAGCAAAAGTTGTCACCTTCAGCCTTTTAAACAGCTCATCCTTTCTGTACCTGTAATCTTCAAAAACAAAACAAAGAGGACAAGGTGAATTTCCAGCTCGTTCCCAGGTTTTGGTTTTTTTTAAGACACCAGGTTGTGGTTTAATCCTCAGTTTTTCTCTGAGACTCTTCTGCAGCCAGGCAGGAATTCAGGGCAGGGTTGTGCTGAAGGATGAGAGCAGCAAACCTGGAGAGTTTGTGAAATGCCAGTTATGAAGAGAGATTTTAATTAATAGCAGTTATGAAGAGAGATTTTAATTAATATCACTTTTAAAGAGAGGGTTTAATTAATACCAGTTATAAAGAGAGATCTTGCCCAGTTATGATGAAGTGGAAGAGGCAGATTTAGCTGCTTTTAGACTCAAATGTGAATTTCTGTTTTCCATTTTCTGTTTTCCATTCCAATTCAGGAGTTTCTCCTTTCCCTGCTGTTCTTTGGAGCCCTTTGGAGTCACAAAGCTCCTTAAACCAACAGATTTATCCACCTGAATTTTTAATTTGTGTAAATTCCAGCAGAATCAGAGTGTGGGGCGTTGTGTCTTTGCAAATATCAAGCTAATTACACAGGTTTCATCTTAATAATTAAAAAAAAAATCCAAGATTTTATACTTTATCTGACAATTAAATTCTGATTTCTTCCACTTGCCGACACAGCTCTCTCAAGGAAGGGATAACTGAAACAAGAAACTGGACTAATTGAGTCTTAATGGCTAATTAACACAAGGAACTGGACTAATTGAACCTTAATCCTGAAAGACACAGCTTAGGGAGGAAGAAAACTGAGCAGGGCTGTTGGCAAAGACCCAGAGCAGAGATTCCCATGGGAGCCTGATCCCATCCAGATCCTGGAGATGCAGAGGAAAGGGGCAAAAAAACCTCCTGGAGTGAAACAAAAGGTGTGAGGAGGAGGAAAAAGGAGCCAGTTTGGGTATCAGTAGGAAAATCTTGCCATGGAATAACCTGTCCTGGGGAGCAATGGGAGCTTTGTCCTTTGGGAAATGCAGGGCTGGGAAGGAGCTGCTCCCTTCTCCAGCTGCTCAGCTCTCAGGGATAACAGAGGAGAGCAGGATCTTTGGCAAATCCACTCAGTTCAAGGATTCCAAATCCTCTAAAACCATCTGCTGGATGCTCCATTAGCTTAGGGGGGATGAGGGGGAAGGGCTCCTGTGCACATTCCTGCAGCCACAACACAAAAAAAAAAGTAAAATTCCCATAGGATTTGCTTCTGGAAATTCCCAAGCTGAGTTGTGTTCAGGCTGGAGTTCCCAAATTCCTAAATTCCCACCCGAAATCGTTTTGATCAGGCTGCACCTCTTTGCTCCTCACAAGTCGTCCCAGGAAAAAAAAGGGATCCAAACCACGGGGCTGAAACCTCAGGAGGTGCAGAAACTGGATTGGAGGATGAGGGGGTGCAGAAAGTGGATTTTAGGATGTCAATTAACTGGGAAACGACCCTCCTGGTTCTTGCAAAACCACCTGGTTTCAAGCCTCAAGCTGAGGTTGTTAAATCCTCCTTTAACTCAAAAAAAACCCACCCCAACAAAACAAAACCCAGCAACAATTATCTCCTGCAATTATTTCCCTTCTCACCTGCTCAAGGATTAAAAATTGCCCAGCCAAGAAAGCCAAAAAGAGCCTTTTTTTCATGGCAAATAAACTTAATTTATTCTCCACTAATAAACTTTTTTTTTTTCTTGTCTTGGAGCATTTTGATTGGAATTGAAATGATATAAAAAGAGCTCATTTTATTTATTCTCATTTAGGAGGAGAAACAGAAGCAGCAAAGCTTGGGAAGAGCTGGATGGATAAAAACAGCGAAGCTGTCAAAGAGTGCACCTCCTGGATGGCTCCTTCCCACCTCAAAAAAGGAGTTTTCATCCCAAAAAAAGCCTCTTTGCCCTAGATCTTGCCTTTTCCACCCCAAAATACCTTCCCAGAGAGCTCAGGAGTGCTGCCTCTCCAGCTCCAAAAACAACCCCACGTACCCGGGCCGGTCCTGGCGGATCCGTTGGAATTTCCTGACATGGTTTTGCTTGGAATTCTGTTTTTTCCAAAGCTGGGCTTCTCAAGGCTTTGGAGAGGAGGGAAAAGAAGAGCAGAGAGAGAGAAGGAAGAGACCTCCTGCTTGTCCTCAAGTCAATCCTCCAAAGGATGGCTCACGGGTGGGGGTTTGCAGCTCTTTAATTTTTGACGGCGCGGATTTAAACCTCTCGGGTTACATAAGGGACAGAGAGGTGCCTGTGCTGGGGATTGATTTTCAATCAAAGGGTGTCATCTATCCCTGAGAAACTCAGGGGGAGAAGTTTCCTCCACTCCCTGGGAACACAAGGTGTCCATTCAACACAAGTCCCTCCAAAAGAAAAACCCAAAAAAAAAAGGAGGGAACAAAAGAAGCGCGCACGGAACAGATCCGCGGTGAGATTGGAAACCCACGAAAAAATAAAAAAACCACCAAGATTTTCAACAGAAATAAAAAGCAAAGCAGTGTCCAGCACTGAAATCTCAGTCAACAGAGCGTTTTGGAAAGCTCCAGGTCATTCCTCTTTTTGTTTTTTTTTCCTCAAAAGAGCTGCAGTGTTTGGGGAAAAAAAAAAAAAAAATCCCAGCCCAACAAAGCACAAATAAATTCCCCTGAGCTCCCTCAGAAAATGGTGCTGAGAACTAAACCTGAATGATTCAAATCCTAATTAATCCTCATTAATGGAGGTTTCAGTTCAATTCAGGGTTGTTTTGTTTGGGTTTGTTTTTTTTTTTTGCCTCCATAAATGCAGCTTTGAGGTTGAAGAGTTTTTTTTCCTGGCTCCTTATCTGGGAATAAAGTGATAAATCATCATTTTTTTTAATTGGGAAAAATTGATTTGAAAAGCCTGGTTTTGGTGGGGAAATAGAGAAATAAAAATAGTTTAGGCCTTCATCAGCCTGAATAATGTAAAGTTTTCAAAATACCAGAGTTTAGTGCTGGTGAAATCAAGGAATGAGCTTGGTTTTTTTCCTGTCTTGGAATATTTTAATTGGAATTGAAATGATATAAAGACAAAAAGAGCTCAAGTTGTCACCTAGAAGTGAAATAAAATCTCAGAAATGATCCATAAACCTTCCCAGGTGAGCCCAGCCTGGATTGCTTAGCTCCAATAACAAAATCCAATAACAAAACTGCCCAAAGAAGGAGCTGGAAGATTCCTGCTTGGGATTTTTCCAATGAAATCTGGGGAGATTTGCAAGGAAAACCTCCTGGAATTCACCTCCTGCTCTTTGAGTTTTGAACCAACCCATTTTTAACCCACCCTGCTCCCTCCCCAGGTACTCACTTCTTTTGATCTCTTCCAATTTTTCCATGTATTTGGACAAACTATTTCCTGTAACAAAAAAAAAAAAAAAACAAACCCAAAACCAATTTATTTATTACAATTATTTCTTTATTAGGTGTTTTCTTCAGGCTCATTAAGGCTTCAATTTTAATTGCTCTGAAGGAAGCAGCTGTTTGTTGCAGATCCTCCTCCTCAGTGACAGTAAAAGGTACAAAAATACCACAATTTTCCTCTTTTTTCCCAAGGAAAAGAGAAATAAACAGAAAAAAATCCAAGGATTTGCTGTTCCTTTCCCAGTTTTGGTGAGGATACTACAAGATGGTGTTACTGGATCAAATGCAGCAGCTTTAAAAATGACAAAAAACCCCAAAAAACCACAAAGACACCCCCAAAATAATTATCGTGGCTCACACCTTTGACAAGATACAGGAAAAATCCAAAAATTCCAAGGACAGTAATTTCTATGGGAACCACCACAACAGAGCCTGACCCAGTTTAAACCTATTTAACCCCCAAATTCTTTAAAAAAGAAGAGGAGAAAAAAAAATAAACAAGTTTCAAAACAATTAAGACTTTAAACGTGTGGCCATCTACACGCAGAGAATTTAATCTCAAATTTCAGGGGGTGGCACGGTGGTGTGTGAAGGTAAATAGACATAAATACATAAAAATAAATAGAAATACACGTAAATCTGTAGAATTCCTGCTTGTTTAGATTTCAGCTTTGAGGGAAAATTGTAAATAGGAGTTTTTTTATAAGCTGCTAACATTTGGTGAGACAAATCATAACCACAGTAAGGATTCTGCAGTGTTGGGGTGAATTAGCTCAGGGCAGAGGTAATTAAGACATTAATTATATTTTTTTCTTCTGTAATTCTACATTCATTTTGGGTGATTTTACCCCGCAACAATTTCACTCACCAGTATCCAGACGAGTTTTTATATGTTGATACTTGGGATTCGAGGGGATGCGCCGGTTTAGAAGCTGTTTCCAAACGGAAAAGATGAGAAGCCAAAATTAATAAAATAAAATTTTTACAAAAAATGAAGCAGAAAAATGAACAGAAAATGCGATTTCAAAAGGGGTTTAAGAGATAGAAAAACGAGCGAGAACTTCCTGAATCCCCATCTCGGTATTAAACCCCGCTGATTTAAAAGCCTTCAAAAGGAGAATTTCTCCCGTTTTTTCTCCACGCCGCCCCGGGGGCTGAATGAACCATCCCCCCCGCCATTCCCCCGTGTCCCCCCTCGCCGCCCGGATGGTGTGGAGAAGGGAAAACCCCTCACGGCACCTGAGGGTCGCCGAATCCGCCCCAAGCCGACATCGCCCCCTCAGCGCCGTTCGCCCGCTCCGCCCGTCCCCTCACGCGCGGCCGCGCTCCCGCCTCCCGCCCACCCCGCAACTACGCCCGCCGCTATTGGCCGCCCGCCGCGCCCGCAGCCAATCAGAGGCCGCGCAGCGGGGAGCGCGCGCGTCGCCCGGCAACAGGAGGGACGCGGCGGGCGGGAAGCGGCGGGGAAGTGGAGAGGGGGGAGCTGCGCATGCGCGGGGCGGAAGCCCCGCCCCCCCTCCGGCCCCGCCCCGCCCCGCCGGGAGAGCGCGATGGCGGCGCGCGCCCGCGGCAGCACCTGAGCGCAGGTGAGAGCGGCGCGCGCGCGCGGCCGCGCCCCGCCCCCCGCCGGGAGCGCGCGCGGAGGCCCCGCCCCCGCGCTCAGGGAGGGGGGCGTGGCCTGAGGGGAGAGGGGGGGTGGGGGGTCCCGGGCTTGGTTTGTGGGCGGGGCTTGTGTGGGGTGTGTGACCAAGGGGCGGGGCTTTGGTGGGTGTGTCTCCTTCAGGGGGTGTGTCCCCTCCCTTTGATTGCCATTGGCTCCCTGAACCACGTTGGGGTCACGACCCCCCAGACCCCAATAAGCCCCTGAGCCCCCCCCCCAGTGACCCCATGGCCCCACTGGATCCCCCCTAATGAGCCCATGACCCCCCCATGCCCTCCAGTGATCCCATAACCCCTCATGCCCCCCCAGTGACCCCATAGCCCCCCATGGACGCTTAGTGGGGTCACGCTCCCCCCAAGAACCCCATGAGTTCACAACCCCCCTTCAGACCCCTGATGGATCCACATCCCCCCAGCCTCCCAATGACCCCATGTTCCCCCTCAAACCCCAAACGGCCCCACAATCCCCCTCAGACCCCAAAGAGGATCCTCGTTCTCCCTCAAACCCCAAACGGCCCCACAATCCCCCTCAGACCCCAAATGAGACCGATGTTCCCTCTCAGACCCCAAACCTTTGCTGGACCTGCCACCCTGGGGACATGGAAAGGGGTTATAGGAATGGGGCAGTTTTGGGGACGTGGAGGTTCAGGGAATGGGACAGTTCTGGGGACACGGAGGTGGTTTTTGGGAATGGGGCAGTTTTAGGGATATGGAGGTGGTTTTTGGGAATGGGGCAGTTTTGGAAACATGGAGGTGGTTTTTGGGAATGGGGCAGTTCTAGGGACATGGAGGTGTTTTTTAGGAATGGGGCAGCTTTGGGGACATGGAGGTGGTTTTTGGGAATGGGGGAATTTTAGGGACATGGAGGTGGTTTTTGGGAATGGGGCAGTTTTGGGGACATGGAGGTTCAGGGAATGGGGCAGTTTTGGGGACATGGAGGTGGTTTTTGGGAATGGGGCAGTTTCGGGGACACGGAGGTGGTTTTTGGGAATGGGGGAGTTTTGGGGACATGGAGGTTCCGGGAATGGGGCAGTTTTGGGGACATGGAGGTGGTTTTTGGGAATGGGGCAGTTTTGGGGCCATGGAGGTGGTTTTTGGGAATGGGACAGTTTCGGGGACACGGAGGCGGTTTTTGGGAATGGGGCAGTTTTGGGGACACGGAGGCGGTTTCTGGGCACCTGGAGCTCTGTGGGAACACAGGAATTCCAGAACGACCCGCGGTGTCCCGGCTGTGTCCCGCAGGATGAAGGAGTGGTGGCTGCAGGTGGGGCTGCTGGGCGTGCCCCTCCTCGCCGTCTACCTGCACATCCCACCCCCCCAGCTCTCCCCGGCTCTCCGCTCCTGGAAATCCTCCGGAAGCTTCTTCACCTACAAGGACCTGAACATCTTCTACAGAGGTGACAGAGTCGTCCCTCGGTGGCCACGGGGACATTCCCAAAAACTGGGCAAGGTGGTGACAAATCCCTCCCAGTTTTTGCCATCCTGGATCTGGCAGGGATGGATCAGAACATTTCACAATTGTGCTTTGGTGGGAATGATCCCAAGAGTCTCCAATGGATGCATGGAAAAGACACTGAAAACCCTTTTTGCAGCAGCACAGAGGCTGCTGGAGTTAATTAGGGCTAATTAAATCCCTGGATTGATCATGCAGCTGCTGAGGTTTCCAAAGGGAAACTGCAATGGGAATCAAACCCACCCTTGGTTTTGGGAGAGGTGGATTCCCAGCGGGATGAGCAGCAATTCCCATCCCAGAAGGGAGGAATTTTGGGAAGAGCTGACTGGGAGCTGCCCCGTTCTCTCTCCCCAGATTCCAGCGGCGCCGTCGGCAGCTCCGACGTCGTGGTGCTCCTGCATGGCTTCCCGACGTCCAGCTACGACTGGAGCAAGGTGAGGCCGTTGGAATCTGACAGCAAATCCCAGGGTTTTCAGCTCCTGGGAGGCAGCACAGCAGGGCTGGGTCCAGAGGAGAATTCCTGATTTCTGCTGGAGGTACCACCCTGCTCCAGGACATCACCTTGTTCCTCTCCCAGTGTGAAATCCAAGCTCTTCCCACATCCCACACTCCAGGAAAACAGCCACAACAATTCCTTGGCTTTTTCTGGGGAGGCTGTTTATTGGGAAATTTTGATTTCCTGCTGCTTTCCTGGAGCTGGAATATTCTCCTGGGATGGTGGGGAGGAGCACGTGGGCCATGCTCCAGAGGAGAATTCCTGATTTCTGCTGGAGGTACCACCCTGCTCCAGGACATCACCTTGTTCCTCTCCGTGTGTGAAATCCAAGCTCTTCCCACATCCCACACTCCAGGAAAACAGCCACAATTCCTTGGCTTTTTTAGGGAGGGATGGTCTGGCTGTTTATTGGGAAATTTTGACCTCCTGCTGCTTTCTTGGAGCTGGAATGTTCTCCTGGGATGGTGGGGAGGAGCATGTGGGCCATGCTCCGGAGAATTCCTGATTTCTGCTGGAGGTACCACCCTGCTCCAAGATTCACCTTGTTCCTCTCCGTGTGTGAAATCCAAGCTCTTCCCACATCCCACACTCCAGGAAAACAGCCACAACAATTCCTTGGCTTTTTCTGGGGGGGCTGTTTATTGGGAAATTTTGATTTCCTGCTGTTTTCTTGGAGCTGGAATGTTCTGGGATGGTGGGGAGGAGCACGTCCATCCATGGCTGCTCAGCACTGCAGATGTTTCCATCCTCTGCTCCCACTGGATGCTTTTTTCATGCATTTCTCCTCTTCCCAGATCTGGGAAGGGCTGACCCAGCGCTTCCACCGGGTGATTGCCCTGGATTTCCTTGGATTTGGATTCAGTGACAAGCCTGTGAGTACCCTGGGGTGAGGATTTTCGTGGTTGCTTTCGGCTCAGCACTCCGGAAAATTGGTTTTTGCTGTCCAGGAGAAAAAACTGGTTTTTCTCCTCCCCACATTTCCTCTGGAAAAGGGATAAGTCATTACAACAGTGGAAGGGGTAGGGGAGGTTTGTGGTGGACCTTCAGCTGGGTTTGATGGGACTCCAAAACTCACCTTGACCCCTTTGGAGCACGGACAATGCTCCCACGGCCTCGTGGACGTCACAGGACATTATCCTGGAGTTTTTCCTGGAATCTGTGAGCTCCTGCTGGGTCAGGCCCTCACTGGGACCCCTCTCCCACTTTTCCAGAGGCCCCATGGCTACTCCATCTTCGAGCAGGCCACCATCGTGGAGGGGCTGCTGCGACACCTCGGGCTGCGGCACCAGAGGATCAACCTCCTGTCCCACGACTACGGGGACACGGTGGCCCAGGAGCTGCTCCACAGGTCCCTGCCACCCCTCCTGCCCTTTCTGGGGTCTCCACCAAGATGATTTCCAGCAGATAAGTGGAAGGACGTGGAGCAGAATCCCCTGTTCCTCGTGCCTGAGGCCTCCATCTGTCCAGTTCCCCAAGGAAACGGAGATGATCCGACAGAATTTGACCTCCTGCTCGGTCGTTTCTCAGAGCAGGGAGAGGTTTGGTTGGGTTTCACTTTCTTCTCTGCTGTCCCCAGGTATGAGCACAACAAAACTGGGAGCATCCTGATCAACAGCCTCTGCTTGTCCAACGGAGGTAAGGATTGCCCAGGGTGGGGTGGGGATCTGTTGGGTGGGGATCCCTGGGATGGGATGGGATGGGATGGGATGGGATGGGATCCATGGGACGGGACGGGACGGGATGGGATGGGATAGGAATCCACAGGATGGGGATTTATGGGATGGGAATCCATGGAATGGGATGGGGATCCATGGGATGGGATCTATGGGATGAAAATCCATGGGATGGGGATCCACAGAATGGGGATCCATGGGATAGGACGGGATGGGGATCCATGGGATGGAGATCCGTGGGATGGAGATCCATGGGATGGGGATCCACGGGATGGGGATCCACAGGATGGGATCCATGGGATGGGATCCATGGGATGGGATCCATGGGATGGGGATCCATGGGATGGGATCCATGAGATGGGGATCCGTGGCACGGGGATCCATGGATGGGTTGGCCTTCCCATCTCTGTCACCCAAATCCCAAGGATTACAATCAAGGTGCTGCAATTAACCAGAAGCATCAATCCTGGGGCTCCCTGGGCCACTTCCATGGCCCCGTAAAGGGAGACAAACTGGGAGATGTGGAGCAAAACACCTCCAAGCCTTACAGCTCCGTTCTTTGATGTCCTTCCAGGGATTTTTCCTGAAACACACTACCCCCGCTTCATCCAGAAGGTGAGCTGCTCCCCTCTCTGCTCATGCTGAATCCCAAAATCCCAAATAAACACCCCTTGGAACGCTGCTGTCGCACCCCATGGACACCTCAAGGGTCTGGGCTGGGAGTTGTGGGAAAAACTCTCTTTTTTCCCTTCTTCCCAAGCTCCTCAAGGATGGGGGGCTGCTGTCCCCCATCATCCTGCGGCTGATGAACTTCTTCTTCTTCTCTGGAGGGTGAGTGGGGTCTTGGGGGGGTGCTGGGCACAATCCATAAGGATGTGAACCAAGTGGGAAAGGGGAAATGCAGGAATTAGAAGGGATTCTTGGCTGGGAGGGTGGAAGAGAATTCCCAGAGCAGCTGTGGCTGCCCCTGGATCCCTGGAAGTGTCCAAGGCCAGGCTGGACAGTGCTTGGAGCAGCCTGGGACAGTGGGAGGTGTCCCTGCCCATGGCAGGGGGTGGGAGTGAGTGATCCCTCAACTCCCTTCCAACCCAACCCAACCCAACCCAACCCAACCCATGAGTCCATAAATCAGGGGATTGGCAGGGAGAAGATTCCCTGGCTGTCCCTGCAGAGGTGGGATTGACCTCTGGACCGTTCCCTCTCCACACTGGCCAAGCACTTCAGTTTAATAATAACCCAAACAACTTTTCCCTGGACAGAGATCCTCCTCTCCCACAAGTGTTGGAATGACACATTTCAGAGGCAACAACACCCCTGCACAATCAGATCTTTTATATTTTTAGCAGTGTTAAAACTCTTTTTTTCCCAAAAAAAAAAGCCCTTTGAGGCCATCCCACACTTACCTGGGGGACATCTCAGCGCTTGGAGTTTTGCTGTGGAAACTGGAAGTGCTGGAATTTTTTATCCCCTGGAGTAGTTTTTGAGTGGTTCCCTGACACAGCTGCTGTTGTGTCTCTCCAAATTCCATTTTTTTTTTCCAGGCTGGGGGCAGTCTTTGGGCCCTACACTCAGCCCTCCCAGGCGGAATTCTGGGACATGTGGACGGCAGTGCGGAACAACGACGGGAATCTCGTTATGGACGGGTACCTCGGCATGAATTCCTTCATGAGCTTCCTGTCACACCTGCTCTGAGGTTCCTGGAGCTCAGCCAGGCTCTCCAGAGCTTCCAGCTGCTCCTTTTGGAGTCTGGGATCAAAATTAAATCCCAAGAGCGAGCTGGGGGGTGATGTTGGAGCAGGGATTCTCTGGGATGGTGCAAGGCAGGGAAATGAAGGTTGGAGTTGGATCTGAGATGTGGAACCTGGAGATTTTTTTCTTTGGAAGTCGATTTGGGAGGGTTTTTGGTAATGACTGGAGCTCAATCTCTGGCAGGTGTTTGAGCAGTTCCCCCCAGCATTGTCCCAGGAACGATCTTCTCCTGGATTTGAACCTTCTGGGCCATCCCCAGAAGTCCCAATCCCAAATCTTCAGCTTGGGAATTCTGGAAGAACACGTTTCTTCCAGCTGGTGGCTTTTAGAAGGCTGGTGGTTGAGTTCAGTTCCTTGTCTCCCCTTGCCCCAGTGGGAGAACAGAATCACTGAGCCCAGGGGTGATGTTGTGGGAGATCCCACCTGGATCTCAGCGTGTCCACGGCCTTGGGAGCAAATTCCAGCCTGGGCAGCATCCAGTGCCTAACAAGGACTTTTCCTTCAGTATTTTGCAGTACATAAACCAGAGGAAGAAGCACAGAGAGCGCTGGGTTGGGGCTCTGATGTCTACCTCAGTCCCACGTGAGTAGGAATCCATCCCTTTATTTGTTGGGATTTTTGGGGAATTGTCCCCTCTTCATTTCCAGGTGTCAGCTCCTTCCACTCGTTATTCTGAGCTCCAATCCAGTTTTTCAGCAGAGAGAACCTTCCCTGCATCACAGCTGGTTCTCCAAGTGCTGCTCCAGGGAAGTTGGAGGAGCTTTTCAAGCCCAAAAAGTTGCAAGCAGGGAAAAATTTGGGACGTTGGGAGGCTGAGCTTGACCCCAGGGCAGAGCAGCAAAAGCCCTTTCAGTGTTCAGTGCTCCACTGGAAGCTTCCCAAGCTTTGTGTGAGGAGGGGACACTCCTGCAGGATGTTCTAATTAATGAATCTGTTAATTTATGGATATAAAAGCTCTGCCTGTGCTTCCCCTTGCAGTGCATCTCATCTACGGGCCCCTGGACCCCGTGAATCCACACCCTGAATTCCTCCAGCTCTACAAGTAAGACAAAAAAAATGGGAATGTGCCAAGAAGGAATTCTTGGCTGGGAGGGTGGAAGAGAATTCCCCAAATTGGAATGGACAAAAAAAAAATGGGAATGTGCCAACAAGGAATTCTTGGCTGGGAGGGTGGAAGAGAATTCCCCAAATTGGAATGGACAAAAAAATGGGAATGTGCCAACCGGGCCTTGGTTCCAAGGGATATTTTGCCTGGCTCTTCCTTCAATTCCATCCTCAGGGAGGCTGTTTTTTAATTCCCACTCTCACCTGCACAGCCAGGTGGTTCAGTCAGAGCAGGTTGGAAATTGGTTCTGCAGTTTAGGCACCAAAATCAGGATTTTCAGTCGATCCCATGATCCATTTTAAAACCACACAGGGAAGGTTTGTTCCCTGAGGAAGTCTCCTCCTCCAAATTAAGGGAATCCAGCACTTGGAAGAGAGCTGCTCCAGGCTTTTTTTTTATCCCAAAAATTTGCTGTACAAGAGGGCTGAGGCTGCAGCAAGCTCTGTGCTCTGTTTTTTTCCACCAGGAAGGTGCTGCCCATGTCCACGGTGTCCGTGCTGGATGATCACATCAGCCACTACCCCCAGCTGGAGGATCCCACGGGATTTCTGAACGCCTACCTGAACTTCATCAACTCCTTCTGAGCTGCTGCAGCTCAGTTCTCACTCAGGCTTTAAGGGGCAGGAAAAAAAACCATTGATTTTTCTCTGCTCACACCCTCATGCTGGGCCTCCAAACTGAGTGAAATCTTGGGAGAACTGGAAAAATGAGGGGAAAAGCAGGCAGCTCTTCCAGCCCTGTGCTCCCCTTCTTTAATTTAGAGAGGCAGAGGTTTAAATTAATGTTAAATCAGAATTTCTTCCTTCATCACCCTGACTTGGGAAGAAACAACCACTTCATCAGCAGGGAGAGGCAGAAATTCCCTCAAAAACATCCCCCTCCTTTCCCAGTTTTCCATAGGGGATTTTTCCCAGTTTGAAGCCAGGAAAAGGCTGCCCTGAGGTTTGGTTGTTTTACCTGACACAAAGCTCAGAGAATTGAATCTGCCTCAAGAGATGGAGTTTAATCTCTCTCTGTACATTGATTTTTTTTTTTCCTGTGTGGAGAAGAAGAGACAGTCACAAAAATATTGCAAATTTGGAGGTTTGGGGTGGTTTTTAATTGTTTATGTTGGGAATTGAATAGCATCCCTTTAGGAATAAGGGGGTTTTTGCTTAATAAACAGCCATTCTGGGCTATTTTTTTTCTGTACTGGAGCAGACAGAACAACAACAAAAAAAATTCTATTTTATTAACAGTCATTCATATGAATTCCACCACCTGAACCAGTGTTTATTTTCTGTTAATAAAAAGCAATTTTGACAAAAAAAATCTGATTTTTGTTCTCTCACATCTTTTCACCTTCCCTGCTTGAGTTAGGTGGGAATGGTTAAGTGACAACGAGGGCAGCAGGGACATGGGAATGGCTCAGTACCAGCCAGCCACTAATGGGAACATCATAGAAAAAAGATCTCCCAAATTGAGGAATAAAAACTACCATGCAAAAGGACAGCAAAAAAAAAAAAAAAAATATACAAACCAAAAATGGGGAGGGGGAAAGAATTCCAGGAATTGCAGTGCTGGAAACTCTCAGCCCACGGAAGCCAGGATGACATCGACGGACGTCTCGTCCTTGCTCCTGACTGTCACCTGCATGGTCACCCCGTCCCCAAGGGCCAGCCTGGACCTGACCAGCACATCCCAGCCACCTCTGTACACACCTGGGACAAAGCAACAGGGAGAGGTCACCTTGGAGAGGCTCAGGGAGATGTCACCTTGGAGAGGTCACCTTGGAGAGGCTCAGGGAGATGTCACCTTGGAGAGGTCACCTTGGAGAGGCTCAGTCTACTTTGGAGAGGCTCAGTCTTCACCTGGGTCCCACAAGCTCATGGAATGCTCCAGGTTGGAAAGCTGGGAAAGGCCCTGGGGGTGCTGTTGAGAGTGGCTGGACAAGCCCCAGGTGGGGTTGATGGGACCTGGGCATGTCCAGGGCAGGGATTGTCCCCTGAGGGACACCTTGGAATGCTGGGGACAGCTCCCAGCTGGAGAGAGCTGGAGGGGCTGGGGTGTGTCCAGGGAATGGAGCTGGGGAAGGGGTTGGAGAAGCAGGAAAAGCTGAGGGAGCTGGGAAAGGGGCTGAGCCTGGAGAAAAGGTTCTTTCCAATCTAAACCATTCCATGATTCCAGAAGCTGCATCCACCTCGCTCCAAACCCAATTCCACCACACAGAATTCCCCTCAGAATTAACAGGGATCTGAGCAAAGCACTTGTGGGCAGCAAGGATTTGTCTTGGCCTTGTTGGGAGCTGTGGGGGATAAATCAGTGCAGAGCCAGGAAATCCAGGAATGGGGAAAAAGAGGGAAATTCCTTGGAAATGGAATCCTGGTCTCTCCAGCTCCTCATCAGGCAGGGCAGGGCAGGAATTGCAGCCCCTTTCCACCTTCCCAGATTTCATCCTCTCCCTGTGCAGTCCCTGAGATGCTGGGATCAGTTTGGGGCTTGGGAATGGAGCTGGGAAGGGGCTGGAGAAGCAGGAGAAGCTGAGGGAGGTGGGGAAGGGGCTGAGCCTGGAGAAAAGGGTGATCAGGGTGGCTCTGCACAGCTCCCTGCCAGGAGGGGACAGCCAGGGAGGGATTTGGGATCTGATCCCAGGGCACAGGGACAGGAGGAGAGGGAATGGCCTCAGGCTGGCCCAGGGGAGGTTTGGTTTGGATTTTAGGGAGAATTTCTCCATGGAAAAAGTTGTCAGGCATTGGAATGAGCTGCCCAGGGAGGTTTGGAATCCCCATCCCAGAAGGAATTTCAAAGCCCTGTGGATGTGGCATATGGGGACATGGGTGGCCTTGGCAGTGCTGACCTCAGAAGGCTTTTCCAACCTCAACAATTCCATGATTTTGGAAGAAGCTGCAGGACAACTCAGGATGTGTCTTTAGCAACAGGAACCTGAGAACAAGATGCTCCCAGAATTGCCCTTCTGAGAAAAGCCCAGGCAAGAGATTTAATTATGTCAGCTCTGGAAGTTCTCAGATCAGGGATTCTCCACCATTCCAAGAGTTTGTCCTGAGCACACTCAAGACAGAGCTCTCCAAGTTAGGACCAGCTGCCTTCAACAGGTCACTTCAGAGAAAAAAAAAAACCTCTTTCTACAGATTAAAACCTCCCCAAATAACAGCAGGATCTCCTAAAGCACTTCCCTTCATTTAGAAAAAAATCTGTGGGGACATGGAAACATGAAAATTCAGCAGGAGGAACACTTACCAGCCAAGTAGAGGGTGTGAGAATTTTTGTTTTCTGGCACTTTATCTGACCTCTCACAGGGCTGCATGCCCAGGAACTTGATGATGTTATTGACAGCTTCTGCATTCAGAGATTGAAGAAGAAAATTAATTATTACACTCAATAAAACCCCCAACTCCATCAGGAAATGAGGGGTTGTCTCACCATCCAGGGTTTTGATGGAACTGAGTGCAAAGGTTTCTTCTTTCTCAAAGTCATCTCCCACCTCTTCCCAGGCAGCTGCAAAGTTGGGCTTCAAAACCTTCTGGAGATGATCAGACACAGTCACCTCCAAGTCTTCCAACTGGGAGGGGGGAAAAAAAGAAAACAAAAAGGGAAATTTTCATGCCAGTTATGGAAATGAGCCTCACCTTGGAAAGGGGAAAAGAGTTCACAGCATTTTGCCAGGACAGTGCTTGGCTTTAATTCCAGGAGAATTGTATAAAAATAGCTGCTAAAAAAAGGGGAATTTAGGGTGGTCATCTGTAAACCTTAAAAATATTTACACAAAATATCTGTGAGACTGGAGGAGAGCAGAGAATGAGGGGTCAAAGCTCTTTACAGCCCCTCCTGGGCTTCCATGGAGAGAATTCCTCGGGAATCCAGGATGGGTTGGGTTGGAAGGATCTTTAAGATCATCCAGTTCCTTGGAGTTCACCTCCCACTGTCCCAGGGTGCTCCAAGCTGGCCTTGGGCACTGCCAGGGATCCAGGGGCTGAGAGGTTTCATTGTTTAATTTAATAAAATCTAAATTCCAGCATCTGCTTGGGTGATTTATTTGCAGCTTGGAGAGCCCTGGAAAAGCTGGGAGTGGTTCAGGGGCTCAGCTCCCCATTCCCTAGGGATCACACAGAAAGGTTTGGGTGGGAAGGGACCCCAAAATCCATCAAGTTCCAACTCCTGGACACCTCCCACTATCCCAGGGGGCTCCAAGCCCCATCCAGCCTGGCCTGGAAAACTTCCAGAGATCCAGGGGCAGCCACAGCTGCTCTGGCAATTCCAGCCCAGGCAGGAATTCCTGCCCAAGCTCCCATCCAGCCCTGCCCTCTGGCAGTGGGAAGCCATTCCCTGTGTCCTGTCCCTCCAGGCCTTGTCCCCAGTCCCTCTCCAGCTCTCCTAGAGCACCTGGGATGTTCTGGAAGCTCTCCCTGGAGCCTTCTCTCCAGGCTGGGAATTCCCAGCTCTCCCAGCCCAGCTCCAGAGCCTGAGGTTGGATCCATCTCCTCTCCAAGAAATCAAAGGACTGAGGGGCCTCACTTGGAATCTCAGGAAACCATGAAGGGTCTCCCTTCCCTTTCCCTCTCTTTTCTCTCCCCATTTTCCATAAAAATCCCTCAGAATGGATTCTGAGTGTCCCAAATCCCAGAATCCCAGGAGCAGTTTGGGTGGGAAGGGACCTGGAAGCTCATTCCAGGGACACCTCCCACCATCCCAGGCTGCTCCAACCTTTCCTTGGACATTCCAGGGATCCAGGAGCAGCCACAGCTGCTCTGGCAATTCCAGCCCAGGCAGGAATTCCTGCCCAAAATCCCACCCCAATCTCCCCTTTCCCCATTCCCTGTGTCCTGTCCCTGTTCCCAGTCCCTCTGCAGCTCTCCTGGAGCCCCTTCAGGCCCTGGAATGTTCTGGAAGCTCTCCCATGATCCTTCCCTACTCCAGGGGAACATTCCCAGCTCTCCCAGCTCCTTTATTTCCTCCAATACTTCCTGAACTCTGATTGTATCCCTATCACTGACAACACAATTAACAAAAAAAAATCAAATATTTGGGGTGGAAAGATTGGAGCACAACTCTGAAAACAGACAAATGAAGCTGTTTCCTCCTTCCCTCCTCTCTGCCCCCACAAATTCCATTCCACAGGGCACTAAAACTTGGACAGAAATCAGGTTTTGGGGAAAGGATTTAAAAATATTTTACAATATTTCGCTGTTCCAGGCAGAAATTGATTGATTGAATTGATTGATTGATTCCAGAATTGAGAAGAAACTTGACCCAAGGGCCACAAATTTATCCCAAATTAATGCCAAAGGAGCAGGGAACAAATCCTGGACTCACCACATACTCATCCTCGTAGCCATCCTCCTCTGGCACCCCCGTGCTGGGGTCGCAGTCCCGCACCGTGAACTTCATGGTGCAGCTGAAGGTGCAAGACACTGGGAAAAGAGAGAGAAATCCTGGAAAATTGGGGAAGATTCCTCTGCTAGAGCCCTCTCTTCCCAAAATCAGACTGGAATATCCATCAGTTTTGCCCCAGGAATACAGATGTGGCTGGGACAAAGCACTTTTAATGTAATTTTTCCCTTTGATTTTCAAATAAAAACCGAAGGCTCAAGAGAATCCCAAGGAGAACAAAGCAGGAAAAAAAAAAAAATTCCACAAGGATTTCTGACAAATGGAACATGATCCAAACCCCCAGTTCAACAAATTCAGATTTGTTCTAATCCTCCCTGGTATTAAAATAAATTAAAAAATCCACTCCACTGATAAGTCATGTCAAATAACTGCAAACCCAGTGGGTGTTTAAGTGAGACTAAGAAAAGAAAGGGAAGTTTTATGTCCAAGAAAATCTCATTCCTATATTTTGTAGCAGTTTCTGATTCTCCAAAGAGAGGAAAAAATTAATTAGTCCATTAAAATAAAACCTCCAATTAGGAATATTTTTATTTTATCTGCATTTTCCCTTTACTGGTTCTGTTCTTGAACACATCCATTAAAATAAAGCCTCAAATTAGGAATATTTTTATTCCATCTGCATTTTCTTCTTACTGGTTCTGCTCTTGAACACATCCATTAAAATAAAGCCTCAAATTAGGAATATTTTTATTTTATCTGCATTTTCCTCTTACTGGTTCTGTTGTTCAACACATCCATTAAAATCAAGCCTCAAATTAGGAATATTTTTATTCCATCTGCATTTTCCTCTTACTGGTCCTGTTCTTGAACACATCCATTAAAATCAAGCCTCAAATTAGGAATATTTTTATTTTATCTGCATTTTTCTCTTACTGGTTCTGTTCTTGAACACATCCATTAAAATAAAGCCTCCAATTAGGAATATTTTTATTCTATCTGCATTTTCCTCTGGTTTTAAATGTGTTCCTTTCATTGATCCCAGGCAATAAATCCAAATTTCCATTACCTGCATGCTCTGCAATCCTCTTTAACAACCCATTTCTCATTATTTAATCTTATTGATTATTTATAAAAATTATTTTGCTAAAAACCACTCACAGAAAAGAAACAGCTGAGGGTTGGAACCCTGGGCACTGAGGATTTCTGTGCTGCCAGGCACTGACCCCCAAGCAAACCCTGCATCCCACCTGAGGCCTTGGAAAAGGATTCCAGAATTGAGTGACAGCGCTGGGATTGTGGGTGTGGGGTTTGGATGGAAGTGTGTGAGAGCACAGGGGTCAAAAACGGGACCAGAAATGGGAAAAAGGGGATAAAAAATGGGGTCAGAGAGGTCTCTGCAGGGGAAAAATTGGAAAAAAATGGGGAAAAATGGGAAAGAAATGGGAAAAACAGGCTCAGAAATTGGATCAGAGAGGTCTCTGCAGGGAAGAAAAATGGGATAAAAATGGGATCAGAGGGGACTTTTTCACCTTCTTCTCCATGGTCTGGGGGGTGTTTTGTAATTGGGTAGAAAAATCTGCACTGCGGGGCACGGGTGGTTGGTTATTGGGGTAAAAGTAAAAATAATTCAGGTGTCATTTCTTAATTGGTCAGTTTGTGCTTGAAAGGCCTTGGAAAGAAGGCGATAGAGGCCATTTTTCACTTTGTCAGACAGAACTCACAGCCTGTGAGAGTGTAACATGGATAAGAATTAACAAACATCTGAGTCCAGACAAGAAACACCACCCTGAGCGTTTCATCCTGACTCTGGCAGAAAGAGAAGATTGTGGGTGTGGAGTTTGAATAGAAGTGTGTGAGAGCACAGGGGGCAAAACTTAGAGTTGAAGGGTTTAGAATGTAGGAATAAATATAAATAATATAAAGCAAGGTGGAGGTTTTAGGGTGTTGGCTGAGTTCATCTTCTCCATGGTTTGGGTGGTGTTTTGTAATTGGGTAGAAAAATCTGCACTGCGGGGCAGGGGTGGTTGGTTATTGGGTTAAAAGTAAAAATAATTTAATTGTAATTTCTTAATTGGAGAGTTTGTGCTTAGAAAGAGACAGAATTGGAGCCATTTTTCACTTTGTTAGACAGAACTCACAGCTTGTGAGAGTGTAACAGAGATCAGAACTAACAAACATCTGAGTCCCATCCAGCATTTAATCCCAGCTCTAGCAAAAGCAACATCCGAGCATCTCAGGATGAACCAAACCCCAAACCCCCAACCCTTGACCTTCATTTGAGGGATTTGTGCAGTTCCTCACCTGCAGTGGGGTCGTCCTGGGGGATGCTGACCAGGGTGTAGCAGATGCCAGGCTGGTTGTAGGCCAGGCTGGGGGCTGGGATGCAGCACAGGACGTCGTAGGCGTCCGCCGGCTCCATCTGCACCGTCACCCTCTCCAGCAGCTGATCGTTCAAGGTGTTGGTGCAGTCAAACTGCAGCAGCAAACAGGGAAAAGGACTTGGAAACGTTTCCTCATCAAGAGGGGTTTTTTCTAATCTCAAATTAGTTAAAATCCTTCATGGTGTGCAGCAGATTTCTTGGGTTTTTTTGATCAAATGTTGGGTTTTGATCAAATGTTGTTCCCACTGAGCACTGGGAAAAGGGGGTGGATTTCCTCACCTGGAAAACGATGTGGTTTGGGAATATGTGCTTGATGCAGCAAACAAAATATTCTGTTTCTGCTTCTGTCAGCTGCACTGCCTCTGAGGATTTGAACAAAGGGCCCAGGCCCTTAAATTCTGGGATGGCTGCCAGTTGTTCTGTGAAGGAAGGAAAAGGAGATCAACAGGGACAGGCTCTGATCCTGCCATCATCCCGACACTTCAGAGAATTCCAGAATGGTTTGGGGTTGGAAGGGACATTTGGGATAATTCAGTTCCACCCCCTGGACACCTCCCAGGCTGCTCCAAGCTCTGTCCAACCTGGCCTTGGATAATTTCAGGGATGCAGAGGCAGCTACAGCTTCTCTGGGAATTCCAGCCCAGCCAGAAATTCCTTCCCAAGATCCCAAATCTTGGAATCCCAAATCCCTTTTCCAATCTGAAGCCATTCCCTGTGTCCTGTCCCTCCAGGCTTTGTCCCCAGTCCCCCTCCAGCTCTCCTGGAGTTCTGGACACTGATCTCTCCTTACCTTGAAATATATCCTGGCGTGAAGGAGCCACTTTCTCAGGTTTGCTGGTCACCAGGGCAATCTCTGTGGAGGAAACAAAAAAAAAAGGCAAAGATTTTGTGCTCTGTCTCAACTAAACCATGCAGGAGGTTTAAATGCCATTAAATCTCCACTAAATATTCCTTAGATTATATTCCTTATATTATATTCCTTAGATTTATTATATTCCCAATATGTTTCCCATATTCTGCTGCAAACCATTGGCAGCCTGGCTCCTCACATGCTGAAATACAATTTTTTTTTCTTTTTTGGTGTGGAAATATTGGATTGAAAGTAGAGAAAATAAGTCTGAGTTATGAGGAATAAACCCCACCTTAGCCCTGATGAGCCAGCAAAAAAAACCCAAAAAATGAAAGGAGGAGAAGGGAGAAAAAAAAAAAATGAGACCCAAAGTTGTTTGTGTTAAGTGAAGATGCTCCAGAATTGTGCAAGGACGTGGAAAAAGGCCAGAGAAGTGACTGAGAGCTCCTGGAATGGCTTTTTTCCAAAGGCTGTGAAGCCATAAATTCTGGTGATGCACAGACTTGTCCCTGCCAATGAGATCAGCAGAACAAGAGCAGCCCCAAGGCTCTGAGCCTTGCCTCCCATGGCTCTGGGGGGATTCCCTCACCTGCTTTCTGCTCAAAGATGGGGGCTGTAGCCAGAGGAACTGTTTTCATGTCAAAAGGTTTCTCTGAGGGCTCCAGGGTGTATTGGTGCAGGGCTTTCTCCATCCCAGGCACAGAGACTGTCAGCCCTGCAGAGGAGAAAGGCAGAAAAATTCAGGTTTAAGAGCTGGAACTGCCCCCAGGCAGTGCTGATACACAGAAAACACAAAACAAGTGAAGTAGAAAAAAAGCTGCTCTGAAGATGACACAAAGTTGCCAAGTCTGGGTAGTTCACTCCCAAGAATCTTACATGGGTTAATTAAATGCTCTGCTCAGGGAATTTTTAATCACAGACATAAAATGTTTTTATAACCAACCCCTCATCCTCGTTTCGGATTGGAAAAGATGGAGCAAACATGAAGAAATTTGTGCCAAGTGAAGGAAGAGCCAATGAAAGCCCAGCTCATCCCCCTGGCTCCATTTCCCAGATTTAGATTATTTAAAATTCCCAGAGAAGCTGTGGCTGGCCCTGGACCCCCTGAGAGTGTCCAAAGCCAGGCTGGACAGATTTTAAATCGCTCAATTTGCCACTCTCACCACAAGAACTTGTCAAAGCCAGAAAAAACACAGAATTTAACAGCTCTGAGTGGTTTCCTTTGTCCCACTGACCATTAAAAATGTAAGCAGCATTCAGGGCCAGCTGTCTCTGCTGCAGGACATTCAAGTAGAAGGTTGCCCTGTCCCGGACTTCGTCGTCGCTGTCCATCATGCACCTGGTTGGGGACAAAGGGGACTGTCTTGGGTTATGGAACCTTAAACTGTGTATTCTATTTTCATCTGCTGAAAGCAGTTGAGGAATTGTTCTTCTTTATCTCTTGTTTACTCTGGAAGGAGGGGGGCAGGTGCCTTTTGATAATGGGGCAGCTGTTCAAACCAGGTAGGGCAGTGTTTCTTATCTCTTTTCACAATGGGCCCTTAAGACTCCCCAGGCTGTTTTCTTCCTCAAGCTGTTCCCCTTCCCAAAATAAAACATCCACATTCCATCATCCCATTGTGAGATGCTGCACCCAGTGGGGGGAGCCAACCATTCCTACCTGGATAAAACTGGGACTCTGGAAGAGGAACCTCCTCTTGCTTCACCTGATTACCGGAGGAAGACTGAACCCTTCTCACCATCCCTGGACCCTTCTCACCATCCCTGGACCCTTCTCGTCATCACTGGACCCTTCTCACCATCACTGGACCCTTCTCACCATCCCTGGACTCTTCTCACCATCCCTTGACCCTTGTTCTACAGGATCATCTCTGCCCCAACAGAACCACATCTGCCACTCCAGGAGGATTTATTTGGGCTGCTTCCAACACCCTGACCAACAGGGTGTCAGGTTGTAGCTCTGACTCTGTCAGGGTTTCCAGGACTGTTGTTTGTTTGCTTGTTGGGTTGGTTGGTTTTGTTTTCTACTACATTTGTACTGTTAATATTCCCAGTAAAGAACTGTTATTCCTGTTCCCAAATCTTTGCCTGAAAGCCCTTGAATTGCAAAATTATAATTTGGTGGGGGGTGAGGGGTTTACATTCTCCATTCCAAGGGAAACTCCAGCTTTCCCTGGCAGACACCTGTCCTTCCAAACCAAGACAGGGACAAAGTCAGCTGAGTTCAAAATGGCACTGAGAAAAACTGGCTTGGATACAGCCAGAGCTCCCTCGAGAGATTTTGGAAATGGTGCAAAAATGTGTTTGTATGACACAGGGGTTGGTTTCATTTCAATTAAATCGTTAACATCACATGTCTTAACGAGAAACGTGAACCTGGGAGATGGGAACACCCAACTCTGGGAGCACAAATGTCATTTATGAGTCACCTGGATGGGAGTTTTCTTGCTCCAAGGGGTGTTAAAAATGTAGAAAAGCTCTGAAGGAGGAAGATGAATTTATACAGGCAGATGTTGATAAGGGGGAACAACTTTAAACTAAAAGAGGTTTAGGTTGGTGTGATGGTTTCATTATTTATTATATTTTATGTGATTAGGAGAAGATAAAGGGTAAAATAGGTTTATTTTAAAAACACAAGGATAGTTTGTTTACACATATTAAAAGAATGAAAATAAGAAAAAAAGAAAGAAAAAAAAAAAACCCAAATGAAACTTTTAAAACATCATTGTTAACCCATGTGAGGAAGAAATTCCTGTCTGTGAGGACAGGGAGGCCTTGGCAGCTGTGGCTGCCCCTGGATCCCTGGAAGATCCAAGGCCAGGTTGGATGGGGCTTGGAGCAGCCTGGGATAGTGGAAGGAGCCCCTGCCATGGCAGGGGTGGCACTGGAGGAGTTTTAAGGTCCTTCCAACCCAAAGCAGTCGATGTCTCTGTGATTTATTACCCCTTGAGCAAAGCTCTCAGAGCAAATCACCATCACATTTCCATGACTAATCCCATCCTTCACTCACTTCCTCCTTTCCTTTCCTTTCCTTTCCTTTCCTTTCCTTTCCTTTCCTTTCCTTTCCTTTCCTTTCCTTTCCTTTCCTTTCCTTTCCTTTCCTTTCCTTTCCTTTCCTTTCCTTTCCTTTCCTTTCCTTTCCTTTCCTTTCCTTTCCTTTCCCGTTTTCCCCTTTCCTTTTTCCCTTTCCCGTTTTCCCCCTTCCTTTTTCCCTTTCCCTTTTCCCCTTTCCTTTTTCCCTTTCCCTTTTCCCTCCTTCCTTTTTCCCTTTCCCTTTTCCCCCTTTTCCTTTTCCTTTTTCCCCTTTCCTTTTTCCCTTTCCCCCCTTTTTCTTTTTCCCTTTCCCTTTTTCCCCTTTTCCTTTTTTCCTTTCCCTTTTTCCCCTTTTCCTTTTTTCCTTTCCCTTTTCCTTTTCCTTTTCCTTCCCTTCCCTTTTCCCCCCAGCCATGCAGGAAAGTTGGGAGCAGCATTTCCCCACTCCCCAGCTGGGACTGCCAAGCTCAGTGCCAGCCCCAGCCCGCTGTGACCTCGCTGCTGTGCCACCACTCACCTCTGGAGCAGCACCAGGATGCTGGGGAGCAGATTCTCATTCTGTGCCCCAAACTTTGCCAAAGCACTGACAGCAGCTGCAGGGAGAACAGGGAGGTGTCAGAGGAGCCCAAGCTCTGCACAAACACTTTCTCACCATCCTGAATTTTCCATTTTTCACATTCCACACCATAGACCTCTCACTAAACAGGTAGAGAAAAAAGACCAACGAGCCAGAATTCCAGCCCTGGAGCTGCACTCACCAGCCCTCACAGCCTCATTCTCCAGCACCAACCCTGAAGGCCCCTATTTATAAACCCACTCTTACATTACCTCCTTACTAAAATCATCTCAAATTTCACTTCCAGGTGGACCAAAAAGACCAATGAGCCAGAATTCCAGCCCTGGGGCTGCACTCACCAGCCCTCACAGCCTCATTCTCCAGCATCACCCTGAAGGCCTCTAAATAAAAACCTGCTCTTACATTACCTCCTTACTAAAATCATCTTGAATTTCATTTCCAGGTAGAGAAAAAAGACCAACGAGCCAGAATTCCAGACCTGAAGCTGCAGTTCAGAACGAGCTCTCACAGCCCCGTTCCCTAGCACCACCCTGAAGGTCCCTAAATAAAAACCTGCTCTTACATTACCTCCTTACTAAAATCACTTCAAATTTCACTTCCAGGTAGAGAAAAAAGACCAACAAGCCAGAATTCCAGCCCTGGGGCTGCACTCACCTGCCCTCACAGCCTCGTTCTCCAGCACCACCCTGAAGGCCCCTAAAGAAAAATCTGCTCTTACATTCCCTCCTCACTAAAATCATCTTGAATTTCACTTCCAGGTAGACCAAAAGGACCAACAAGCCAGAATTCCAGCCCTGGGGCTGCACTCACCTGCCCTCACAGCCTCGTTCTCCAGCACACCCTGAAGGCCCCTATTTAAAAACCCACTCTTACATTACCTCCTTACTAAAATCATCTCAATTTTTACTTCCAGGTGGACCAAAACGACCAACGAGCCAGAGTTCCAGCCCTGGAGCTGCACTCACCAGCCCTCACAGCCTCGTCCTCCAGCACCACCCTGAAAGCCCCTGAATAAAAACCTTACATGCTCTTACATTACCTCACTAAAATCATCTCAAATTTCACTTCCAGGTGAACCAATGAGCCAGAATTCCAGCCCTGGGGCCGCACTCACCAGCCCTCACAGCCTCATTCTCTAGCACCACCCTGAAAGCCTCTAAATAAAAACCTGCTCTTACATTACCTCCTTACTAAAATCACCTTGAATTTCACTTCCAGGTGGACCAACGAGCCAGAATTCCAACCCTAGAGCTACAATCCTGAATGAGCTCTCACAGCTTCATTCTCTAGCACCACCCTGGAACCCCCTAAATAAAAACCCACTCTTACATTACCTCCTTTCTAAAATCATCTTGAATTTTATTTCCAGGTAGAGAAAAAAGATCAATGAGCCAGAATTCCAGCCCTGGGGCTGCACTCACCAGCCCTGACAGCCTCGTTCTCCAGCACCACCCTGTTGAAGATGAAGCGGATGTACTTGGAGGGCGCCGGCGTCCTGGGGCCCTCCTTGCCCAGCAGGTGCAGGATCTTGGTGGCCAGCACGGTGTGCTCACAGTCCTCAATGAACTCACAGAGGTGAGCCAAGCCTGCCTCCTTGCTCTCAGGGTTCTCCTCGATGATGCTGATGATACAATCCACGATGGCTCTCTTGTACTCGAAGCCACCCTGGCAAAGGGAAATTGGGGAGGGTGAGGCTCAGGTGGGAGTGATGCTTGGGTTATGGAACCTAAACTGTGTATTCTATTTTCATCTGCTGAAAGCAGTTGAGGAATTGTTCTTCTTTATCTCTTGTTTACTCTGAAAGGAGGAGGGCAGGTGCCTTTTGATAACGGCCCAACTGTTAACACCAGGTAGGGCAGTGTTTCTTATCTCTTTTCACAATGGGCCATTAAGACTCCCCAGGCTGTTTTCTTCCTCAAGCTGTTCCCTTTCCCAAAATAAAACATCCACATTCCATCATCCCATTGTGAGATGCTCCACCCAGTGGAGGAGCCAACCATTCCTGCCTGGATAAAACTGGGACTCCAGAAGAGGAACCTCCTCTTGCTTCACCCGATTATCGGAGGAAGACCGGACCCTTCTCATCATCACCGGACCCTTCTCACCATCCCTGGACCCTTCTCATCATCACCGGACCCTTCTCACCATCCCTGGACCCTTTTGGTTACAGGATCATCTCTACCTCAACAGAACCACATCTGCCACTCCAGGAGGACTCACTTTTGGGCTGCTTCCAACACCCTGACCAACAGGGTGTCAGGTTGTAGCTCTGACTCTGTCAGGGTTTTCCAGGATTGTTGTTTGTTTGTTTGCTTGTTTGGTGGGGTGGTTTTGTTTTCTGCTCCCTTTGTATTGTTAATATTCCTAGTAAAGAACTGTTATTCCTATTCCCAAATCTTTGCCTGAGAGCCCTGAATTGCAAAATTATAATTTGGAGGGGGTGAGGGGTTCACATTCTCTATTCTAAGGGGAACCTCAGTTTCCCTGGCAGATACCTGTCCTTCCAAACCAAGGCAGAGAGGTGCTCGGATCCCTCAAGCTTTGGTGACTGCTTCCCGTGGAGAAAACAATCATTTGTACAAATTGGGGTAAAAAAAAAGGTTGGGCTGGTGACCTCACAGGGCACTCCCAGCCCTCTGAGTATCTTCAGCTTGAATGACAATTTAGGATTTTAGTTTTTGTAGTTTTCAAGGCCTGTATTGCTCTTTAACTCCACATAAAGTGTTAGTTAGTGTCTGCACGTTTTGGTCAGACAAAGCAATCCCTCTAAGCCTGAAATTCAACAACACCCCACAGCTTGAAGCCTTGAATAGTATAAATAAAAGTGAGTTAGGGGGAGCAAACTTCAGATAATTACTTGATTACCTGAAGCTTTAATTAGAGGATTAACCCCTGATATGTAAATGGACCAAACTCAGAATTGTCTGAAAAACTCACTCACCTTGGGTGAAGCCTCTGCAAGGCTTCTGACAGCCCAAGGTGTGATGCCTTAAGTTTTAGCTCCCACATTTTCCAGATTCTGCACTGCACTGGTACGGAACTGTGAACTTCATGAAAGTGTTAGCCAGTTCTCCTCACAGCTCAGTCAGACAAAATAATCCTTTTCCAGCCCCAAAACCAAGGACACCAACTCAGCTTCAGGCCCAAAAAAGTATAAAAACCAGCAAATTGAGGAGAGCAATCTGGGAGGATGGGACTTTATAACCTGAAGCTGTAATTGGACAATTAACCCCAATGTGTAAATGGAGCAAAACTGATAAAAGTGTGAAAATTTGTGACTTGGAATCCATCTTGGGTAGAGCCATGGCCGGGCTCTTGTACTGCCCAAGGTGTATCCTTCAAGGCCTTTTAATAAATAACTTTTATTCCTTTATCACTATCTAACTCTGTTCTAGGTAGCCTCTCAAGGCATCAGGTGCACCTACTGAAGGCCTTTAATAAATATTTTATTCTCTTTATTCTCTTTAATCTTGTCCAGCCTCAATTCTAGGCAGCCCCTAATTCCTGATTTCACACAGGTCCCACCCCCCAGGTGCTGTAAGCACTGAGCTCCATCTCTGTGTGAATCCACTGAGAGAAGAGACCCTTCCCATCACCAAACAGGTCCAAATCTGCCCAAATCCCTCCAGACAGAGCAAGTTTGGCACACGTACATCATCCCTGAGCATGTTGGAGAGGAAGGTCATCATCACGCTGTGCTTCCGAGGGTACTTCTGGCACAGGGCACTGATGGCCTGCACCACCACCACCTGCAGGAAGGAAACACAGAAGGATGTGGCTCATGTGTTTATTTTTCCAGGAAAAACACAGGTTTCAAGCTCAAGTTGTCACTTTGGTTGATTAAATCCACATACAAGGATAAAAATCAGGTGGTGGATGCTCGTGGAACAACTTTGTGCCAGGGTGCTGCAAGGCGTGGCTCTGCTAAAGACTGGAATTTAGGGTGGAATGTGTTAAGCCAAAGGTTTCCTTTCCTTTCCCCTTTCTCCTTTCCTTTTTCCTTTCCTCTTTCCTTTTTCCTTTCCTCTTTTCTTTCCTCTTCCCTTTTTCCTTTTCCCTTTCCTTTTTCCTTTCCTTTTCCCTTTCCTTTCCTCTTTTCTTCCCTTCCCTTTTTCCTTTCCTTTCCTTTTTTCTTTCCCTTTTCCTTTTTCCTTTCCTTTTTTCTTTCCCTTTTCCTTTTTTCTTTCCCCTTTCCTTTTTCTTTCCCCTTTCCTTTTTCTTTCCCCTTTTTCCTTTCCTTTTTCCTTTCCTTTTTCCTTTCCCCTTTCCTTTCCCCTTTCCTTTCCTTCCTTCTGCCCACAATCCCATTTTAACTTGTTGTGTTCTGTCATTAAAACTCTTCGCAATCTCAAATTTGTCTAATATTTCTTCTTCTCATTAAAAAAACCCAAGGACTTAAGACCACTTAAGTCACAAATACATGATTTTGCAGAGCTGTGCTCCTCATGATGCAACTGAACCATCCTGAACCAATTAATTACCACTTTAATCACTATAAGACTTACAAATTAGGTAGAAATTTATAATCAACACAGTTTCCTAACTATGCAGCAAGCCTGATGCGACCTAAACCCAAAAAGAACACTTAAAATCCTTTCTCCTCTCTAAAACAACCAGAAGGAAGATTTGCAGGATATTGCAAATATCTGGAATATCTGGAAAGCCAGGAATCCACCAAATGATATTTTTTCCTTTCTTGGAGTGATGGGAGGAAGGCACAGAGGATATTTAAGCTGGAAAGCACCTGAATTTTACCCTGCCAGATTAAACCACCGAAGCATCGACAAACAGGAAAAACATCATAAAAAAACCCCAAAAAAACAACAAAAAATTGGATTTTTGGGGAGAAAAATGGGAGAATGGGAGGAAAAAGTGCCTGCAGTGCCACACCTTGAACTCATCTGAGATTTCTGACACGAAGGAGGAGATCTGTTTCATCAGCCTGTCCACGCTGCTCTCGCTGCCCGTCTTCAGCAGCGTGGTGATGGCCAGCGTGGCGATGCTCCTGTTGGAGTCTGTGATCAGGTTCTCCAGGTCCAGGTTGCAGGCAGTGACTGCTGAGGGATGTTTCATGGCCACCTGGAAGGAAGGGAAAGTTCTAAAATGATGTGGGAGCTGGCAGCAGTTCGGAGCGTTGGATGGGATCAGAGCTCGGGGGGTTTTGGTTGGAGCTACAAACACAGCGTGGCTACAAATACAACAATCCCAAGATCTTTTAGGCTAGAAAAACCTCCTTGAGTTCAAGACTTTCATGGCTACAAACACAACAATCCCAGGATCTTTCAGGCTGGAAAAATCCTTTAAGATTGAATCCAAGGCTTTCATGGCCACAAACACAACAATCCCAGGATTTTAGGTTGGAAAAACTCCTTTGAGTCCAAGACTTTCATGACTACAAATACAACAATCCCAGGATCTTTTAGGCTGGAAAAACTTCCTTGAGTTCAAGACTTTCATGGCCACAAACACAACAATCCCAGGATCTTTTAGGCTGGAAAAATTCCTTGAGTTCAAGACTTCCATGCTACAAACACAACAATCCCAGGATCTTAAAGACTGGAAAAATCCCTTAAGATTGAATCCAAGACTTTCATGGCTACAAACACAACAATCCCAGGATCTTTCAGGCTGGAAAAATCCCTTAAGATTGAATCCAAGACTTTCATGGCTACAACCACAACAATCCCAGGATCTTTTAGGCTGGAAAAATCCCTCTCAGATCGAGTTCAAGGCTTACATGGCCACAAATGGATTTTAATTTCCAGCTCGTGGCTTTGACAGTCACAAATTTTTCCTGCTGTGTTGTGCAGCTCTGAAATCAGGATATTTCCTTCACCTGGATTTTGTAATATTAAATATCCAAGATTCCAGCTGAAAGCTCACAAATTATCAAACTCCAGCTTGTTATATCAGAAATGAGCAAACACAGCCTTGAATCCAGGAAAGATTTCTGTCCCACCAGGAGACTTGGCATGGAAAAACCAATTCTCCAGCATGGAATAATTCCAAATCAAATCATCCCAAAGGGCAGCTGCTCTGCTTGAGGTGACACTCATTAGGCACTAATTAGGCTCTGATCTCAGAGAATGGAGCTGGTTTGGGGGTTTTGGAAGCACTCACTTTATTGAGGGTCCGGACGGCGGCGTAGCGCAGGACGGGTTTGGGAGAGCTGCAGAAAAGCTGCAACACTGAGGGAAAAAAATCAACAAAACAGCCAAAAAAATAAAGATATTTGCTCTTTGAAAGAAAGGGAATAGAGTAGAAAGTCTAATTTATCTCCATTCAGCTACACACTGCTGAATATTCATGCTGCTCTGTGTAAAATTTATCAGGAGATTCAGACAGGGTAGAAATAAACTCCTGGGTTTTATCCCACTACCAATAATAAACCAATAAACCAATAAATAAACCAATAAATAAACTAATAAACCAATCCAGTTCTGTATTCCAAGTGGAGGACAGATTTCTCAGAGAATCTGTGGTTGTTTCATCCTCTGGAAATGTCCAAGGCCAGGCTGGACAAGGCTTGGAGCAGCCTGGGACAGTGGGAGGTGTCCCTGTCCCTGGATGGGTTTTAAGGTCCTTTCCAACCCAAACTTTTCCATGATTCCCTCCCATCCCAAATTTCTGCAGCTGGATAAAGACAAACATCACCTTGTGCCACCTTCTAGTGCCACTTATCTAAACCTCTGGATGGAAAAGGGAAAAGAGATTTCACCCAAAACCCCTTTAACTCGGGGTTAAATGCCTTTTAACCCCAATTTATCAGCAAATCAGGGGAGTTGATAATCAGGGAATTACAATTCTGCTGGATTTTCTCTAAATTTCTTTCTTTCAGCTGTTCCAGGGCTGCAAAGGGCTGGGACCAACCTGACACAGCAGGTGCCAGCTCCCTGGCAGTGCAGTTGGGCAGGTGGATGATGGCAGAGGCAGCCTCATAAATCACCATCTCGTGCTTGTTCCTCAGGCAGCTCTCGATGAAGTCGAACAAGGGGCTCTCGTGGCTGCAAACACAACAAGCCCAGGGGTTTAGGCTGGAAAAACTTCCTTGAATCCAAGGCTTTCATGGTTATAAACAACAATCCCAGGAGCTTTTAGGCTGGAAAAATCCCTTAAAATTGAATCCAAGGCTTTAATGGCTACAAACACAACAATCCCAGGATCATTTAGGCTGGAAAAACCTCTAAGACTGAATTCAAGACTTTTATGGCCACAAACAAAATCCCAGGATCTTTTAGGCTGGATAAACCTCTTTAAGATCGAGTCCAAGACTTTCATGGCTACAAACACAACAATCCCAGGATCCTTTAGGCTGGAAAAATCCCTTTAAGATTGAGTCCAAGACTTTCATTGGACTGAAACAATCCCAGGATCTTTAAGACTGGGAAAACCTCTTAAGATCCAGCCCAGGACTTTTATGGCTACAAACACAACAGTCCCAGGATTTTAGGCTGGAAAAATCCCTTAAGATTGAATCCAAGACTTCCATGGCTACAAACACAATCCCAGGATCTTTCAGGCTGGAAAAGCTTTTTTAAGATCAAGCCCAAGACTTTCACGGCCACAAACACAACAATCCCAAGATTTTAGGCTGGAAAAAGCCCCTTGAGTTCAAGACTTCCATGGCTACAAACAGAACAATCCCAGGATCATTTAGGCTGGAAAATTTTCCTTGAATCCAAGACTTTCATGGCTACAAACATAACAATCCCAGGATCTTTTAGACTGGGAAAACCTCTTAAGATCGAGTCCAAGACTCTCATTGCTATAAATGCTACAATCCCAGGATTCTAAGCTGGAAAAATCCCTTTGAGTTCAAGGCTTCCATGGCTACAAACACAACAATCCCAGGATTTTAGGCTGGAAAAATCCCTTAAGGTTGAATCCAAGGCTTTCATGGCTACAAACACAACAACCCCAGGATCTTTTAGGCTGGAAAAACCTCTTAAGCTCGAGCCCACGCCTCGCCACAGCTCTGCCTCTGAGGAGATTTCCACAAACACTTAAAAAAACCCCCACCATTTCCAAACCTTAATTAACTTTTACAATTGCAACCCTGCCTGTGACTCACCCCTCCTCAGACTCCTTGAGGAGCTTGCTGGCAATCCTGATCAGCATGCAGTAGGCAAACTGAGATTTCAGGCCGGATTTGGTGAATTTGTTCAGCATCTTGGACACGGCCAGGCGGTCGTTTTTCCTCAGGTGATAGAGCAGCCCCAGAGCATGATACTGTGGGATGGGAAACAGAGGGGCAGGCAATGAGCACAGCTGAAAAATTCACTTTAAAACATCCAAAAAGGGGGGATTATTGCTGTTTCCTGGCCAGAAATATCTTCTGAGCTCAACTGAGCTGAGTTTCCTGATAAGTTGCAAAGAGCTGCGAGGTTTCTTTGCCCTTTTCATGGCTACAAACGCAGCAATCCCAGGATTTTAGGCTGGAAAAACCTCAAAGACTGAATTCAAGACTTTTATGGCCACAAACACAATCCCAGGATCTTTCAGGCTGGAAAAGCTTTTTTTAAGATCAAGTTCAAGACTTTCATGGCTACAAACACAATAATCCCAGGATTTTTAAGACTGGAAAAATCCCTTAAGATTGAATCCAAGGCTTTTATGGCTACAAACACAACAATCCCAGGATTCTAAGCTGGAAAAATCCCTTTGAGTTCAAGACTTTCATGGCTACAAACACAATCCCAGGATCTTTTAGGCTGGGAAAACCTCTTAAGATCGAGTCCAAGGTCATTGCTACAAACACAAAAATCCCAGGATTTTAGGCTGGAAAAATCCCTTTAAGATTGAATCCAAGGCTTTTATGGCTACAAACAGAACAATCCCAGGATCTTTTAGGCTGGAAAACTTTCCTTGAATACAAGACTTTCATGGTGACAAACACAGCAATCCCAGGATTTTAGGCTGGAAAAACCTCAAAGACTGAATTCAAGACTTTTATGGCCACAAATACAATCCCAGGATCTTTCAGGCTGGAAAAGCTTTTTTTAAGATCGAGTTCAAGACTTTCATGGCTACAAAAACAACAATCCCAGGATTTTAGGCTGGAAAAATCCCTCTCAGATCGAGTCCAAGACTTTCATGGCCACAAACACAACAACCCCAGGATCTTCTAGGCTGGAAAAACCTCTTAGGATTGAGTCCAAGACTTTCATGGCTACAAACACAACAATCCCAGGATTTTAGGCTGGAAAAATCCCTTTGAGTTCAAGACTTCCATGGCCATAAACACAATCCCAGGATCTTTTAGGCTGGAAAAAATCTCTCTAAGATCGAGTTCAAGACTCTCATGGCCACAAACACAACAATCCCAGCATCTTTAAGACTGGGAAAACCTCTTAAGATCGAGTCCAAGACCTTCATTGCTATAAACACAACAATCCCAGGATCTTTTAGGTTGGAAAAATCCCTTAATATTGAATCCAAGGCTTTCATGGCCACAAACACAATCCCAGGATTTTAGGCTGCAAAAATCCCCCTCAGATCGAGTTCAAGGCTTTCATGGCACTCTCAGCTGTTTCTGAAGATCCAAAGAGCCACAAAGTGAATTTATTTCCTTTTTGTTGTTTTTTTTTTTTCCCCCTGGTTAAATATCACAACTCCAAAAGTTTCAGCTTTGCACAGTAACTCCTGCATTCCTAATGAACTCCACATCCAGGATATGCCAAGGCTTCCCAAAAATCCTTCAGGCTTTTTTGGTGGAAGCACAAAGGAACATTTCCAGCTCCTTGCCAAGTTATTTTTTGTTGTTTGTTTGGTTTTTTTTTCCCCCCCATAAAACTGATTTACTGCAAGGCTTAATGAAGCTGCTAAGTGGGCAAGAACAAAGGTGGTTTTACAGAGATTTTCTGATCATGAGGCTGCAACAGAGAGAATAATTTAATATTCTGAACAGGCAGATTAATATTCTGATCAGACAATAATTCAATATTCTGAACAGGCAGAATAATTCCATATTCTGAACAGGCAGAATAATTTAATTTTCTGAACAGACAGAATAATTTAATATTCTGAACAGGCAGAATAATTTCATATTCTGAACAGAATAATTCCATATTCTGAACAGACAGAATAATTTAATATTCTGAACAGGCAGAATAATTCAATATTCTGAACATGCAGAATAACTCCATATTCTGAACAGGCAGAGTAATTCCATATTCTGAACAGAATAGTTTAATATTCTGAACAGGCAGAATAATTCAATATTCTGAACAGACAGAATAATTCCATATTCTGAACAGGCAGAATAATTCCATATTCTGAACAGGCAGAATAATTCCATATTCTGGACAGAATAATTTAATATTCTAAACAGGCAGAGTAATTTAATATTCTGAACAGGCAGAATAATTTAATTTTCTGAACAGGCAGAACAATTTAATATTCTGAACAGACAGAATAATTCCATATTCTGAACAGGCAGAATAATTCCATATTCTGAACAGGCAGAATAATTCCATCTCCACAGATGTCTGGAATATCTGTGCAAAAATAAAATTCTGTTCTTGTGGAGATCTCACTGATATTTGGGTTCATTTTTGGCAAATTTTCTGAAGGCCCAGAGCTGCTCCTTGGGAGGCACTGAGAGAATTTCCCAAGCTTTTTGAGCACTCAGATTCAAATCTCTTCTCTAAAAAACCACAGTGGGCCAGGCAGGAGCATCCCAGCCCCCAGAAATTCAGCAGGAAAAAGGGAAAGAGAACCCCAGAGCCAGCTCTTAATTAACAATCTCTTTGTGGAAAAATTCATGATTTTTTAAATAACTGTCAATTTTTTTCCTACAAATCACAATTCTTGCTTTTAAAAGACTGAAGAAAAGGATCTTTTTTTTTTCCTGGATGTCACGGCTTAACAAAGTTTAAATTTTGTTAAGAAGAACAGTCCAATCAAAAATCAGTTTTTTTGATTGGCAGGCAGTTTAACCATCAGAAAGTAAGCTAGCAACTTAGCATGGAGCTAAAATCAGTGAAGAGAGAGTGAAAAAAAAACTTTAAGGCAGAGGAAGAGGAGTGGCAAAAATTCCAGCTGGACTTTTCCTGGTAATACAGAGACTGAACTGAACTATTCCTTTAAACTATGAAAAAATATGCTTTTTGGGGAGGTGATTGTTTCATGTGTAGATTTCTTCTAAGCAAAGGTATTGTGTGATGGACTAAAAATTGATTTAATGAGAAAAAATCCTTTGCCCTGGAGTGAGACACCTTTGAAAAGACACCCCAGTTTGCAGTGTGTTGAGTACAGGGCTCATGTTTTCAGTGTTGAAAAAGCTGTGAGATGGGTAGGATTAAGTTCTTTTCAAGTCCTTGCAGACAAAGTCTCTATTAAAACCAAGAAAGACTCCTTTTCCTGAAGAATTGATGAAAGGTTATCTTAAAATGGTAAAACTGACTAAAGTTATATATCTTTTTATATTGAGTGAGAAAAAGTGAAAATTTAGAGAGGGAAGGAAGGATGTTTTAGAAGTTTCATTTGTTGTTTTTTGTTTTTTTTTCTCTCTTCCTATTTTATCCTTTCAGTGTGTGTAAATAAACTTTGTAATTTTAAAAAAAGCCTGTTTTGCTCTTTGCATTCTCCCAGTCACATAAAATTTAGGAAGTGATGAAACCATCACACTGGAGTTTTCTTTTTTTTCTGGCACATTTTTAGGGCCAGCCACCCTCAAACACACCTGCACCATGATGTTGTCACTGGAAGCTGCTTCCTGAGCTTCATTGATCCACCTTTTGACCACGTCGTAGCTGATCTTCATCATGTGCTGCAAAAAAAAGAAATAATAAAAATTGAGATTGGGGATGAGCTGCCAGCAGTTTCACAGCCACTTTTTTATCCTGCAGCCCTGGAAATTGTGGGTTTCCTTCCATCTCAGTCTCAAATCATCACGTTCCACTTAATAATTAATAAAAATGTGAATTAATGAGATTTTTCCCGGTTTTTTCTCCTAAAAAAGGGAGAGGAAATCTGAGTGGGTTCCTTCAGCTTGCCCTGCTGGTGTTTATTAGCAGAAATAATCCTGAATTGCAGTTTGAGGAGGTGATTTCATGGCCCCTCCTCAGATTGTTTACACTGCAGGAATCTGAGCATTTTGCACTAGGAATTATCCTGATTGATGTGCTCAAAATGTTAAGAAAGGAATTGGAGGAGAAAAAGGAAATTCTGTTTTTTTCTTATTTTCCAGTGAGAAGAAGAGGCATATCAGAGAAAACAAAACAAAACCAAAGCAAACAAACAAAAAACAAAAAAAAACCCACCCCAAAATCACACCCCAACAACCAAAAAAAACCCACAAAAAAACCCCCACACAAAAAAACCCCCACACAAAAAAACCTCACACACAAAAGAACCCCACAAAAAACCCCAAACCAACAAAAAACCCAAACAAACAAACAAAAACCAACAAAACACCCCACAAAAAACCAAAAAAAAACCCCAAAAAACCCCAAAAACAACAAAAAAACCCACAAAAAACCCAAAAAACCCCAAACAAAACAAAACAAACCCCAAACAAACAAAAAACCCCAAAAACCAACCAAACAAAAAAACCCAAAAAAACCAAACCAAAACAAAAAACCCCCCAAACAAAAAAAAAACCAAAAACCAAATCAACAAAAAACCCCCCAAAACAACAAAAAACACAACCAAAAAAAAAACCCAAAACAAAAAAAATCTCCAAAACAAAACAACAACAACAAAAACACATAAAAAACCCACCAAAAAAAACCCCAAAAAAACCCAAAAAAACCCAAACCAAACCAAAAAAACCCCCACAACCCAGCAGATTCACCTTTCCATCCTGCCAAATCACCAGATTTACAAAAATCTTCTGTTTTACTCACCAAGGAAGAGACCAGAGCAGAGCTGGACACGCTGGGGACCTTGTCCACGATGGCCTGCTTCATGTACCTCTCGATGCCTTGGAGCATGGTACCCTGGGGAAAACAGGGAAAAAGGGGAAATGGGAAGTGGGGATGCTTTGGAGGGAGAGGATAAAAGCAGCAGAATTGAAAAATTCACATTGAAAGGAGCCTCAGCAAAAATGCTGAGTTGATTGTGTGAGGTGGATGGGGGGTTTGAGGTGCCTGGTGCTGAAGGTGACAAAGTCACCAGCAGAGCAAGCCCGGATCTGAAAGGAGATTCCTAAAATTCCAGCTGCACATTCCCAGTGTTCCAGCCCCACAGAGCTGCTGGAAATTGAGGAGGGCATTGAGCAAAGCAACCTCAGAACAGAAACTGGAGCTCCCAAACCTTCCAGCTGCACATTCCCTGTGCTCCAGCCCCACAGAGCTGCTGGAAATTGCACAGAGCATCCAGCAGAGCAATTTCAGATAGAAACTGGAGCTCCCAAACATTCCAGCTGCACATTCCCTGTGCTCCAGCCCCACAGAGCTCCTGGAAATTGCAGAGGCCATGGAGCAGAGCAATCCCAGATCTGAAAGGAGCTCCCAAACATTTCAGGAGCACATTCTCAGTGCTCCAGCCCCACAGAGCTGCTGGAAACTGCAGAGGGCATGGAGCAGAGCAATCCCAGATAGAAACTGGAGCTCCCAAACATTCCAGCTGCACATTCCCAGAGCTCTGGAAACTACACAGGGCATGGAGCAGAGCAATCCCAGATAGAAACTGGAACTTCCAAACATTCCAGGTGCACATTCTCAGAGCTCCAGCCCCACAGAGCTGCTGGAAACTGCAGAGGGCATCGAGCAGAGCAATCCCAGATAGAAACTGGAGCTCCCAAACCTTCCAGCTGCACATTCCCAGAGCTCTGGAAACTACACAGGGCATGGAGCAGAGCAATCCCAGATAGAAACTGGAACTTCCAAACATTCCAGGTGCACATTCTCAGAGCTCCAGCCCCACAGAGCTGCTGGAAACTGCAGAGGGCATGGAGCAGAGCAATCCCAGATAGAAACTGGAACTTCCAAACATTCCAGCTGCACATTCCCAGAGCTCCAGCCCCACAGAGCTGCTGGAAACTGCAGAGGGCATGGAGCAGAGCAATCCCAGATAGAAACTGGAGCTCCCAAACATTCCAGCTGCACATTCCCAGAGCTCTGGAAACTACACAGGGCATGGAGCAGAGCAATCCCAGATAGAAACTGGAACTTCCAAACATTCCAGGTGCACATTCTCAGAGCTCCAGCCCCACAGAGCTGCTGGAAACTGCAGAGGGCATCGAGCAGAGCAATCCCAGATAGAAACTGGAGCTCCCAAACCTTCCAGCTGCACATTCCCAGAGCTCTGGAAACTACACAGGGCATGGAGCAGAGCAATCCCAGATAGAAACTGGAACTTCCAAACATTCCAGGTGCACATTCTCAGAGCTCCAGCCCCACAGAGCTGCTGGAAACTGCAGAGGGCATGGAGCAGAGCAATCCCAGATAGAAACTGGAACTTCCAAACATTCCAGCTGCACATTCCCAGAGCTCCAGCCCCACACTGTTCCTGGAAATCGCACAGAGCATCCAGCAGAGCAATCCCAGACAGAAATTGGAGTTTCCAAATCTTCCAGCTGGAACATCTTCCAGTGCTTCAGCCCCACAGAGCTGCTGGAAACTGCAGAGGGCATTGAGCAAAGCAACCTCATAACAGAAACTGGAGCTCCCAAACATTCCAGCTGCACATTTCCAAAGCTCCAGCCCCACAGAGCTCCTGGAAATTGCACAGGGCATCCAGAAGAGCAATTTCAGATCAGAAACTGGAACTCCCAAACCTTCCAGCTGCACATTCCCAGTGCTCCAGCCCCACAGAGCTCCTGGAAATTGCACAGGGCATGGAGCAGAGCAATCCCAGATCTGAAAGGAGCTCCCAAACATTCCAGCTGCATATTCCCAGAGCTCCAGCTCCACAGAGCTCCTGGAAATTGCACAGAGCATCCAGCAGAGTGATCCCAAATAGAAACTGGAGCTCCCAAACCTTCCAGCTGGAACATCTTCCAGTGCTCCAGCTTGACAGACCTCCTGGAAATTGCACAGGGCATCCAGCAGAGCAATCCCAGACAGAAATTGGAGTTTCCAAACCTTCCAGCTGGAACATCTTCCAGTGCTCCAGCCCCAAAGAGCTGCTGGAAATTGCACAGGGCATGGAGCAGAGCAATTTCAGATAGAAACTGGAACTTCCAAACATTCCAGTTGCACATTCCCAGAGATCCAGCCCCACAGAGCTCCTGGAAATTGAGGAGGGCATTGAGCAAAGCAATCCCAGACAGAAACTGGAGCTTCCAAATCTTCCAGCTGGAACATCTTCCAGTGCTCCAGCCCCAAAGAGCTGCTGGAAATTGCACAGAGCATCCAGCAGAGCAATCCCAGATAGAAACTGGAACTTCCAAACATTCCAGGTGCACATTCCCAATGCTTCAGCCCCACAGAGCTCCTGGAAATTGCAGAGGGCATGGAGCAGAGCAATCCCAGACAGAAATTGGAGCTTCCAAACCTTCCAGCTGCACATTCTCAGAGCTCTGGAAACTACACAGGGCATGGAGCAGAGCAATCCCAGATAGAAACTGGAACTTCCAAACATTCCAGCTGCACATTCCCACTGCTCCAGCCCCACAGAGCTCCTGGAAACTGCAGAGGGCATGGAGCAGAGCGATCCCAGATAGAAACTGGAGATCCCAAATATTCCAGCTGCACATTCCCAGAGCTCCAGCCCCACAGAGCTGCTGGAAATTGCACAGAGCATCCAGCAGAGTGATCCCAAATAGAAACTGGAGCTCCCAAACCTTCCAGCTGGAACATCTTCCAGTGCTCCAGCTTGACAGACCTCCTGGAAATTGCACAGGGCATCCAGCAGAGCAATCCCAGACAGAAATTGGAGTTTCCAAATCTTCCAGCTGGAACATCTCCCCGTGCTCCAGCCCCACAGAGCTGCTGGAAATTGCACAGAGCATCCAGCAGAGCCCTCCCTAAAGCAGCAGCTCCCCTGCTGCTGTAAAATGCCCCCTGCAAAGGAGCAGTTTGGGGGTTTTAGCCCCTCCCCAGCTCTCCCCAGCCGTACTCACGTCAGTGATCCTGCACAGAGCTCGGATGGCCGGGCCTCGATAGACATCCTCCTTGCCTGTCATGTCTTTGGTCAAACTGAAAGCACAAAAACCATCCTGTTGACACTCCTCTCACATCCCCACAGCTCAGATTTTAGGTGACATTCACCTCATTTAGCTGCTGCAGTCCTGGTTAGCAATAAGTCGTTAATAATCAGCTTAATTTGAGAGTTATTAGCATTAAAACCTGGGGAAATGCAGAATTCTAAAAGGCACAGTTTGGGTTGTTCAGCTCATTCTTTTTCTTGGTGGTGCTGCTGCTTGTCCTACACAGAGTTTTGATTTGGAAATAGTGACTAAAGTTCAGTTTGGTTTATTTTATATGGTTCTAAAGCTGTTCAGCAACCCACCAGCAGATCCAGTTTTTGCTCTTGCAACAGCTGCAATGGCTGGTTTTGTAATTATAAAAAATGGAGAGTTCAGTTGGGAGAATTTGGCTTTGCTCTGACAGCAAAGTCACAGCTTAAATTCTGACAAATCCACAGAGCACCAAGAATTAAAAAAAAACAAAAACAAAAAACAAACTCACCCTAAACCAAAAGAAAACAAAGTAACAACCAAAAAAAAAAAAAAAAAAATTGAGAGTTCAGTTGGGAGAATTTGGCTTTGCTCTGACAGCAAAGTCACAGCCAGAGTTCTGACAAATCCATGGAGCACCAAGAATTAAAAAAAAAAAACCAAAAACAAAGAACAAACCCACCCTAAACCAAAAAAAACCCAAAGTAACAACCAAAAAAAAAAAAAAATTGAGAATTCAGTTGGGAGAATTTGGCTTTGCTCTGACAGCACAGTCACAGCCAGAGTTCTGACAAATCCAGGGAGCACCAAGAATTAAAAAAAAACCCAACAACCCACCCTAAACCAAAAGAAAACAAAGTAACAACCAAAAAAAGGAAAAAAATTGAGAGTTCACTTGGGAGAATGAACAAAAAAAAACACCAAAAAACCAAACAAAAAACCACAACAACCCACCCCAAACCAGAAGAAAACAAAGTAACAATCACTGGATAAACTAAATTCTCCCCCAGAGTGGGAACAAAATCACATTTCACAGGGTGGCACACACACTCTGCTGCACCCAGAACTGTTGCATTTTTATAAAAACCTCAACAATTTAGCATTTCTAAAAACTCAACTGTTGCATTTTTATAAAAACTCAACAATGCAGCAGCAAAAACCCAACCAGGGAGCTGCAGCCCAGGCTGTCCCACCTGCTGGTGACAATGATGACATCCTCAGAGATGTTGGCCATCTCCTTGATGGTGAGGTAACACATCCTCCTCAGGGTTTGCTGTGGAGACAGGGGGCAGGAAAAGGTGCAATTAGAAGGGTTTTTAATTAATTAGGAGGTTTAAAAAAAATAAACATTAAAAAATTAAATGTAAAAGGAAAATAAGCTTTTAAACAAAGCAGATTCTTTTCAATTCTAAGGTACAAGTGTAAAATTATATTTGGTTAAGAGCCAAACTCCCTGATATCAAACAAATCAGAAGAGTATTCACTTATCAATATTCACTAAATCAATAATTCACTAAATCAATATTCACTAAAATAAGAACTAATTAAAAAATCCATGTTAATTATCAAAGAATATTCACTAAATCCACGTTAATTATCAAAGGATATTCACTAAATCAATAATTCACTAAATCAATATTCACTAAAATGATAAGAACTAATTAAAAAATCCATGTTAATTATCAAAGAATATTCACTAAATCCACGTTAATTATCAAAGGATATTCACTAAATCAATAATTCACTAAATCAATATTCACTAAAATGCTAAGAATTAAAGAATCCATGTTAATTATCAAAGAATATTCACTAAATCCATGTTAATTATCAAAGGATATTCACTAAATCAATAATTCACTAAATCAATATTCACTAAAATGATAAGAATTAAAGAATCCATGTTAATTATCAAAGAATATTCACTAAATCAATAATTCACTAAATCAATATTCACTAAAATGATAAGAACTAATTAAAAAAATCCATGTTAATTATCAAAGAAGTGATGCAGCACCTCTGTAGTCAGCAGCCTCCCAATTGGCAGTTAAAAGCTTTGAAAAGAACTTGGTTATTGCAAAAAAAAAAAAAAAATAGAAATACAAAAACCAAACAGAAATGGAGTGCTGACATTAAGCCTTTGAAAAGAATTAACTTTGTATTTTTAAAAAACCTTTTTTAAATTTTGAAAATGTGGACCATTTTAAATTTTTAAAATATGGACCATTTTAAATTTTTAAACCATTTAAAATTTTGAAAATGTGGACCATTTAAAATTTTTAAACCATTTTGAATTTTGAAAATGTGGACCATTTAAAATTTTTAAACCATTTTAAATTTTGAAAATGTGGACAATTTAAATTTTTTAAACGATTTTAAATTTTTAAAATGTGGACCATTTTAAATTTTTAAAATGTGGACCATTTTAAATTTTTAAACCATTTTAAAGTTTGAAAATGTGGACCATTTAAAAATTTTAAACCATTTTAAATTTTGAAAATGTGGACCATTTTGTATTTTTAAAATGTGGACCATTTTAAATTTTGAAAATGTGGATCATTTTAAATTTTTTAAAATGTGGATATGAGAAACATCCCAAACACTCTGCACTCCCAAAAATTTTATTACACCTTTGAACAGCTACACCTTCCTTGGACAAATCACTAACGAGCAACCCCTTTTTAATTACAATTAATGAGCCCCATCACTGGCTCTGAGTCCTCACACTCTGCACAAGAAGGACTTGACATTCTGCTGAGCCCAAAGCTGAATTCCCAAACTTTTCCCAAATTCCCAACCACCAAGTGACACTGCTTGGCAAATTCAGGCTTTGTCATTAGCCTCACTTTAATTAACTGCTGTAATTAACCCACAGAACAACCACTGTGTTATCATTCAGCCTTTTATTTCCAGAGCAGGAATTGCCTCCAGAGCTCCTCCTGTGCAATGTTTGCCTCCCACATCCCCAAAAAATCCACGGATTTGGCAGCTCCTGCAAGCCCAGGCAGAGAATAAAACCCCAGCTCCTTACATCATTGGATTGAAACAGCCTGGTCATGGCAAAAAAAGCTTCTGTGGCTTCTGTGGTTCCAAAGTGTTCACCCTGGAATGAGGCAGAGAGGGAAAAAATCAGGAATTATTATCCAGCTCCTTTTTTTTTTTTTCTAATTCCCTCCCACACACACACACCAGGGATCTTTCCTTGGAGATTTTCTCCTCCTCCTCCAGAGGATCCAGAGTTTTCTCTCCACTCTAAATGATCTCCACAGGGATGGAAAGCTTCAAAAGGAGTTTTTCCCTGGGGCAGGAAGAGGTGGGAAAACTTTTTCCCCATTAAAAAATCTTCCCTCTGGATGGAGGGAAATGCTCAGAGTCACCTGGTTGAGCAGGTAGAGGATCTTGGTGAGGATGTGAAGGCATCTCCGTGGGTTGATCGGGGTCTCATTGAAGAGCCGTGCCTGGAAATGAAACAGAAATTCATAAAAAAAAACACCCCAAGAATTATTTCTCTTTCTCTTTCAAGATTGAGTGAATCTCCTTCCAGCTTGGGAATTTTAAATCTGTGTCTCAGAGAAAGTGTCCTGAGTTTTATTTGTGTTTAAATCTGTGTCCTTGCAGCTTTGGTCGGCAGCAATCTGAGCACAAACAGCTCGATTTTTTTTTGCCATCTGGAAGTGGCAAAAATAAAATATTTTTTCAAATGTTTTCTGAAAATAAAACTTTTTTTCTTTCAGGAAGAGCCCCCTCAGAAGCCACGTGTCATCTAATTACCCTAAAAAAAAAACTCCCCTCCCTCATTAACTCTAAATAAAATCAATTTATTTACACTCTCCGTGATTTTAAATTAATTTAGCTGTCCACGTTTCCCCTCACAGCTCTTCCTGAAGGGAAAGATAATTAATAAAACAGCAATTATCCTGTGATTATTCCTACCTCCTGAAGCACAGCACTCTTCTCCAGGTGCTGGAAAGGGTTGGAGCCACTGCCTGAGGGGGAAAAAAACAAAAAAAAAGAGATCTCTCAGTTGAGGAAATGAATCCCTCACCCACCCCAAGAGGTTTGAACGTGCAGGAACAGCCCCAAAATTTTACCAAAAAAACTTTGTGACATTCCTCTCTGAATAATAACTGCTCTTGGCCATCAGCAGCTTTGGACCCACTTTTTTTAAAGTGGTATTTTCAGAATTATAGAAAGAATAAAGGTTAAAAAAAAATAAAAAAAAAAAAAAGGAGAGGAAGAGAAATGTTTGATGTTTAATTTGCCTTGCCATAAAATTATTTCCTTATCCACCGATTTTTTATTCCTTCAGGCACCAAAACCACTTTTCAGCCACATTGCTGCTCCTGATCCTCCCCTCCCAAGCAGGAATTCCTCATTTCCAGTTCATTTAGTCCTCACTTCTCACATCCCAAGCAGAAAGAAATGGAAAATGAAATAAATTCGACCCCAGCTGGCCACACTTGGAGCACAGAAAATTCAGGGCAGCATCAGTTATTTTGGGGAACGTGGATTTGAAATGTTTTGAATCCAACATGGATTTGAAATTCCAGATTTTTTGGGAAGGAACTTTCCAGGGACACCTCCCACTGCTCCAAGACCCATCCAGGGATCATTTCCAGGGATCCAGGGGCAGCCACAGCTGCTCTGGACACCCAAGATTTTATCCCCCCCTGTTGTGAATTCCAGATGTGCAGACAGAGAAAGCCTGGAAAGGCTTCTCTGAACCCTTTTGGGTTTTGCTGTGTGTGCAGCAAAACGGCTAAAAAGAAAAAGTTTCTTTACTGTTCAGCCAGTGATATAAATATAAACACACGTCGTCGATTCTCTCTTTTTTTTTTTTTTTTTTTTTTGAGGGATGAAACACCTGCACTGAGCAGAGACAGGGATAAAATCCTCTCTGGAAATCACAGGGAGAGCAGAGAGACCCCAGTTCCTTTGGATTCGGAGAGGGGAGAAGCGCTTTGGCAGTCAGTTCTTACATTTAAAGCACAAATACCCCCGGAGCTGTGAGAGATGAGAGATCCCAGGAGGATGGAAGGAGATTGAAGGATCTTTTCACTTCCACCTCCTGTCACGAGCACTTCCACTATCCCAGCTCGCTCCAACCCGACACTTTTCAGGAATCCAGGGGCAGCCGCGGCTTCTCTGGGAATTCTCTTCCACCTCAGCATCCCCTCAGCGCCCTCATGTTCACCTCAGCACTGCCCTCACCTCAACCCCCGCTGTCACCCCGGCACGCCTCAGCCCCTCCTCGCTCCCTCCTCACCCCAGCAGCCCCAGCACCCCCCCCGTACCGGACTCTTCGTCCTTTTTATCGAACTTCTTGATCATGGCGGCCCCGCTGCCGCTCCCGCTCCCTCCCAGCGCCGCCGCCTCAGCAGCCCCCGCCGGAAGCCCCGCCCCCGTTGCCCTCTCTGCCATCTGATTGGGCCGCGGCGCTGTCAATCAACGCCGGCGCTTTCCGCTTCGCCGAGCCGCGCCCCCCGCTGAAGGGGCGGGGCCAGAGTGAGGGCGCGTCTTAAAGGAGCCGCGTCGTTATTCCGTGAGGGAGGCAGATAAATAAATAGATAAATAAACTGTCCGAGCTTCTGGCGAAGAAACGGGAATTCCTATGGAGTTCGCATGGAATTTACGCGGAATTCACATGGAATTCACGTGGAATTCACGTGACAATCCAACCCTCCGGGACCTTTGGCAAAAGCCGGGGTAAATCACAAGTAACTCTTATGTAACTCGCATTTAACTCCCATGACAAACCAACCATAGGGCCCCTTGGCAAAAAAAACCCAACAAAACCCAAACAAACAAACAAACAAAAACCCCCCAAACCAAAAAAAACCCCACAAAAATTAACCCCCATGTAACTCACATGTTAAGAAGTTAACACAGTTAAGTCTCATGTAACTCTCCAGGCAAACTAACTATAGATTATAGATTATAGATTATAGATTATAGAATATAGATTATATAGAATATTTTAAAATATATTACATTTTTTAGGTTGATTTTTTTTACCCACTGGCAAACAGGAATTCCCATTAATCTCCCAAGTAACTCCCATGTAACTCATGTGTAACTTCCAAGGAACTCCCATGTAAATCCCAAGTAATTTCCATGTAATTTCCATGTAATTCCCATGTAACTCACAAGGAACTCCCTTGTAAATACCAAGCAATTCCCAAGTAATTCCCAAGTAATTCCCATGTAATTTACAAGGAACTCCCATGTAAATCCCAAGTAATTCCCAAGTAATTCCCATGTAACTCATGTATAACTCACAAGGAACTCCCATGTAATTCCCAAGCAATTCTCATGTAATTCCCATGTAACTCATGTGTAACTCACAAGGAAATCCCAAGTAATTCCCATGTAATTCCCATGTAAATCCCATGTAACTCACAAGGAACTCCCATGTAAATCCCAAGCAATTCCCATGTAATTCCCATGTAACTCATGTGTGACTCACAAGGAAATTCCAAGTAATTCCCATGTAATTCCCATGTAAATCCCATGTAACTCACAAGGAACTCCCATGTAAATCCCAAGTAATTCCCATGTAACTCACAAGGAACTCCCATGTAAATCCCAAGCAATTCCCATGCAATTCCCATGTAAATCCCATATAACTCTCACAACACACCAACCACTCGAGCCCCTTGGCAAAAACACCTCCTCAAGTTGTGCCAGGGAAGGTCGAGGCTGGAAATTGGGAAAATCCCAAAATCATGAAAATCATTCCCTGCCTTGCACCTCTGTGAGTAAAAAGAAAAGGAGCAATTCCTTAGGAAATGTGGGAATCCAAGCCTGCATCCTGCTAAATCCAGCAGCAGTGACCTTGGAGAGGCTGGAGCACGAAGCCACGACCTGGTTTTTAAATAAATTTCTTCTCCAAGCTGGATTTTTCACGGTATTTGAGGAACCTGATGATTAAAAACTGCTTAATTCCACCCCATTTTCCTGGCTTGTCCCGCTTGTAATCCATCATCCCGGGAGCTGTGAAAACTCCTGTGGTGATCCACAAATTCTTAAGCTTAATCCTGGTTCTTTCCTGTGCTGCTAAGCCAGGTTTAACAGCCCAGCCAGTGATTTTGGGCAGGACACCAAGAGCTGAGTGACCTTTCCTGCACTGCTCGAGTGGGAACGCATCCAGCTCCTGACACAATTCCATTTTCCTGACTAGTCTCCCTAGGAAATAAATTAAGATAAACTCATTAACTCCGGTAAAATGGACTGGAGCGATGAATGAATTCATTCAGTGCCTCGAACTGAGAGAAAAAAAAATCAAAAAAACCAAACCAAACCAAACCAAACCAAACCAAACCAAAAAAACAAAACAAAACAAAAACCCAAAAAACCAAACCAAACCAAACAAACAAACAAACAAAAAAAAAACCACAAAAAAAACTTTAAAAATGTCAGGATTATTTCAAGTTTCTCTTTTCCCTTCCCCCATTCCTTGTCCTCAGCATTTTTTGGAGCCTCCAGGCTGGAGAAGAGTTTCCCATTCCGTTGGGAAACTGGGAAAAAATCTCTCAGATGTGATTTTATGGAATGACCATAGGGATTTAGGAACATCCATCTAAAACAACATTTTACGTTATTTTTCCAAGTGGGAATTTGCTGCATTCCAAACCTGAGTGACAGGGGAATTCAGAGCAAACTGGGTTTGTTTTTTTTTTTTCACTGGAAAATTTGGATTTGTCCCAACTCCCTGACATCACCCATGGAATTGTGGATTTGTGCCTTCTGTGGGTAAAAAAATCCCAGGGATTTTAGCTTGGAGCAGAGGGTTGTAAGGAAAGGAAACCACAAATGGGTTTCTGAAACAAGGGGGGTACAGGATGGGTTTATCTCCTAAAATAAAATGTTATATATAATCTGTAATATGTAATCTATTATCTATTATTTTAAATATATTACATGTTTTATTTCGTATGTTATATAATACATAGGCATATATTTTACATAATATACTAAATTATAGATTGTTTTACCTATTATTATTGTACATATTATAGGTATTTTATATAATATTTCTTATATTATATTATATTATATTATATTGTATTATATTATATTATATTACATTACATTACATTACATTACATTATATTACATTATATTACATTATATTACATTATATATTCTATTCTATTCTATTCTATTGCATTATATTGCATTATATTATATTATATTATATTATATTATATTATATTATATTATATTATATTATATTACATTACATTACATTATATTACATTATATTACATTATATTATATTTTGCAATGTGTAATATATCTAATGTTACACATAGCATATAATACATAACATAGTTAATATATAATACCATATAATCAAATATAACTTACAATATATTAACCAATACAATTGACATAACATTCTATAATATATTGTAATATAGAATACACATTATATATGAAAATAATGCATGGTATAATATAATATAATATAATATAATATAATATAATATAATATAATATAATATAATATAATGTAATATAATATAATATAATGTAATGTAATATAATGTAATATAATATTATATAACACTATACTATGATATGATATGATATAATATAATATAATACAATATAATACAATATAATACAATATAATACAATATAATATAATACAATATATTTAAGACTGTATAGTATATAATACATTATTTTAGTGCATATATTTATATATTAAATACATTTTACATGCTATATGCATTATATATTGCACTCCATTATATAATATGACATTATACAATTTTCATGAACCCCGGGGGGAAATTTTTTATCCCGTGTTTGCTTCTCTGGATCTGCTCAGGAGCCCCAGAATCTCCCAGAATTCTGATTTCCTTCTTGCCTCCCGTGGTTGAAGTTGCCACACCCTGAACTTGGTGTCACCTCTGGTGACCTCCTTAATCCTCTGCTAAAAACTTCTAATCACTCTCTGTAATTGTTTTAATTACTCTCTGTCCTTAAGGAAGCTGGTGGAGGCAGAACCACCGAAAAACCAAAATTTTGGAGCCCCAAGCTCCTTTTAACCCCCAGGAGCCCTCAGGAGAGGCTTTGTGGTGGGTGGGCAACACAACCACGATGTTTCTTCCCAGGATTTCTCATCCCAGGATTTCTCATCCCAGGACGAGGAGGGGAAAACAATCATCCCAACAGGGCCGGGCTCTGGATGCTTCCCAGCCCTCCTCCCACTTCCAGAGGCTCAAAGCTGTTGCTGCCACTGCTCCCAGCTCTGGCTTTTCCACCTAAAACTCGAAATTTCGTAATCTCAGCTGCCTGCAGGCAGAGGAATTGTTCCAAAGCAAATCCCAGCCCGTTCATAAACGAGTTTTTCCTGCAGTTTCTGTTCCTCTTTAACAATTGTTTCCTTCAAGTGCTTGTAGAGGTCAAGGAGATCCAGCACAGCATTAATTCCAAAAATCTGTTTGTTTTTTTTTTACAAGTTTTTTCCAGTGATTTAGCACAGGCTTTTATTCAAGATTCCCAACCTTTCATAATTCACAGCTGTTGATAGCAGAGTCAAGTGGAATTTGACAATTATCTACTTTAAAGAAGGAGGAATTTCCCCACCTGGCTGCAATTTATTACAGAAGGGGAAAATGAAACAAACCCCAGGTGATGGACATTTATTTATTCCTAGAAAGCGAGGGTGGAAAGATCCAAACAAACCTTCTCACCCCCAGGGAACAAAAAAAAAACAAACCAACAAACCAAAAAAAGTGTGAATTCCTTTTGTTTCAGGGAATGTTATTTGCAGGGAAAAGGGGATGTGTCCAAGCCTCCAGCTGGAATTTTCACTACCTCATGCTCCTAGAACAGCATCAAATAATTGAATTGAATTGAATTGAATTAAATCAAAACTCGTGACCAAAACCTGCCCGTTCTCTTTGGGAAAAAGCTGATTCTCAGAAACACCCCCACATCCCGGAACTGAAAGTCCCCAGCTCAGAGAAGCTGAGAACCCAAAACAACCCCCCCGTGGCCGAAAAGCCCCCGGGGAGGTTTCGCGGGTGCTTTCCCCTCACACGGAAAAAAAAAAGGAGCTGAAGTTCCAAAAAAAAACTTCCCCCGGAGATCCCCCTGCGGGTCCCCGAGCTGAGCACAGCCCACCCCGCTGGGTTCCTCGGCTGCGAGCTCACACTTCCAACCATCCAGCACGCAGAGGTTACCCTTGGGAAGCTCTGGGAAGGGCAGAATCTCTCCAGCCCGAGGCCATGAATGCAGCAGTGGCTCCTTCCCGCAGCCGGGCTGCTCTGCTGGGCAGCAAAGACTCCCCGTTTTTACCGATTCTGCCAAGTTCCAGCCCAAATAGGAAGTTTTCCTTTGTGAAACTGCAGCGTCATGTGGTGTGTCTTAGCTTTTCTGAGAGAATGAACTTGACTGCTACGCTGGGTCTTCTTCTCCTTCCTCCTTCTCCTCCTTCTCCTTCTCCTCCTCCTCCTTCTTCTTCTCCTTCTCCTCCTCCTCCTTTCTCCTCCTTCTCCTTCTCCTCCTTTCTCCTTCTCCTTCTTCTCCTTCTCTTCCTCCTCCTCCTTTCTCCTTCCTCCTTCTTCCTTTTCTCCTTCTCCTCCTTTCTCCTTCTTCCTTTTCTCCTTCTTCTTTCTCCTTCTCCTTCTCCTTCTCTTTCTCCTCCCCTCCTTCTTCCTTTTCTCCTCCTTCTCCTCCCTCTCCTTCTTCCTTTTCTCCTTTTCCTCCTCCTTCTCTTTTCTACTTCTCCTTTTCTCCTTCTCCTCTCATTGCAGAGGCTCCAGCTTTTCACAATTCCCACAACACCAAACGTTACCACTGGAATTATTTCCTTTCTCCACCCCTCTTAATTTCCAGGACAGCATTTTGACTTTTCCAGGTGTCTCCAAGCTCAGTGGGCAGCTCTGCTTTGGGACAGAATCCAGCCCCAGCAACTGCTTCTTGCTGGATTAATAGCAGCTAATTAAAATGAAAGTAATTAACTCGGTGGGGAAACCATCCCAGGCTGCCAAGCTGAGCTTTCCAAATCGTTTCTTGGAACCATTTTCCCCTCAGCACACGGAATTAGCAGGGCTGACCCACAAAATCCCAAACACTCCTGGGAGGATCAGGGTTCATGTACTCGGTGCAGGAGCCTGGGAGAGCTGATAAGAAATGAAGTAATTCCTGATTAAATCATCAGAGGAAAACAGAAGCTGATTCACTACTGGTGTTTGGACCTTTCTGTTCCTTCAGGCAGAGCTTCAGTTTCTGTTTCCTGGAAAAGGAATATTTTTGATCCTCATCTCTGCTGCCTTGCAACAAGGGGTTTGTCTCCCTTCAGACACTGGACTAATCTCTAGTCCTGACTTAAAATGCAGCTTTTCTTACCCAAAAATCTCCAGTTCAAGAGTCACAACCCTTCCATGAGCGACATCCAAGGAGAAACCTGGAACTCCTCAACCACTTCCACTTGGGGTGGAGCATCCCCCCGGCTTCCCCTTCCTTGGGGCTGCTCTGGGGCCTCAGGAATTCCCTCTGGAATATCCCAAAGGATAATCCCTTGTTCCCTGAAGGCCTTGGGATATCCCTGCCTGGAATCAGCCCAAGTGGAAAAGTCCCATTGGTAGCAGAGCTTTGATAAAAACCTCTCCAGGAATTCCCAGCTTGGGTTGTGCCCAGGGTGGAAAAACTTCCTGATGATTTACAAGAAATCATGGAATCACAGAATGATTGCAAAGGATCTTTAGGATCATCCAGTGCCACCCCCTGCCATGGCAGGGACACCTCCCACTGTCCCAGGGGGCTCCAACCCCAACCAGCCTGGCCTTGGACATTCCAGGGATCCCGGGGCAGCCTGAGAATTCCAGCCCAGGCAGGAATTCCTTCCCAAGCTCCCATCCAGCCCTGCCCTCTGGCAGTGGGAAGCCATTCCCTGTGTCCTGTCCCTCCAGGCCTTGTCCCCTGGAGCTCTCCTGGAGCCCCTTTAGGCCCTGGAGTGTTCTGGAAGCTCTCCCTGGATCCTACCCTTCTCCAGGAGAACATTCCCAGCTCTCCCAGCCCGGCTCCAGAGCCTGAGGTTGGATCCATCTCCTCTCCAAGAAATCACTGGACCGAGGGGCTTCACTTGGAATCTCAGGAAACCACAAAGGGTCTCCCTTCCCTTTCCCTCTCTTTTCTCTCCCCATTTTCCATTAAAATCCCTCGGAATGGATTCTGAGTGTCCCAAATCCCAGAATCCCAGGAGCAGTTTGGGTGGGAAGGGACCTGGAAGCTCATTCCAGGGACACCTCCCACCATCCCAGGCTGCTCCAACCTTTCCTTGGACATTCCAGGGATCCAGGGGCAGCCACAGCTGCTCTGGCAATCCCAGCCCAGCCAGGAATTCCTGCCCAAGCTCCCGTCCAGCCCTGCCCTCTGGCACTGGGAAGCCATTCCCTGTGTCCTGTCCCTCCAGGCCTTGTCCCCAGTCCCTCTGCAGCTCTCCTGGAGCTCCTTCAGGCCCTGGAATGTTCTGGAAGCTCTTCCTGGATCCTTCCCTTCTCCAGGTGAATATTCCCAGCTCTCCCAGCCTGGATCCCTGGGAGCTGAGGGGCTCCAGCCCTGGAGCAGCTCCATGGATTCCTCTGGGCTCTCCCCAGCAGCTCCAGGTGCTGCTGCTGTGTCCCCAGGGCTGGGGCAGCTCTGGTCTCACCTGAGGGGACACAGAATCCCCCTCCCTGCTGCCCAGGCTGTGGGATCTGCCCAGGGTGGGCTGGGGGGCAGGTCCAGCCTCACCCCCCAACACCCCAAACCCTTCTCAAGGGTTTCTCTCCATCCCTTCATCTCCCAGCCTGGATCAATCTCTTCCCCCTGTCTGACCACCCTGGAGCTGCTCTGGAACTCACAAAAAATCCAGAGCTGGGAATGAAGCTCCTTCACACTCCCAGATTTCCTCACTCAGATGTCTCAACCCCTAAAATAATTTCATCTCAGGGCAATAATTAAATAACAAACTAAGAACTCCAGCTGGTGCCTCTCAGGAGGCAGAGGACACCCTGGATTTTCACACCCTCACAGCTCAAACACGGCAAAATCTGGATTCCTCAGCTCCTGCCCTGGCTCTGAGTGTCTGATCCCTTGGCCAGCTCAGGTCCTCTTGTCCCCAACTCACACATCCTCTTGTCCCCCACCCAGCCACTTGCACTGAGTGTATTTCTCAACAGCCACTCATTTCCCAACTCTGATTTTTTCATGGAAAGGCTCGAGGATTTTCATGGAAAGGGATGGAAAATGTGCCACTCCAGGGACCACAATCCTCCAGTGTGCCCAACAGAAACTCTTACAAAACCCCAGTTGTGCTCATCTTCTGGAAGATTTGCAGCTGCAGAGCTCATCTGCACCAGGAGCACCAAAATTCTCCCCTGGGAATTTAGGACAAGATTGGATTTTTTATGTTTTTTGACAGAATCCTTGAGAAGAAAGGCAAAGTCTTCCCAGACCGAATCTTCTTTACCAAAACCTGAGGTTCTCAGGCTCAGCTCTTGCACAAACTGCTGTGAACCCTGCCCTGCTGATTGTTTTTCACAACTTCTCATCGTGTGGGATCTCAGCCCATCCAGAGTAGAGCCACAACCATCCCCACCCTGGAAATTTGGGATAGCCCTCAGTGGAATGGAATTCCCACAGCATTTTCATCTGGAATGTTTTTAAGCACCCCCCCTCAGGCATCTCCTCCTGGCTCTCCAGGCTCAGTTGTTTTAAAATACATTTGGCAGGGTCCAGTGGTTTGTCACAGCCTCTCTTCTGCTTCAGGGGGGGTTAATTGAGGTTAATTCTCTTTCCTTGATGGCAGAGGGAGAATTTATTCACTTCTCTTGAAGATTTGGTGATTTGGCCATGAAACGTTATCCAATAACCCTTTGCTTTCCCTTTCCTAGACGCGTGGGGCTGTCTGCTGATGCTCACCGACAAAATAAAACCACGTGAGGATAAAGCGAGGGGCCACGAGCAAGGAGCTGAGTTGAAGAGGATTTGTTGTGAGCAGAATCTGTGGGATCTGAGTCCTGGCACTGCTGTGGGATGGAGAGCAGGAGCTCTGCAGCTCTTCCAGGGCAACCCGAGGACATAAAAACCCCCCAGATCCACGGGCAGGCATAGGAGGGAGGAGCTGCATCCCCCCCAGGACACCGCGATTCCCTCGGGCAGGGAGCGCTGCCCATCTCCTGCCAGGATTGCACCCCAAGGGTACCACGACCCTCCTGGCTATTGCGATATCCCCGATATCGCGTCCCCCCCAGGCGCTGCTTTCTCCAGGAATGCCCTATCCTCTCTCCCCCACCCCTGATACTGCACCCCCCGGATCATGAACCCAAATATTTCATTCTTTGGCCCTCAGCGGATCGCCCATCCCGTCCCTGGTTATTGCATTTCCCCTCTTCAGGCACCGAATTCCACACCCTCCCCGCTCCCTCAGGCTTTGCATTCCATCCCTCCCGGTATTGCTCCCCCACCCCTCCCGGTATTCCACGTCTCATCCTCCCGGGAATCTCTTCATCCCCCCCCCCCGAACATCCCACCAGCTCCCTGGAGAAGGAATCCCCCTCACCCCGCTGGATTTCATCCCTTTCCGGATATCGCGTCCCCGGGGCACCGAATTCCCCTCGGGTACCGAATCCGCCCCACCCGGGGCGTTTCCCCCTCCCTGCCCCTGGCTCCCCCATCCCGGGCAGGGCGGTGCGTCCCTCCCGGTGGCCCCGGTTCGAAAGCGAAAGCGAAACCCGCTCACACCGGGACGGCGACAGCGGCCGGGAAAACGCCACGGAGGAGCTGCTGCCGCCGCCGGAGCCCGGAGCTGCCCCCGGGGCCGCTCCCATGGCGCGGCCGCTGCTCTGCGCTACCGCCGCTCTCCTGCTGCTCCGCTCCGCCGCCGACACCGGTAAGCGAGGCTACCCCGGGCTCCCCCCCGGCTTCTCCGAGCTCTCCCCGGGGGCGCCCACACCCTCCTCGGGATCTCCACACCTTTCCCCGGGGTGCTCACACCCCATTCCGGGCTCCCTACGCCTTTCCCCGGGGTGCCCGCTCCGTCCCGCCGCTTCCCGGGATGCCCGCGGTGCTCCCCGGGATCCTCGCTCCGCTCCCCGGCGAGCCGGCTCCGCTCCCTGGGTCGCTCCCGGAGGTGCCCGAGTCCCCTCTGGGGGTGCCCACGCTCTCCCCGGGGTGCCCGTCCCGTCCCGGAGGCGCTCGCTGCGGTACCCGCGATACCCGCGATACCCGCGATACCCGCGATACCCGCTCCGCTCTCCCCGACGGGGCGGCTCCGCTCCCAGGTGAGCCCGCTCGACTTCCGGAGGGAATCGCGCCACTCCCTGGGCTTTCCCAGCTCCCGCCGAGGTGCTCGCGTTTTATCCCTGCGGTGCCCGTTTGCTCCCGGCCCGAAGGCGCTCGCTGCGCTCACCATCCCTGGGGTGCTCACGCCATCCCTGGGGTGCCCATGCCATCCCCAAGGTCTTTGCTCCGGTCCCTAAGATGTTTTCTCTGCTCCCTTGGATGCTTGCTCTGCTCCCTGGGTTACCCAAACCCCCACTCGAGGTGCCCAGGCTGCCCCCCGGGGTGTCCATGCCATCCCCGGGGTGTCCATGCTCCTCCCTGGGGTGTCCACTCCCCTTCCCTGCGTCCCCTGGCTGCTCCCTGGGGTACTCGAGCTCCCACTCAGGGCGTCCTTGCTGCTCCCTGGGGTGCCCACGCTGCTCCCTGGGTTACCCGAACCCCCACTCGAGGTGCCCAGGCTGCTCCCCGGGGTGTCCATGCCATCCCCAGGGTGTCCTTGCTGCTCCCTGGGGTGCCCACGCTGCTCCCTGCGTTCCCAAACCTCTCCCCGGGTGCCTCATGACCCCCCCAGAGCACCCAGGCTGCAGCCCCGCGTTCCCTGGGGTGCCCGTCTCGCTCCCGGCGTTCCCACACCGCCTCCTCCCCGTGTCCAGGGAGGCTAGGGGTGATTTTTAGGATCGGTTTGATGGAGCCATGGGAGCTGCATCACTGTGGGATTTCAGCCTGGGTGCTCTCTCTGGGTTTTCCGTGGCTGCTGAGCCTGGACTGTCACATCATTGTCTTGCCTCTGCAAAAGTCCCAAATCCCGGAATCGCCGGCTCGTGACAGTAGGAAAACCCCTTTAAGGTCACTGAGTAACAATTAACCAGCACGGCCACCAGTGACCGTGTCCCCAGGGGCCACACCCACAGGGCTTTGAAATCCCTGCAGGAAGGGGGACTCCACTCCTGATCTGGGCAGCTCTTCCAATGCTTGACAACCTTTTCCATGAAGGAATTTTCCCTAAAATCCACCCTGAGCCTCCCCTGGGCCAGCCTGAGGCCGTTCCCTCTCCTCCTGTCCCTGTGCCCTGGGGTCAGATCCCAAATCCCTCCCTGGCTGGCCCCTCCTGGCAGGGAGCTGTGCAGAGCCACCCTGAGCCTCCTTTTCTCCAGGCTGAGCCCCTTTCCCAGCTCCCTCAGCTTCTCCTGCTTCTCCAGCCCCTTCCCAGCTCCATTCCCAAGCCCCAAACTGATCCCAGCATTTCAGGGGCTGCACAGGGAGAGGATGAAATCTGGGGAGGTGGAAAGGGGCTGCAATTCCTGCCCTGCCCTGCCTGATGAGGAGCTGGAGAGACCAGGATTCCATTTCCAAGGGATTTTCCTCTTTTCCCCATTCCTGCATTTCCTGGCTCTGCACTGATTTATCCCCCACAGCTCCCAACAAGCCCAAGACAAATCCTTGCTGCCCACAAGTGCTTTGCTCAGATCCCTGTTAATTCTGAGGGGAATTCTGTGTGGTGGAATTGGGTTTGGAGCGAGGTGGATGCAGCTTCTGGAATCATGGAATGGTTTGGATTGGAAGGAACCTTTTCTCCAGGCTCAGCCCCTTTCCCAGCTCCCTCAGCTTTTCCTGCTTCTCCAAACCCTTCCCCAGCTCTGTTGCTCTTGGAGCTTTGGGAAAAACCTCACCACAGCTCCGACATTGGAACTACACCTTGGTTCATCCCCCCCGGGAGGTGCTGGAAGCAGCAAGAACATCAGGAAATATTTAATTCACTGAAAACGAGGGAACTGCCAAGGATTCTGTGAAACAAGGCTGGGAGGGGAATGCAGAGCTTTGGGACAGCTCGGGTGCCTGCTCTTCTCCGAGCTCCTGTGTGCTCCTGACGTCCTGGAAAATCAATTTATCCCTGTTTATAAAGGGATGACGGGGATGGCGAGGAATGTTAAACGCCTTGGGTGACAAAAATAAGCCAGAAGAGCCTCATGGAATGAGCTAAAAATAGCCCTCCCTGAAGTCATTCCCCACTGACCACTCATCCCAGACCTCCAGGCAGCAGTGGTGCCACCAGGATGGTTGTTTGGGGCAAAAAAAACGTGGCTTTAGAGACAATGAATAATAATTATTTCTTTTAGTTCACTTGATGGATCATTTGGGATGTGATGCTGCATCCCACGATGTTCCCACTGGGTATTCCATCCTCTCCTGCCTTCCAGCCCTGGCACACCTGGTCACTTGGAAATGTTTTTGAGTTAAAACATGGAAGTTTTATTTATTTCTGTGATTTTGGAATGTCTCATGGATTTTTCTTGCATCCAGATTTGTGAAATTCCTCTTTTCTCCACTTTTATTTTTTTTGGCTCATGGCTTTTAAACCTTGAGCAGGAAAACCCCACCTCTCTGGGCCTTTTGCTGATTTTTTTTAAAATAGAACAGCCAAGTTTTTCCTGGTGTGGGTTCCCCAGTGTCCAGCTGTGGTTGTGCATCCTTGGGAAGCTGTGTTTGGATATGGGATGACATCCCATGGTGGCATCTCCGTGCCTGGGATCATCCTGGTCGTGTTCCATGTTCCGCCTCCCAACGTGCCGGGATGAGCTCATCCTCCAAAACCGGCACCCTTGGTGGAGAAAGACAAGAAGAAGTGAAGTAAAAATTCCATGGAAGTGCAAAATCCATGGATTTTGGGCACGTTTCAACCTGGATATTTAATCCCAGCAGGATGCAGGGAATCCAGATGGAAATCAGGCAGTTTTCCAGGGATGGTCGGCTCCCGGCACCGCAACTCCTTTGGGAGGTTGGCCAAGGGTGGGATGAGTCTTTGAGCACCTGGGATGATCCACCCATGGGAAATTCCAACTCACTGCCCAGGGATAAAATCCTAAATCCTGCATCTCCAGCTGATTCCTCCCCTTTTCCCCCTTGGGGTGTGTTTTGTCTCATCAAACTGAAATGGCTGAAATCCGTGGATGACGCAAAACACCGGATCGTGATCCTGGAGAGCGGCGCTGCTGGGATCTTGTTCGAACAACTTGGGCATCTTTGGGGGAGATTCCAACCAACTGGAAAAAAAACAACAGGGTTTTTTTGGAGGTATTGGGATGAGGAGAGCAGGTTTAAAAGCTGGCAGGCGTAAAAAGAGCTCGCAGATCCCAGTTTTTCCTGGACATTTTTGGTGTTTCCAGCTGGATTTCCTGCTGTGCTCCCTTTGGAGGAGCGGCTGGAATTGACACCGGGAGGGGTTTTTCATTCACTGAAGTTTCAGGTCTGGTGAGTTGTGAGGCTGTTGCGAAACATCCCCGGGTGGGAGTTTCTGGCTTCCAAGATCTGCTGATTCCAGGAATTTCACCCACATCTTGAGAGGAGACCAAGAGCAGCTGTGCTCAGCACGTGTGGTCCCCACATCATTTGTGTGCTCTGGCCGGGAGCCACGCCCGGATCCACCACTGAGAGGGAGCAGATTCCCCCTGGGATGTTCTGGGGATGCATCACAGATTGGGGCAGGAGTTTTTGAGGATGGAGGTTTTTATCTCTGGGTGTTTCAGGTGCTGCTGGAGCACGTTGTGTTCTGTCCCCCCCACTGCTGCTGTGCCACTGTCCCCTTCCCATCCTGCTCCCATTCCCACTGTTTCCATCCCCACCCTGCTCTCATTCCCACTGGTTCCAATTCCTCATCCTGCTCCCCATCCTTTCTGTTTCTATCCCCATCATGTTCCCATCCCCACCGTGCTTCCAACCCCACCGTGTTCCTATTCCTACCATTTCTATCCCCACTGTTTCTATTCCCATCCTGCTCCCATCCCTCACCTCCCAGCCCTGCATGGATCCATCCCATCTGTACATCCCATCCTAGATATCCATTGCTCCATCCTGGTCATCCATCCATCCTAGATATCCATTACTCCATTCTGGTCATCCATCCCATCCCAGATATCCATCACTCCATCCTGGTCATCCATCCCAGATATCCATTGCTCCATCCTGGTCATCCATCCATCCCAGATATCCATCACTCCATCCTGGTCATCCACCCCAGATATCCATCGCTCCATCTTGGTCATCCATCCCACCCCAGATAGCCATTGCTCCATCCTGGTCATTCATCCATCCTGGCCATCCATCACTCCCTCCTGGTCATCCATCAATCCCAGATACCCATTGCTCCATCCTGGTCATCCATCCCAGATATCCATCGCTCCATCCTGGTCATCCATCCATCCCAGATATCCATCACTCCATCCTGTTCATCCATCCCATCCCAGATATCCATTGCTCCATCCTGGTCATTCATCCCATCCCAGATATCCATTGCTCCATCCTGGTCATCCATCCATCCCAGATATCCATTGCTCCCTCCTGGTCATCCATCCATCCCAGATATCCATCACTCTATCCTGGTCATCCATCCCACCCCAGATATCCATCACTCCATCCTGGTCATCCATCCCATCCCAGATATCCATTGCTCCCTCTTGGTCATCCATCCATCCATCCCAGATAGCCATCACTCCATCCTGGTCATCCATCCATCCCAGATATCCATTGCTCCATCCTGGTCATCCATCCCATCCCAGATATCCATCACTCCATCCTGGTCATCCATCCCATCCCGGATATCCATTGCTCCATACTGGTCATCCATCCCAGATACTCATCACTCCCTCCTGGTCATCCATCCATCCCATCCCAGATATCCATCACTCCATCCTGGTCATCCATCCCATCCCGGCCATCCATCGCTCCATCCTGGTCATCCATCCCATCCCAGATATCCATCACTCCCTCCAGGTCATCCATCCCATCCTGGCCATCCATCGCTCCATCCCAGCTGTATTTTGTGTTATTCCCATTGTCCATCTCTCCATCTCTCCATGTTGGCTCCCATTGGGACACAGGAGCTTCCAGCAGCCAGGATCATGGATCAGCCATTCCCACACCACCACAGGGATCCAGGTGCTGGCACAATTTTGGAGCAACCAGGAAATTTTGCCCCTTGCACCAGAAAAGATTGGAAATGTCACCACCTTGGTACAGAACCGAGCTCATCCTGAGGCTGAAGGGGAAGCGGGAGCTCTTTGGGGAAAAGCAAAGCCACAACTCAAAATCCATCATTGTCCCACTGCCTGGGATACTTGGATTTCAGCTGCCAGCTTCCAGAGGGGAAAAAATGCTGGGAAGTGGCTGGAGGACTCACCAGCACCTGGAATTTTTCATCTCCAGCTGCGAAATGAGTGGAGAAGGACGGGGGCGGCGAGTGCAGCCAGAATTCAGCAGCTGGAGGCAGATGCAGCCGGGGCTGCTGACCTGGGACAGACTGCAAGGGGGTAGAATTCCATAAAAATTCCTTGCTGGCTGAGGGAGCTGCTCCAAGTGACCACAAACACGCCGGAAGTGGAATTTTCCCTTCCTCCGGCCTCTGGAGGAGCTGCTACAAGTGATCCCAAAAAACGCTGGGAATATTTTCCCTTTCTCCATTCCCTGTGTCAGGCACAGAGTCCCTATATTTTTGCAGGATGGATGAATCCCTGTATCCACCCTAGGTGGAATTTTATAGAATCATGGAAAGGTTTGGGTTGGAATTTAGGGATCACCTCATTCCATGTCCTGCCATGGGCATGGACACCTTCCACCATCCCAGGTTGCTCCAAGCCTTGTCCAACCCAGCCTTGGACACTTCCAGGGATGAGGAGTGGGCAATTCCCCAGCACAGCCAGAAGTTGTCAGATCTCCCTTTGGTGATTCCATCTTTTTTTTTTCCCCATCCCAGCGCGATGCAGCCGCCCCAAGGCCGTGGCCAACGCTCACATCGACGCCGGGAATTGCTGCTACGAGTGATCCCAAAAATGCTGGGAATATTTTCCCTTTCTCCATTCCCTGTGTCAGGCACAGAGTCCCTTTATTTTTGCAGGATGGATGTATCCAGCCCTAGGTGGGATTTTATAGATGGGATAGAATGGATGGAACTTAGGGATCACCTCATTCCATGTCCTGCCATGGGCATGGACACCTTGCACGATCCCAGGTTGTTCCAAGCCTTGTCCAACCTGGCCTTGGACACTTCCAGGGATGAGGAGTGGGCAATTCCCCAGCACAGCCAGAAGTTGTCAGATCTCCCTTTGGTGATTCCATCTTTTTTTTTTCCCCATCCCAGCGTGATGCAGCCGCCCCAAGGCCGTGGCCAACGCTCACATCGACGCTGGGAATTGCTGCTACGAGTGATCCCAAAAACGCTGGGAATATTTTCCCTTTCTCCATTCCCTGTGTCAGGCACAGAGTCCCTTTATTTTTGCAGGATGGATGAATCCCTATATCCACCCTAGGTGGGATTTTATAAATGGGATAGAATGGATGGAATTTTGGGATCACCTCATTCCATGTCCTGCCATGGGCATGGACACCTTGCACGATCCCAGGTTGTTTCAAGCCTTGTCCAACCCGGCCTTGGACACTTCCAGGGATGAGCAGTGAGGAATTCCCCAGCACAGCCAGAGATTGTCAGATCTCCCTTTGGTGATTCCATCTCTTTTTTTCCCCCTCCCAGCGCGATGCAGCCGCCCCAAGGCCGTGGCCAACGCTCACATCGACGCCGGGAACCGCACGGAGCTGAATTCCCGCCTGCGCTACTCCTGCAACCCCGGGTACAAACGGAAAGCCGGGACCTCCAGCCTCATCCAGTGCATCCTCTGGAAAGGCTCCGAGCCCCGCTGGACCGACCCCACGCTCCAGTGCATCCGTGAGTCCTGGGTGGGGATTTGGGAGCTCCAGAACGGGAGGATGGGAAGAAACGTGAGCGCCACCCAAATGTTGTTTCTTCCAAAAGAATCAGGAGTGGGGGGAAAATTACAGAGAGGAATTGAATCTCTGGAATTCCTAATGGATCATGGGTTGGGAAAAATAAAAAGTTTAGGGCCTCACACCCTTCAGTGATCCCAGACCTGGGGGAGGAGGTTAAAACCTGGGAGAGGAATTTATTGGTGATGGTGGAACGCCGGGAATGCGGAATTTATAAACCACAAAGAGACTTTGCATAAAGCAGAGGTGCCCAGTCTGGGAAAACAGAATTAAAAGGCTGAAAATACGGATTAATTAGGATAATTAAAAAGGGGCAAATTATTAATCAATAATAGAATGGTAATTAATGACTTGAAGCCAAGAACATTAAATCCTTTCTTTGCTAAAACGTAAAAATTGTTAAAATTTGACAACGAACATCCAGAATTTGTGGGATTTTCCCCGGACCTCAACGTTGGATAAAACAATTTTGACTCTCCAACTTACCAAACCAGCTGGAGAGTTCATTTCCCAGCTGATGGTGTCTCCCTGTTGTGTTTTCCCAAAGGAGATCCGGCTCTTTCCCGGGAAACCCCGGGCCCGGAGCTGCCGCCGGCGCCGCGCACGGAGAGCACGACCCAGAGGGGTGAGGAACAGGATTGGGATTGGGTTTGGAGCTGCCATGGCCAAGGCAAAGCTCCCAGGGTGTGGAAACCACGAAATTCCAGTGGTGGGATCAAATTCACCCCATGGGGTGAAATCCCAGCGTTCTGTAGATGTTGGATGAGGGCACGGAAATAACGGCGCCGCCTTTTGATTTTGGGAATTTAAACACTTCCCAGCAGGAACCACCAGTGCCAGCCCGAATTCCAGCCCCTCTCCAGCTTCCACACAGTCACCTGTGCCACCAGCACTCGATGGGCTGTCACCAGATGGATCCAGGCCACCAGAGATGGTTCCAACACTGGACACACCCACGCCGGCAGAGGGGACAACCCCGCAGCCCGTCCCACCCACGGATTTTGCTGCAGGTTGGGCCCATTCCCAAGGGAGAACAAACCTCCCCTGGGGCTTGTTTCATCCGCAAAGGCTCTTTTGCTTTTCCAATGGAGTTTTTCCTTCTCTCCAACCTCCTTTTTAGTGAGGCCCCTCCCAGCATTCACCCCTTTCCTACCTTTGCAGCTCAAAATTTCCTTTTCTCTGCTCTTTTCCAGTTTCCATCCAGTCCGTGGCCTCTTCCGTGGGTAAGCTGGGAAAAAAACCCTTTTTTGGGAAACAGGGGATTCTTTTATTTTTTTTTAAGCTTAAAATCTCTTTTGGGAACTGTGGGAGCTTTATTCCATGGCCAATAGGAATGCCATGGAGAGGGGGGGAAGGATTCAGCACCCAAATTGCTTCCTGGAAAGAAGAATTCCCAATTCCCTCCCTCCAGGCGTGGGGAGGGCACCTTGTGATGGTGCCCAGCGTGGTTTTGGCTCCTTCTGGAGCTGTTTTGGTGGAATTCATCAGCTGTGGGTTGGGAGCTGCTCCTCACTCCGTGTGTCCATCCCACAGGATTCCTGCTGCTGCTGGCCACTGGAATCGCAGCTGTCTGCTGCTGGAGGAGGAGGAAGTAAGTGCCAAACCCCAGGAATGAGTTCTCCAAGGCTTCTGTGCTTTCCAAAGAAAAGCCCTGGAATGCCACCGACGCTCCTCTTCCCTCCACAGGCGCGCCAGGCGGGGCTACGCGGTGACGGAGACGGGCATTCCCATGGGAGCTCCTCCCTCTTGGAATGAGGAGGTGGCACCTCCTGTCATCGTCCCCACGGGCTGAGCACCCACCCTGGGGACACTGGGCGCACCCAGCATCCCGAGGGACGCCGGAGGATGGAGTTCTGGACGCTTCCCTGAGGGGTGGCGGAGCACGCGGAGCAGCCAGGGATGCGTGGCTGAACATGGACAATTCCCATGGATGATCCCAAAGGTGGGTGGGTGTCCTGCACCCAGGATTCGGGGGGAATTGGCCCTGGGGATGCTGGTGGTGGGCAAGGGAGAGGGTTGGGATGTTGGGATGGGGTTTGGGATGAAGCTGAGCTGCCCTGCTCCAGGTAATTCCCATTCTCTGTGCAGGAGCATGGATAGAGTTGGATTAGCTGGATACCTGTTCCATCCCTTTCCTGGCTTTGTCCCAAATCCCAGGAAATGGATGGAGATGGATCCAACCAAGCTTTGTCCCACATATCCTCATCCCTCTCCTCCCTTTGTCTCAAATCCCAGAGAATGGATGTAGAGAGAGCAAGCCAAGCATTTCCCACAGATCCTCATCCCTCTCCTGGCTTTGTCCCAAATCCCAGGAAACGGATGGAGATGGATCCAACCAAGCTTTGCCCCACACATCCTCATCCCTCTCCCGCCTTTGTCCCAAATCCCAGGAATTAGATGGAGAGGGACCCAGCCAAGAATTTCCCTACATCCTCATCCCTTTCCTGGCTTTGTCTCAAATCCCAGGAAATGGATGGAGATGGATCCAACCAAGCTTTGCCCCACACATCCTCATCCCTCTCCTCCCTTTGTCCCAAACCCAGAAAATGGATGAAGAGAGAGCAAACCAAGATTTCCCCCACATATCCTCATCCCTCTCCTGCCTTTGTCCCCAAATCCCAGAAATGGATGGAGAGGGACCCAGCCAAGAATTTCCCTACATCCTCATCCTTTTCCTGGCTTTGTCCCCAAATCCCAGGAATTAGATGGAGAGGGACCCAGCCAAGCATTTCCCTACATCCTCATCCCTTTTCTGGCTTTGTCCCAAATCCCAGGAAATGGATGGAGATGGATCCAACCAAGCATTTCCCCCATATCCTCATCCCTCTCCTGGCTTTGTCCCAAATCCCAGAAATGGATGGAGAGAGACCCAGCCAAGCTTTGCCCCACACATCCTCATCCCTTTCCTGCCTTTGTCCCCAAATCCCAGAGAATGGATGGAGAGGGACCCAACCAAGCATTTCCCTACATCCTCATCCCTCTCCTGGCTTTGTCCCAAATCCCAGAAATGGATGGAGATGGACCCAACCAAGCATTCCCCACATCCTCATCCCTTTCCTGCTCTCTTGCAGCCACTGAGCCAGAGCCAAAGGTGTTGGGACCATCCCAGGCTCACACACAGCTCAGGGATCCTCTGGAATCACTTCCATCACTTCCCCACTGGCTCGTGGGGAATCCAAGCTGGAGCAGACACCATCAAGGAGCAAATAACACCATTTAGGGAATATTTTCCTTTGTGTGTTTTTCCTTTATCCATCAGCAGTTTTTATCCACTTGTTCCCTTACCCAGGTTTTATCCCCTCGTTTCCTTACACTCCAGAAAAGGCAGCTCTCTGTTTTTCTGTATAAATAAATATATTTTCTATAGAAAACAACACTCACAGCAGTGGATTCTGGAATTGGATGTCTCAGCTGGGGTGGTGGGGAGGACTGGATTGGGATGAATCCATCCCAAGCACCAAGGACACCACGGAAATGAAGGTTCATTCCCATCCTCCAGAGGTGTTGGCACAGTGGCACTTCTCAAAAACCTTGGGAAGCAGTAGGGAATCCAACAGCTGGAATTCCATGGCTTTTCCATGGCTGCTCTTGTCCTGTTGGTGCCTCTGATGTGTGACAGGAAGGGCACTGGGCACATCCCTGTTCCTGAGGAATTGGGATGCTCAGGGAGCAGGAGAGGCTGGAAGGGAGCACTGGATGATCCAACACCCACTCCAGGCTTTGTGCTTCCATCCAGATCCAAGAGTTTGGTGGAATTCCTGCCCACTCCAGGCTTTGAGCTTCCATCCAGATCCAAGAGTTTGGTGGAGCTCCTGCCCACTCCAGGCTTTGTGCTTCCATCCAGATCCAAGAGTTTGCTGGAATTCCTGCCCACTCCAGGCTTTGTGCTTCCATCCAGATCCAAGAGTTTGGTGGAATTCCTGCCCACTCCAGGCTTTGTGCTTCCATCCAGATCCAAGAGTTTGCTGGAATTCCTGCCCACTCCAGGCTTTGAGTTTCCATCCAGACCCAAGAGTTTGGTGGAGCTCCTGCCCACTCCAGGCTTTGTGCTTCCATCCAGATCCAAGAGTTTGCTGGAATTCCTGCCCACTCCAGGCTTTGAGTTTCCATCCAGACCCAAGAGTTTGGTGGAATTCCTGCCCACTCCAGGGTCTGTGCTTCCATCCAGATCCAAGAGTTTGCTGGAATTCCTGCCCACTCCAGGCTTTGTGCTTCCATCCAGATCCAAGAGTTTGGTGGAATTCCTGCCCACACTGGGAATTCCTGGAGTCTTTGAAAGGGAAAGGAGAGGGAGGGAAGCAGCTCCATGAATGGAAAAACCACCCAGGATGCAGGAGCTTCCTGCCTCCAGGCTGTGTCCAAGGGCAGATTCCTAAAACCAGTTTCAGTTTTGGTTTCCCGTGGCTCTGGAATTGTGGCAGGAGGCACTGAGAGTGGCATCCACCTGAGCACTCCTGGGAAATAAAGGATATTTAAGGGCAGGGAAGAGACACAAAGGAAGTGTTAAGGCTTTTTTTTTTTTTTTGGCTGTAAATTTAATTTTAGGATTGGAAATCCTTATGTAGTTTGTCCCTGAGTTTGGCTGAAACCGAAGCAAAGGAATTTTTCTGCTGCTGCCTCATTTCTTCCCTCCTGGTCGGCTGCAGGGAGAAGGGAAAGAGCCCAGGGAAACCCCTCAGGCTGCAAGGATGGAAAATTAATCCATTGGGAGAGATTTAGGATTTCCTACCATGGCTGGACAGGAACAGTCCATTTCCAAGAAATAAACTTTCTTTGGATACCTTCCAGCATTGTATTTCCTCTTTTTCCAGTGAGTCAGAGGGATTTCCAGGACTGGGAAATCCAGGAATGGGAAATCCAGGATGGGATATTCAGGAAGTTTGGACATTGGTGACAGAGGGAAGAGAGGGAATGCTCCAAAATGAATCCTGTTCTGTCTGATCCCATTCCTAAAGTGCAGATTCCTCTGGATATCACATTCCCAGCTCCTGGAGGATGAGGCAGGGCTGGAGGAAAGGCATCACATTGTCCCCAGGGAGCCTGGAAATTCCTCTGGAGCTGGGAACATCCTGCTCCAACATCAGCCTGGAATTTGGAGCTGGGCTGAAATCCTGCTCCAATGTCGATCTGATTTTGGGGCTAGGCTAAAATCCTGCTCCAACATCCACCTGGAATTTGGGGCTGAGCTGAAATCCTGCTCCAACATCCACCTGGAATTTGGGGCTGGGCTGAAGTTCTGCTCCAACATCCACCTGGAATTTAGAGCTGGGCTGAAATCCTGCTCCAGAGTTGACCTGATTTTGGGGCTCAGCTGAAATCCTGCTCCAACATCCACCTGGAATTTGGAGCTGGGCTGAAATCCTGCTCCAACATCCTCCTGGAATTTGGGGCTGGGCTGAAATCCTGCTCCAATGTCAACCTGATTTTGGAGCTCAGCTGAAATCCTGCTCCAACATCCACCTGGAATTTGGGGCTGAGCTGAAATCCTGCTCCAATGTTGACCTGATTTTGGAGCTCAGCTGAAATCCTGCTCCAACATCCTCCTGGATTTTTGGAGCTGGGCTGTGCTGAGAGGATTTGTCCCACATCCAGGATGGCTCTGGGAAGCTGAAGGGCTTTGTCAGAGCTGGATGGGTTCACTTTGGGATGGAGGTGAGGGGAGTCAGGGGGCCAAAGAACTGCCAGGTGCAGGCCTGGCAAAGGAATCCCCCGGGATCCTGGCTGCCATTGCTCTGTGGGAGGAAAAGAGGAGATTTCAGGGAAGAGGAAGCTGCAGGAACACAACCTCTGCTTCCCAGCTTTTCCCAGCTCTGCCACATCCAGGGAAGGGAGCCCTGATGTTTCCAAAGCAAGGATATCCCACACAGAATCATGGAATGGTTGGAAAAGATCTTTAAGGGTATTGAACCCAACTAATCCAAGGTCACCCATGTTCCCAAGTGCCACATCCACAGTGCTCTGAAATCCCTCCAGGAATGGGAATTCCACCCCATCCCTGCCTTGGGCAGCCCATTCCCATGCTTGGAACCCTTTCCATGAAGGAATTTTCCCCCCAAATCCAGTCCAAACCTCCCCTGGCACAGCCTGAGGCTGTTCCCTCTTGTCCTGTCCCTTGCCCTGGCCATGGAGCTCCACAGATTGACCTGGTGTTCCCTACAGAGCTTGGCATTCCCAGCACCCTCTGGACAAGGATCCAGGTGGGATCAAACCCAAACCTGGCCCCACAAGTTGGGGTTGTCACTGGGGTGCTGTGCCAACCCCACATGGATGGATATTCCATGGACTCTGAGAGTCCCATGTGGGATCTGACACAACAAAACCCCAAACTTGGATCCATCTGAGGTCTCTGATGGGATCTGACACAACAAAACCCCAAACTGGGATCCACCTGAGGTCTCTGATGGGATCTGACACAACAAAATCCCAAACTTGGATCCACCTGAAGTCTCTGATGGGATCTGACACAACAAAACCCCAAACTTGGATCCATCTGAGGTCTCTGATGGGATCTGACACAACAAAACCCCAAACTTGGATCCACCTGGGGTCTCTGATGGGATCTGACACAACAAAACCCCAAACTTGGATCCACCTGAGGTCTCTGATGGGATCTGACACAACAAAACCCCAAATCTGGATCCACCTGAGGTCTCTGATGGGGTCTGACACAACAAAACCCCAAATCTGGATCCATCTGAGGTCTCTGATGGGATCTGACACAACAAAACCCCAAACTTGGATCCACCTGAGGTCTCTGATGGGATGTTCAGCATGGAGTGGATCTGCTCCTGGAATTACCCTTGGGATTCACCCCTGGCTGTGAGCACAAGGAAATGGATGGGGAGCTGAGATCCCTGCTCAGAACAGGACTGGGATGGCTTGGGAAGGCTCCCAAATCCCAAATCCCAGGGAAGTGACGTACGTGAGTCAACGGGAGCTTCTTCACCACCAGCCCGGAGCTGAGTTCCAGGGATTTTGTGCATCCTGACACACAACAAGTGATGGGAGCTCCCTCCTTGTCCTTCCCAGCCTCACTCAGCAGCTCCACTCGCAGGAAACGCTCCTAGGAAAGGTGGGAAAAAGGGAATAACAGCCTTCAGAGGGAGCTGAGGGGAGCTGAAGGTTGGTCCATGATTTTTTTAATCCCTAAGGGAGCGACTTGGAACATGATGGGATTTAAAGAAGGAAAAGAAACCCAAATTCCTGGTGATGAAAAAGCTCCAGCAGAAGGCAATGGTGGGAAGGGGAAAGGAAAGGAAAGGAAAGGAAAGGAAAGGAAAGGAAAGGAAAGGAAAGGAAAGGAAAGGAAAGGAAAGGAAGGGAAAGGAAAAGGAAAGGAAAAGGAAAGGAAAAGGAAAGGAAAAGGAAAGGAAAAGGAAAGGAAAAGGAAAGGAAAAGGAAAGGAAAAGGAAAGGAAAGGAAAGGAAAGGAAAGGAAAGGAAAGGAAAGGAAAGGGAGAAGAGAAGAGAAGAGAAGAGAAGAGAAGAGAAGAGAAGAGAAGAGAAGAGAAGAGAAGAGAAGAGAAGAGAAGAGAAGAGAAGAGAAGAGAAGAGAAGAGAAGAGAAGAGAAGAGAAGAGAAGAGAAGAGAAGAGAAGAGAAGAGAAGAGAAGAGAAGAGGAAGGAGATGAAAGGAAGGAGATGAAGGAAGAGCTGGAAGGTCCTGCAGGCAGGGAAAAGGGAACCTCCACATTCCACAGAGATAAAACCCCAGGATCCGTGAAAAACAACATCCAAATGCAAGAACTATGGAAAAACCCCACTGCAATCCTGTGTCTTCCTACTGGAATCTCTGGTGGAGCAGCAAAAAGCAGGAAAAAAAGCGATTCCTGCTGTTCTGCTAGCACAGGGAGCAGCCCATGGCACCAATCCTAGGATCAGGATTAGCTTAGGATAATCCTTCGGTGCCTTAAATCACCCCACAGCAGGATTCCCTGGCCTTGGGAAGGTTTCACTTACTCCAGCCAGAGTTAAAAGGTTTTCCAGGGATTTGGACATCAGCAGGCACTTCTTGGCTCTGGTCACGGCCACGTAGAGCAGGTTCCACTCATCCTCAGGGGTCCTGCCTAGGAGGGAGGAGAGAAAATCCATGGATTTAGGGAGCAGGGGTAAACAGCTCTGTGGTTCTTCAAGCTGCTTGGAGCACCCTGGGATAGTGGGAAGTGTCCATGCCCATGGAATTGGATGGGCTTTAAGGTCCCTTCCAAGCCAAAGCATTCCAGGATTGCAGTTCTGGAAGGACAGGGGGGTTTTCTCTGGGAAAGCAGGAATTTTCAGGAATTTGCAGGAATTTTCAGGAATTTGCAGCCCCTGTGTTTGCTGAGCAGCTCCTGCCTCATCCCACACGCCTCCCTGCAGGCCAAGGCAGGACTCTGCATGCCCAGAGAAGCCTCTTAGCCCCTTTCCCAGCTCCCTCAGCTTCTCCTGCTTCTCCAGCCCCTTCCCAGCTCCATTCCCAAGCCCCAAACTGATCCCAGCATTTCAGGGACTGCACAGGGAGAGGATGAAATCTGGGAAGGTGGAAAGGGGCTGCAATTCCTGCCCTGCCCTGCCTGATGAGGAGCTGGAGAGACCAGGGTCCCATTTCCAAGGAATTTTCCTCTTTTTCCCCATTCCTGGATTTCCTGGCTCTGCACTGATTTATCCCCCACAGCTCCCAACAAGGCCAAGACAAATCCTTGCTGCCCACAAGTGCTTTGCTCAGATCCCTGTTAATTCTGAGGGGAATTCTGTGTGGTGGAATTGGGTTTGGAGCGAGGTGGATGCAGCTTCTGGAATCATGGAATGGTTTGGATTGGAAGGAACCTGAAAATCCTCCAATTCCACCCCCCTTGGGCATGGGATTCCACCAAAGGAGACTTGGAGACAGCCAGAAGGAATGTCCAGGCTAAGGGCTGGATGCAGGAATTTATTGCAGCTCCTCTGGGCCACAAAACTGAGAATTCTTGTCCAAGTGGCTCCTGGCACAGGAATGGGCTGGAAATCCATGTTCCAGCTGCTCCAATTCCATGGAAAACACGGCAGGGATGAAGGAAACCTCCTGCAGCCTCACCTGGGGCTGCTCTGGAGGAGCCACAATTGCCTTGGAGAGTAAAATCCCTCGTGATTCCTCCTGCACAGGTTGGTGGCATCCACGCCCACGGGCCCCAGGGTGGATCCCAGCACGGTTCTCCAGATTTTGGGAAGTCATCCCCTCTTCCCAAAGGCTCAAGTCTGTGTCCTCAGCAAATTCCCAGATTTAATGAGCAGGCCTGGGGTGAGTTTCACTCTTATTTCTGTTTTGGTTTTTTTTTCACAAATTCCTGCAGTGTCCCCAAACCTCTGGGTTTGTTTGTGGTGCCTCCTGTCACCAAATGGATTTGGGGGAAATCCCTGGAGCTCTGTTTTGATGGATTTTGGTTGATCTGGAATCAACAACTGGAAGTTGTTTTGGGTGCAGGAATGATCCCTAAATCCCACAAAAAGTGGCTTGGGCACAGCCAGCACTGCTCCTGTGGCTCACCACTCCCCTGGGAACTGACCTTGAAATCATCCAGTTCCAACCCCTGGGCATGGAATTCCACCAAAGGAGCTCCTTCCCCAGCTCCCTCAGCTTTTCCTGCATCTCCAAACCCTTTCCCACTCTTTTATTTTCCCACTTTTTGGGGTGTCCAGGGAGCTGTTCCCTCACCAAGATCAATGTTCATTCTCCTCAGGAAATCCCCACTGACAGAAGGGATTTGCACAAAATCATCTGCCACCCAAACGGTGTCGAACTCCAGGCCCTTGGCTTGGTGCACGGTCCCGATGAGATAATCTGGGGAAAAACAAGGAAAAAGGATCAGCCTTGGCAGCAAAAATGGGATTTTTTTTGTTTCCTGTCACTCTGCTGTCATTCCTCTTCTCCCAGATTTAAATCAGGAGCAGAATTCTGTGGGGAATCTGGATGGATGAAGGGGATTTTGTACCAGGGGGGATTTCTGGTTGGCATCCTGAGCTCCAGCCACATTCCCAACCAGGAATGCTCAGTATCTGAGGGATTTTCTCTCTCGAAATTCCAACAGGAATCCCAAATGGGCAGGGGTTCCATATTCCACCATCCTAGGCTGCTCTAGCCTGGCCTTGGACATTCCAGGGATCCAGGGGCAATTCTGGCAATTCCAGCCCAGGCAGGAATTCCTGCCCAAGCTCCCATCCAGCCCTGCCCTCTGGCACTGGGAAGCCATTCCCTGTGTCCTGTCCCTCCAGGCCTTGTCCCCAGTCCCTCTCCAGCTCTCCTGGAGCCCCTGGAATGTTCTGGAAGCTCTCCCTGGATCCTTCCCTTCTCCAGGAGAACATTCCCAGCTCTCCCAGCCCAGCTCCAGAGCCTGAGGTTGGATCCATCTCCTCTCCAAGAAATCAAAGGACCGAGGGGCTTCACTTGGAATCTCAGGAAACCAGGAAGGGTCTCCCTTCCCTTTCCCTCTCTTTTTTCTCCCCATTTTCCATAAAAATCCCTCGGAATGGATTCTGAGTGTCCCAAATGCCAGAATCCCAGGAGCAGTTTGGGTGGGAAGGGACCTCAAAGCTCATTCCAGGGACACCTCCCACCATCCCAGGCTGCTCCAGCCTGGCCTTGGACATTCCAGGGATACAGGGGCAGCCACAGCTGCTCTGGCAATCCCAGCCCAGCCAGGAATTCCTGCCCAAAATCCCACCCTAATCTCCCCTTTCACAATTCCCTGTGTCCTGTCCCTGTCCCCAGTCCCTCTGCAGCTCTCCTGGAGCCCCTTCAGGCCCTGGAATGTTCTGGAAGCTCTCCCTGGATCCTTCCCTTCTCCAGGAGAACATTCCCAGCTCCAACCTGTCTCCAGAGCAGAGGAGCTCCAATCCCAAAAGCTCCCATTCCACCTCCTTTCACCCTAAAAAACCAACTCCAGCTCTTCTCCAGGATGAGGTGATGGGAAAACGACCCCGATTTTATCCCAGGACGTGGATTCACCTGCCAGGGATTCCCGGGCCACGTGGAATTTCCTGATCCTCATCACCAGCTCGGGGATCCTCTCCCTGTATTTCTCCACGATGGAAATCTTCACTTCCAGGTCCCTGTCGTCCACACGCTCCGCGTATTCCTTCAATTCCACAAATCCCCCACGTTCTTCCCATTTTTTGATGAAAGAATCCTCAATCACCAGGTTTGCTGAGAAGGAGGAGGAGTTTGGTTCATGTATTTTAATTTTAATTTTAGGTTTAATTAAGGTTTGTCTTGGGTTATGGAACCCAAAATGTGGATTCTATTTCATCTGTTGAAAGCAGCTGGGGAGATGTTCTTCTTTATCTCTTGTAACTCTGGGGGTAAGGGGGTGGATGCCTTCTGATAACGGGGCAGCTGTTCAAACCAGGTATTTCTTATCTCTTTCACCACCCGTCCTCTCTCCAGGGGGATATCTTCTGCTAATGGGCCATTGAGGATTATCTTCTGCTAATTGGCCATTAAAGATTATCTGATGCTAATGGATCATTGAGGATTATCTCCAGCTAATGGGCCATTGAGGGTTATCTTCTGCTAATGGGCAATTAAGGATTATCTTTTGCTAATGGGTCATTAAGGCTCATCTTCTGCTAATGGGTCATTAAGGCTCATCTTCTGCTAATGGGCCATTAAGACAGCCCCAAAGCAGTCATCCCCAAGCAGTCATCCCCAAGCAGACATCCTCATTCCATCATCCCATTGTGAGATGCTCCACCCAGTGGGAGGAGCCAACCATTCCTACCTGGATAAAAACTGAGATGTAGGAACACCAGGGATCTGGTTCCACCGGATTCCCGGAGAAAGACTGAAACCTTCTCACCATCACTGGACCCTTCTCACCATCCCTGGACCCTTTTCTACAGGATCATCTCTGCCCCAACAGCACCACATCTGCCACTCCAGGAGGACTCACTATGGGACTGCTTCCAACCCCCTGACCAACAGGGTGTCAGGTTGTAGCTCTGACTCTGTCAGGGTTTCTAAGATTGTTTGTTTGCTTCGTTGGTTTTGTTTTCTACTACATTTACATTGTTAAAGAATTAATTAGGAAATATAAAATTAACCATCAAAACCTAAAAAAAAAATGTTGGAAACAATTAGGGTAAAGGGAATACTCACAGTTTTTCCTGACCTCTTCAGGTTGGCTGAGCTTCCAAATGTCATAAATTCTGCTCAGGCCAAATCTCTCCAATCCCTAACGTAAAGAAAAAGGTATTTTTAATAATAAAATAAAAATAAAAAAATAAAAATTAATAAATTACAATACAATAAAATAGAATAAAATAAAATAAAATAGAACAAAATAAAATAGAATAAAATAGAATAGAATAAAATACAATAAAATAAAATACAATAGAATACAATAAAATAAAATACAATAAAAATAGAATAAAATAGAAAAAATAGAATAAAATACAATAAAATAAAATGAAATACACTAAAATACAATACAGTAAAATACAATACAATAAACCAATAATTTTATTGAATTTATTGCATTTATAAATTCAATTTAGCCCAAACTGCAGGAGTTTTTCAGTCCTGAGCACTTTAACCCCTCCTTGAATTGCAATTTGGATGGAAAATTTGAAATATCAGCCCCAAATCAGGCCCCAAACCTCTCCAACTTCCACCAGTTTTGTTGTCTCTCTTAAGAGAACATGGAAAATGTTGAATATTTCTCTGTTTTAACACCCAGCCTGCAATTCCAGCTGATTTTTAATTCTCAAAATGCAGGAAAAAAAATGTTCCATAGGCAGCCAGAGCTGCTTGAAATCCTTGGAATTATTTATTTTTTATTATTTATAATATTACATAATTTATAATATTTGATAAAATTATAATATTTAACTTTTTAATTTTGTATTTTTTATTATTTATTTATTCCAGCTGTCCGCCCCTCATAAAAAAGGGACAAATTATCCCAAATTATGGGACAAATGAACCCAAAAATGGGATGAGGGTTGTAAGAGTTGGAGAGTTACAGCTCCAAATAACATCCCATGAAAAATTCCTGTTTTTTTCCTGAAAATTCCTGCTTTTTTCCTGGAATATTTATTTAAAACCTTGGAATTATTTCAACTCTCCATCCCTCTTTCCCTGCCCCATCCCTCATAAAAATGGGACAAAGAAACCTAAAAATGGGATGAGGCCTGCTTAGGTTAGAGTGTAAAAACTCTCAATAACATTCCTCACCTGAAAAAAATTCCTGTTTTTTCCTGGAATATTGATTTAAAACCTTGGAATTAATTTATTCCAACTGCCCATCCCTCTTTCCCTGCCCCATCCCTCATAAAAATGGTACAAAGAAACCTAAAAATGGGATGAGGCCTGTGAGGGTTAGAATGTAAAAACTCTCAGTAACATCCCTGGCTACAAAAAATTCCTGTTTTTCCTGAAAATTCCTGCTTTTTCCTGGAATATTTATTTAAAACCTTGGAATTATTTCAACTCTCCATCCCTCTTTCCCTGCCCCATCCCTCATAAAAACGGGACAAATTATCCTAAAAATGGGATGAGGCCTGGTCAGGTTGGAGAGTAACAACGCTCAACAGCATCCTACAAAAAATTCCTGCATTTTCCTGAATATTCCTCTTTCTTCCTGGAATATTGATTTAAACCCTTGGAATTCATTTATTCCAACTGTCCATCCCTCTTTCCCTGCCCCATCCCTCATAAAAATGGGACAAAGAAGCCTCAAAATGGCGTGAGGCCTGCACGGGTTGGACAACAACGATATCACTGGACACCAAAAAATTCCCAGTTTTTTCCTGGAATATCCATGGAAATCCTTGGAATTTGCCAGGGAAGCCCCTCTGGGCAATGCCCCTCACCCCAATGACGTGGATTTTGGCCGGGGGGTTTCTCCCAGAGAATTTCACGGCGTCCTCAAAGACGTTCCAGTTGCTGCGGGACAGCAGCGCCGCCGGCCCGGCCCGGCCCGCCCTGACGTCTCCTGCAGGAGGAATTGATTGCATTTCATTTCTTTTATTTATTTATTATTTTTATTTTATTTATTTATTATTATATTTATTTTAATTTTATTTATTTTTCTTTTTTTAATTTCTTTTTTTAAAATTCTTTTTCTTGACTTTATTTACTTACTATGTCTAAAAATCTCTGATTTGCGAATAGTTTTTACTATTAATTTAATTGTGATTATTAAATTAATAAAGGATTATTTCATTATTTACTTCCTATTTTAAAAAATCGATTCTTTATGATAATTTACTATTAATTTCATTTTAATTTTATTATTAAATTAATGAAGCATTATTTTTTATTTACTTCCTATTTTTAAAAATCGATTATTTATGGTTATTATTTACTATTAATCTCATTTTAATTTGATTATTAAATTAATGAAGCATTATGTCTTTATTTACTTCCTATTTTAAAAAATCGGTTATTTATGATTATTATTTACTATTAATCTCATTTTAATTTGATTATTAAATTAATGAAGCATTATGTCTTTATTTACTTCCTATTTTAAAAAATCGGTTATTTATGATTATTATTTACTATTAATCTCATTTTAATTTGATTATTAAATTAATGAAGCATTATGTCTTTATTTACTTACTATTTAAAAAATCGATTATTTATGATTATTATTTACTATTAATCTAATTTTCATTTTTAAATTAATAAAGCATTATTTCTTTATTTACTTTTAAAATAAATTTTTAAAATGCTATTATTTGTGACTAATATTTACTATAAATTTCATTTCATTTTGATTATTAAATTAATAAAGGATTATTCCTTAATTTACTTACTATGTTTAAGTCTATTATTTATGACTAACATTTATTACTAATTCCATTTTAATTTGATTATTAAATTAATGAAGGATTATTCCTTTATTTACTTACTATTTAAAAAATTTATTATTTATGATTAATATTTACTATTCACTTAATTTCAATTTATTAAACTATTAATTTCCTGATCATTAATTTAATTGATAAATTTAATTAATCAATTTATAATTATTTATTAATAATTTTCCTCATTAATTTCATTTTATACATTTAAAGATTTGTCAAAACTTAGATTTAATTCCAAATTAATTTCTGAATCTTAATTTAATTCATTCCTGATTAGTTTTTATTTTTAAATATTTATTATCAATATTCATAAGTGATTTTGTATTATAAATTTAATTAATTAATTTAAAACTTTCGTTTTAGTTCCTAAACAATTTTTCTTAATTTAATTGTTAAGATTTATTACTAACTTGAACTTTTAAATTAAATTGTATCAATTTAATTGATATCTATTAATATTATTAGGATTTTATTGTTAATTTGAGTTATTATTATATAATAAAATTATATGTTATTATTCACTTTCAGTTTATATTTTATTATTAATTTAACTTACTCTTTCATTCTTTTATATTTTACTATTAATTTATTACCTGTATTTTATTATCAATTTAATTAAAGGAAAATACTATTTATAGCTTATTATTATTTTAATTTATTATTATATTATTTTAATTTATATTTTATTATCAATTTAACTTCAGAAAAAATTATTTTATTGATAATTTAATATTTCATTAAGAATTTAATATTTACACTTCATTACTTTATCTGTTATTAATAATTTAATATTTATCTGATACTACTAATTTAGTATTTCTCTCTTATTATTAATATAATTTTAGAAAATTACTTAAATATTTCTTTTCCAATAAAATTCAAATTTATTATTTAAACGTCGATTCGCAAGTTTAAATTTAGTATTTAAAATTAATATTTAAATTATTTAAATACTAATAACGCAATTTAAATTTCCTATTTAAATTGAAATGAACACAAATTAACACTTAAAAACCACAAATTAACACTTAAAAAACACAAATTAAAATTTAAAAATTAAAATCACATCAATTTAACTTTAATATTTATCAGTAATATTATTACTTAATGCAATTAATTAATTATTCCTGATTGATATCCCAAACCACTGGGATTCTTTGGGAATTCCCAATCCCAGCTCACCCTTTTGGTTCCCCCCAAGCAGGGTTTTGGTGCGGATCCCTTTGCACACGTCCAGGATGGTGGAGCCCACGTAGGCAATCTCGGGGCCGAAGCGGAAACTCTGAACGGAAAAATCCCGGGAATTGGGTTATGGAACCAAAAATGGGAATTCTATTCCATCTGTTGGAAACAGCTGGGGAGATGTTTCTTCTTTATCTCATGTAGCTCTGGGAGGAGGGGGGCCAGTGCCTTTTGATAATGGGGCAGCTGTTCAAACCAGGTGGAGCAGTGTTTGTTATCTCTGTCACCACCCCTCCTCCCTCCAGGGGGATATCTGCTGCTAATTGGCCATTAAGGGTTATCTTCTGGTAATGGATCATTAAGGATTGTCTCCTGCTAATGGGCCATTGAGGGTTATCTTCTCCTGATGGGCCATTGAGGGTTATCTTCTGCTAATGGATCATTAAGGGTTATCTTCTGCTCATGGGCCATTAAGACAGCCCCAAAGCAGTCATCCCCAAGCAGACATCCTCACTCCATCATCCCATTGTGAGATGCTCCACCCAGTGGGAGGAGCCAACCATTCCTACCTGGATAAAAACTGAGACGTAGGAACACCAGGGATCTGGTTCCACCGGATTCCCAGAGGAAAACTGAGCCCTTCTCACCATCACTGGACCTGTTTTCTACAGGATCATCTCCACTTCAACAGAACCACATCTGCCACTCCAGGAGGACTCACTGTGGGCTGCTTCCAACACTCTGACCAACAGGGTGTCAGGTTGTAGCTCTGACTCTCTCAGGGTTTCCTAAGATTGTTGGTTGGTTTGGTTTGTTTTTTTCTACTCCGTTTGTATTGTTAATATTCCTGGTAAAGAACTGTTATTCCTATTCCCAAATCTTTGCCTGAAAGTCCTTAATTGCAAAACTATAATTTGGAGGGGGTGAGGGGTTTACATTCTCCATTCCAAGGGAAACTCCAGCTTTCCCTGGCAAACACCTGTCCTTCCAAACCAAAACACCCGGGATCAGCGGGAAAATCAGAGGGAATTGGTGGAATCTATGAAAGGATTGCTCGATATGGATTGATGGGATTCCCATCAATCTTCTGGAGAATCTTTCCATGGAAAAAGCACCAGAAGACCTCCAAAACATTCCTGGAAATCCAAGTCGTTCTTAAATCCAAATTATGTGATTCCCACCAACCTTCTGGACAATTCTTCCATTGGAAAAGGCAGCCAAATCCCCCAAATATTCCAGGAAATCCCAAATGGGCAGGGACACCTCCCACTGTCCCAGGCTGCTCCAAGCCCCAATGTCCAACCTGGCCTTGGACATTCCAGGGATCCAGGGGCAGCCACAGCTGCTCTGGCAATTCCAGCCCAGGCAGGAATTCCTTCCCAAGATCCCATCCATCCCTGCCCTCTGGCAGTGGGAAGCCATTCCCTGTGTCCTGTCCCTGTTCCCAGTCCCTCTGCAGCTTTCCTGGAGCCCCTTCAGCCCTGGAATGTGCTGGAAGCTCTCCCTGGCTCCTTCTCCTCTCCAAGCTGGGAATTCCCAGCTCTCCCAGCAGCTCCACGTCCTCCTGCTGCTGGATCCCACAGCTGGATCCAGCATTCCAGATGTGATCCCTTTAAAAAAAGGAATCTCCCTGAGTGAAGGTCTCTCTCCCAGCTTCCACTTTTCCATCCACAGGGATCCACTAAAACCCCACAACTGCTGGATTCCTCAGCAATCCAGGGAAAAGCAAACCCTCCTCGGTGCCAGATTTTCCATGGATTTGGGATTTATCCGTGGAAAATGCTGCCCTTACCTGGGTCAGGTAGTACAGGTGCGTGTGAGGTATAATGTAGAGCGTGTTGACGGCCCCTCGGAAGGTGTAGATCTGCTGGTGAGGGTCTCCCACCAAGATTTTCCCACATTTCTGGGATTGCACAATATCCATGATGGCTGTGGGGAAAAAAAAATTGGATCATGAGGAAGAACCTGCTCCAAACCCAAAGCTCAGTTTGGATCATGAGGAAGAACCTGCTGGAAATCCAAAGCTCAGTTTGGATCATGAGGGAAGAACCTGATTCAAACCCAAGGGAAAGCTCAGCTTGGATTATGAGGGAAGAACCAGCTCCAAACCCAAAGCTCAGCTTGGATCATGAGGGAAGAATCTGGTTCAAACCCAAGGGAAAGCTCAGTTTGGATCACAAGGGAAGAACCTGCTCCAACCCCAAAGCTCAGCTTGGATCATGAGGGAAGAACCTGCTCCAACCCCAAAGCTCAGTTTGGATCATGAGGGAAGAACCTGCTCCAAACTCAAAGCTCAGTTTGGATCATGAGGGAAGAACCTGATTCAAACCCAAAGCTCAGTTTGGATCATGAGGGAAGAACCTGCTCCAAACCCAAAGCTCAGTTTGGATCACGAGGGAAGAACCTGCTCCAACCCCAAAGCTCAGCTTGGATCATGAGGGAAGAACCTGCTCCAAACCCAAAGCTCAGTTTGGATCATGAGGGAAGAACCTGCTCCAAACCCAGTGAAAGCTCGGTTAAAAAAGTTAAACCTGAGGAGAAAATTTGTTTAAATTCCAAGTATTTGGGTTCAGATACTTCCACCACATTCCTGAGCATGTGGAAATCCCCTCTGGAAGTGGGATTGGAGCTCCAGCTCCTGGAATAACTCACCTGGAGTGCAATCCTGGGCTTCGTCCACAAAAATGGCATCGTATCCTGAGAGCTGGGGCTTGCTGAGCTGCCAAAGTTTCAAATACCCTGAGGGAAAAAAATCAGGAATTTCAGGGAGAGGGGAATTCCCTCAGCATAAACCATCAGGATCTTTAAAACAAATCCCTTTTTTTCCTTTTTTTTTTTTTTTTTCCATTGGCTTCACCTCCTGCTTGGAATTTCCAGGACACTTGGAAGGGTTGCAAAAAAATCTCTGTCTCCCTTGGCAGGTCAAATTTGATGATTCCAAACTTCTAAATGCCCACCAAAAATTCCAAGGAAAAGCTTTTTCCCCAGTTTTCTCCAGCACTATCCAGAGGAAAGGATGTGCTGGGAGCAACTTCCAACTTTTGGGCTTGATTTTTAGCCACTAAAAGAAGGGAATATCCTTAAAATCTGCACATTTTTTATCCTGGTGGGAGCACAAATTAATTTCCTACATTTTATAAATGAAAAATTGAACCAGAGGGATATTCTCTGGTGAGCCAGTGGCAGGAAAAAATGGGATTTTCTCCTTCTGGATGCTCAGCCAGAAGCAGGAATAATAAATCCATTGATTTTTTCACCACCAAATATCCATTTTTTCCCAAGGGATTTTCCATCTCTTTTACCATCACAAGTCATCTTGTATTTCTTCTCCACGTCTCCATCCAGCTTCTTCATGTTGTGCCAAATCTCTCTGGCCTCTTCCACGTTGAGCTAAAATGGGAAAACAGATGGGTTTGGATAAAAATCATGGAATAAATATAAAATCATGGAATAAATATAAAATCATGGAATGGTTTGGGCTGGAAAGAGCCTCAAAGCCCATCCAGACCCACCCCTATGCATGGGCAGGGACATTTTCCTCCATCCCAGGTTGCTCCAGCCTGGTCTTGGACAATTCCAGGGATCCAGGGGCAGCCACAGCTTCTCTGGGAGTTCCATCCCAGCCTCTCCCAGCCAATATCCCAATATCCCATCCATCCCTGCCCTCTGGCAGTGGGAAGTCATTCCCAAAAAAGCCCCAGACACTTTTTTCCAATCCCAAGCAGCTCCTCAGATCCACAAGGATTTGGTGAGGAGATTGGCTGAAGGATTTTTTAGGAAAAACAGGGATTATCCCTTTTTTCCCAAACATCATCTTCCTCCCGATGTTTCGATTGCTCCTCCCAACCTTTGGTTCCTCCTCCCAGTCTTTGATTCCTCCTCCCAGTCTTTGATTCCTCCTCCCAGTCTTTGATTCCTCCTCCCAGTCTTTGATTCCTCCTCCCAATTTTCTATTCTTCCTCTCAATCTTTTGATTGTTCCTCCCAATCTCTGATTCCTCCTCCCAACCTTTGATTCCTCCTCCCAGTCTTTGATTCCTCCTCCCAGTCTTTTGATTCCTTCTTCCAATTTTTGATTCTTCCTCTCAATCTTTTGAGTCTTCCTTTCAGTCTTTGATTCCTCCTCCCAATCTTTGATTCCTCCTTCCAATTTTCCATTCTTCCTGTCAATCTTTTGATTCCTCCTCCCAATCTTTGATTCCTCCTCCCAATCTCTGATTCCTCCTTCCAATCTTTGATTCCTCCCCTCAATCTTTGATTCCTCCTCCCAATTCCTTTGGACTGTTGCTTCCAGTCTCTGCTTTCTTCCAAAGCTCAGGATTTACCCCAACCCCTTTCTCTGGCTGAAAGACTCCCCAATACCAATCTTTCTCCCCAAATTTCCGTGAAACACGGGAAGATCCCTGTGAAACATTTTGGAAAGGGAGATGAACATGAATTATTTTCTACAATCATGGAATGGTTTGGGTTGGAAGAGACCTCAAAACCCATCCAACGCCACCCCATCCATGAGCAGGGACATTTCCCACTATCCCAGATATCTCCAAGCCTCATCCAACCCTGGAAAATTCCAGAGGCTCCATCCCAAAAACTCACTTCCTTCTCCTTTTGGCTCACGAGCTCCATCCGCCCTCGAGTGTTTTTGAACCACAGGGGCGTGTGTTCCTCACAGATCTCCTCATCTGAGGAGGAAAAGAAATTTTCCAAGGTCTGGGACACCGTTTTCCCTCTTACAAACAGGGATTGACCCTCCCGGTTCTGGAGGAGGAAGCTGATGGAATAAACGGACATCTTGGAGAAGTTCAGCTTGCCTTTCTCTTTGTAGCTGTGCCAGAGGTGGTAAAGAGACAAAAGAAAATGTCAAAACACACAGAAATCCCTTTTTTAGTGTGCTATCCCTGGAGAAAGCTTGGATTTATATCCCAATTTATTCTAATAATGGAATATCTTCAAATCTGCACAGATTTGTCCTGGTGGAAGAATGAATTTGTTGATTTGATACATTTTAGAGATGGAAAATTGAGCTCATCTCTGGAATTGCAGAGTGTTTGCGGAGCCTGGGAATAGGATTTCCCTATTTTTCCAGGTCATCACTGATTTTCTTTCCTATCCCCAGTTTAAATGTGGACAGAAATGGGATCATTAAAACAGCTCAGGATAAGGAAACTGATCCTCTGCTCAGGAAAAGCAGCACTTGGAGCAGTTGTAGCATTCCAGTGGAAATGGGAAGTGGGAAAACCTCGTTCCCAGCAGATTCCCACCTCCCTGTGAGGAGCTCCTTGCCTTTGAGGTGCTCCCATGGATGTTAAAATCCCTGAAGCATCCCCACTGCATCCATTTGGAAACCACAAATGACAAATTTTTCCCCCCATTATTTGTGCTGCCTCAAATCCCAGAGCTTTCCTTCAACACCACTTCCCTTTCCTCGTCCTTTCCCTCCTTCCCCAAAGGAATTTGAATTCCCCACTCACTATCTCCCAACGCTTCCAAAAGCCAAGGAGTGGAAGGTCTTGCATGTGACATTCCTTGGAAAAACCTTTTTCCCTTTCTCTGTCACAGCTTTGTTAAAAGCCAGGTAAAGGAATTTCAGCTCCGGGAATTTCTCCGCATACTTGACCAAGGTCGAGGTTTTCCCTGTGCCTGGAGAGGAGAGGAAAATAAGGAATAAAATATCCACAGTCAGGAATGAATGATTCCATGTTTGTTTTTTTTTTACACCTCCCTCTCCTGCTGTCCCAACTCCAATATTCCACTTCACTCCTGATTTGAGAGAATCAGGGAATTATTTAGGTTGGAAAAGTTCTTTAAGGTCAAGCCCAACCATTCCCAGCACTTCCAAGGCTGTTCCATGTCCTCAAGAGCCACATCCACAAGGATTTTAAATCCCTCCAGGAATGGGGACTCCATCACTGCCTGGGCAGCTGTGCCAGGGCTGGATAAGCCTTTGCATGGAGGAATTTTCCCAATATCCAACCTAAACCTTCCCTGGCACAGCTTTAGGAACTGCCCACTCCAGCCGGAATCCCTTTATTCCATGTGGTCATTCCTTCAGGAGCTGCTCCAGCCTGGATCCCTTTTTCCATGGGCTCAGTCCTTCAGGAACTCCTCCAGCCTGGATCCCTTTATTCCATGGGCTCAGTCCTTCAGGAACTCCTCCAGCCTGGATCCCTTTATTCCATGGGGTCATTTCTTCAGGAGCTGCTCCAGCCTGGATCCCTTTATTCCATGTGGTCATTCCTTCAGGAGCTGCTCCAGCCTGGATCCCTTTACTCCATGGGCTCAGTCCTTCAGGAACTGCTCCAGCCTGGATCCCTTTTTCCATGGGGTCAATCCTTCAGGAGCTGCTCAAGCCTGGATCCCTTTATTCCATGGGGTCAGTCCTTCAGGAGCTGCTCCAGCCTGGATCCCTTTTTCTATGGGGTCAATCCTTCAGGAACTGCTCCCTTTTTCCACAGGCTTATACCTTCAGGAATTGCTCCAGCCTGGATCCCTTTATTCCATGGGCTCAGTCCTTCAGGAACTGATCCCTTTATTTATGGGGTCATTCCTTCAGGAGCTGCTCCAGCCTGGATCCCTTTATTCCATGGGGTCATTCCTTCAGGAGCTGCTCCAGCCTGGATCTCTTTTCCATGGGGTCATTCCTTCAGCAGCTGCTCCTCCAGGAGTTCCAGGGAAATCTCTATTCCAGCACCTGGAGCATCTCCTCTTCCTCCTTTCCCAACCTCAGGATCTTCAGGGCTGTTCCACATTTTCCCACTCCTCTCTCCCCTGTTTTTATTCTGCCTCCATTTTTGGCAGATTTTCCCTTAAATTTGTTATCCCAGAGGCACAAACTGATCCCCTTTGGATCTCACAACCCCTTGGACAGAGGGATCAGGGAGGGAAGAAGCAGACTGGGAATTGTCCAATCACTTTCCCAACATTTTGGGCTCTTACCTGCAAGGGCCATAATTTTCATTGTTTGGCCAGGCTCAATTTTGTGATTCAAGATCCTCTGCTGCTCGTGGGTCAGCTTGAGATCAGCCCATCCACTAAAAACAGAGGAAAAATTCCAGTCAAAGGAATGAATTATTCATTTTAAAGGAATGAATGCTTTAAAAATCCTTAAAATAAACCTTCCTACATAAAACAAATTAACAGGGAAACCAGGGATTGATTGATCCCATCTTGGGAGCAACTTGGTTATTGGGAAAAGGAGAAAAGCATGGAATAAGTAAATACTGGAGATAAAATAACAAATTTTTGAGGGAATATAGGAAAATATCACACACAAACAAAGGAAAATACCTTTTTAAAGGACTAAGCTGTGCTTTAAGAATGAATCTGGCACCTTAAGCTCATTAAAACCAGTTTTATCTTTGATAGACATCAGTGATGGATTAATTTATTCCATTTCCTTTCTCCAGGTGAAGGTAAGGAATTAAATGACTCAATCCAGCAGCAGAAAAGGAATCTGTGATCTGGATCTCCACAGGTCACAGAGGTGTTTTATTCCTTATTGATTGGGAGAGCTGGGAATATTCACCTGGAGAAGGGAAGGCTCCAGGGAGAGCTTCCAGAACATTCCAGGGCCTGAAGGGGCTCCAGGAGAACTGCAGAGGGACTGGGGACAGAGGGACAGGACACAGGGAATGGCTTCCCACTGCCAGAGGGCAGGGATGGATGGGAGCTTGGGCAGGAATTCCTGGCTGGGCTGGAATTGCCAGAGCAGCTGTGGCTGCCCCTGGATCCCTGGAATGTCCAAGGAAGGGTTGGACAGGGCTTGGAGTAACCTGGAGTAGTGGCAAGTGTCCCTGCCATGGCTGGAGGTGGCACTGGATGATTCCAAACCATCCCATGACTCCAGGATAGACCCATCAGAGAATTCCAACTCAGCAACTCCAATTTTACAGATTGAAACCCTGATTTTCCTCTGAGGATTCATTCCTGAGGAGCAGGATCAGCTGTGGCACTGATCCATCTCCCCCTTGCCCTGCTCCCCACTCCAGGGCACTGCTTGGATCACCTGGAAGGCAAATCCACTCTCCCCTCTTCCAGAGGCTGCACCATTCCAGAGGCATTTTCCATCAGATACAAACAGTAGAAAATATTGTAGTGAATCCTGAAAGAAAAAAAAACAAAAAAAAAGAGGATAAAACAGGAATTAGCACTGAGAAATCATTCATAACAAATTCAACCTCTGCAGCCACTTAAACACCACCATCTTGGTTAATTAAAATTAAAAAAGGCTTCAAGCTCTGCAGGAAACAATGAATATTTTAATTTTTTTTAAATTAATTCTGCCTTGAAAAGTGACAGCAAAGGCCACTGAGTGTGGCCTCTCCCTCAGCCCTGCCAGGTTTGTATTGCAGGGTCTCCCATGCAAACATGACCTGGGATCAGAGTCCAAGGGAGAATTCTGCTCCCCTGAGCCACAATTAACAACAGAGCTGGGGCTGGGGGAGCTGAGAGGGGATTTGGGGCTGATTTGGGCTTTTAGAGTGAAGCAGTTTTTGTTTCTGAATGGCTTTAGGGAAGCTCTTTAACTCTGAGAAATTATAATTTATTAAATTATTACTTAATCATTATTAAATTTAATAGTTAATATTTACTTTAATGCTTACAAATATAAAGGTAGTTCATCATTATTAAACAAACATTAATAATAATTAACCTGATAAGAATCCTTGGTGGTTTTTCACTGCAGAGGGAAGAGCAAAGAGGTTCTTTGGTTTTCACTGTGTTGACAACGATTTGGTTTAAAATTAACCTGGATTCTCCAGCAGGGTTTTCCCACTGTTTCCCTCTTTTTTTGTCTCTTTTTCTCCTCCTTTAGGGCAGTTTTGTTCCTTTCTTCCACCCCTTTGTGTGGAATTTGGACCCTCAGACTCATTAATTACTGCAGACAGGTATCAGGCAACTCCTCCAGGACACATTTCCTCCTTATTCCCAGGAGGAATTCCCACTTTTTCTGCTCTGGAAATTCTAAAATCCCTGGATTTTGGACCTGGATCACAGCTCCTGTTGCTGGCCAGGGCCATCCTGCCCCATTTGCTGCAGGTTAATGACTTTTATCCAGCAATTATCAATCCTTATTTATTTACCCAGCAATTATCAATCATTATTTATTTATCCAGCAATTATCAATCATTAACATTCCAACCAAACATCCCAAATTTCCCTTTCCCTGGCCCACAGGCTGGGTCAGAACTCCCAGCTCCCAGAGCCATCTAATTCCTGCCCATTTTCATTTTCCATCCCAGTTCCTTCCCAATTTTCTCTCATCCTTATCCCCACTGAAATCCTGAAGGAATCTCTGGTCAGATCCCTTTTTTTTTTTTTTTTTGGGGATCATGAGGGAAGCAGCTCCTAGGACTCAGAATGAAGTAAAAGAAATCAATTTTGGTGAGGTAATAAAAACATTAAATTATCAGAGCTTGAGCAGGAAGTTTCTTTCAATCCTGCTTTTATTTTGGGAAAAAAAAATGGGGGAGTTTGGAATATTTTATAATATTGGATAAGGGGGAATGGCAGAGGGATGGGAGAGATGGGATATTGGGAAGGAATTCCTGGCTGGGAGGGTGGGGAAGCCCTGGAATGGAATTCCCAGAGAAGCTGGAGCTGCCTCATCCCTGGAAGTGTCCAAAGCCAGGCTGGAGATCCAGATTCCCTGAGATTTAAAATCAAAGTCGGAGAGACCTCAGAGCCCATTCCAGGGCCTAAAGGGGATCCAGGAGAGCTGGAGAGGGACTTGGGGGAGACAGGACATGGAATGGCTTCAGATTGGAAAAAAAAAGGAGATTTGGGTGGGATCTTGGGAAGGAATTCCTGGCTGGGGCTGGAAATTCCCAGAGAAGCTGCAGCTGCCTCATCCCTGGAAGGATCCAAGACCAGGCCGGAGCAACCTAGGCTGGTGGGAAGTGCCTGTGGGTGTCCTGGGTTGCAATGCAAGATGTACTGAATTGTATTTCTGTTCCCAATCTGCTGAAACCAGTGCAGAGTTGTTTTTTCTTTATCTCATAACTCTGTCAAAGCGCACCTGGTAAAACCAGTTGGAGAAGAGTTTCTTTATCTCTTCCAGGACCCAGCCTCCAAGGGAGCAACAGCTTCATCTCGTCCAAAAGAGGCAAAAAAATCAGCAAAATTTTGGAGGAGAAACCCCTGCCTTAGGCTGCAATGCAAGATGGAACCAAAAGTAATTATTGTAAAGTAAAAACCAGCTGGGGCAGGGTTTCTTTATCCCTTCCAGGACCCATCCTCCCTCCAGGGGAATCTGCTGTTCATGGGCCACCCAGGCTCACATTCCCCAGGCTGCTCCAGGAGCCTTTGGACAACACTCCCAGGGGTGCATAGGCTGGGATTTTGGGATGTCTGTGCAGGAATTGGGCTGGATGATCCTTGTGGGTCCTGAATTGCAAAATTGTAATTTGGAGGGGGTGAGGGGTTCACATTCTCCATTCCACGGGAAACTCCAGCTTTCCCTGGCAGATACCTGTCCTTCCAAACCAAGACAACAGGAGTTTGTGTCATTGTGCTCTTTAACAGCATCACTACCACATTTTTATTTTTAACATTCCCAGTAAAGAACTGCTACTCCTATTCCCATACCTTTACCTGAAAGCCCCTTAATTTCAAAACCAGAATAATTTAGAGGGAGGGAAGGTTGATATTCTCCACTCTTTACATGCTCCATCCTTCCCTGGCAGACACCCACGACTCCAAACCATCCCCTGGGCTGGAAAGGGAAGCTCCTGACCTGTTGGAGATGGGGATCCTCCTGTCCCTGAGGGCAAAGAGCAGCGTGGCCATGCAGTGCAGCACCTCGGTGAGCTCCACCAGGCCCAGCTGCGCGCGGGGGCTCCGCAGACACCCCAGGAGCCTCTGGATGTCGCCGACGCCGTCGGAGAACAGCACCATCAGGGCAAAGGTGGCCCACATCTTCTCAGGCTGGGGTGGGGAGAGGACAAGGAGGTGGGGGTTTATTTGCTGTTTCTGTTAAGAGTTGGGATGGATTGCAGGAGAGATGGTTTTTGTGTCGGGACTCAGATGTTTGTTAATTCAGTCTCACAGGTTGTGAGTTCTGTTTGACAAAGTGAAAAATGGCTCAAATTCTGTCTCTCTACAAGGCCTTTTAGGGATAAACTGTCCAATTAAGAAATGACAGCTGCATTATTTTTACTTTTAACCCAAGAACCAACCACCTGTGGCCCGCAGTGCAGATTTTTCTACCCAATTACAAAACACCACCCAGGCCATGGAGAAGAAGGTGAAAAAGAAGAACTCAGCCAGCACCCTAAACCTCCACTTTTCTTTATATTATTTATATTTATTCCTGTATTCTAAACCCTTCAACTCTAAGTTTTGCCCCCTGTGCTCTCACACATTTCTATTCAAACTCCACACCCACAATCTTCTCTTTCTGCCAGAGTCAGGATGAAACGCTCAGGGTGGTGTTCCTTGTCTGGACTCAGATGTTTGTTAATTCTGACCTCTGTTACACTCTCACAAGCTGTGAGTTCTGTCTGACAAAGTGAAAAATGGCTCCAGTTCTGTCTCTTTCTAAGCACAAAGTGTCCAATTAAGAAATGACACCTGAATTATTTTTACTTTTAACCCAATAACCAACCACCCGTGGCTGCAGTGCAGATTTTTCTACCCAATTACAAAACACCATCCAGAGCCATGGAGAAGAAGGTGAAAAAGAAGAACTCAGCCAACACCCTAAACCTCCACCTTGCTTTTATTATTTATATTTATTCCTGTATTCTAAACCCTTCAACTCTAAGTTTTGCCCCCTGTGCTCTCACACACTTCCATCCAAACCCCACATCCACAATCCCAGCGCTGTCGCTCAATTCTGGAATCCTTTCCCAAGGCCTCAGGTGGGATGCAGGGTTTGCTTGGGGGGTCAGTGCCTGGCAGCACAGAGAGCCTGGAATTCTCAGTGCCCAGGGTTCCAAAAAAAAGGAGGACAGAGCAAAAAGCTTGGAGCTTCCAGGAGCTTGGAAAAGCCCACTTGGAGGTGGGAAAAAATTCCATGAGGAGTTCTATGCTAGTAATACATGGAGGAATTATATTATGAGGAATTAAAATGTAGCTATAATTATATATTAAAATAGATAAAAATCTTTTAATATAAATATTTATATATTATAATATATAAATATAAAATATATAAATATAAAAAGATAAAATATATAAAATATATAATATAGACATTGCATATATTGTAGACATATATTGCATATATGTGTAAGCTATATATAACTAAATTATATATTAATATATATAATTATACATATTGTTGTATAATTTAATTATATATATTGTATACATTATTGTATATATTATATATAATGTACTATATGTAATAATTATGCATATAATTATATATAAGTATATATAATATATAATATATAAAACATATATTACATATTAAAAGACACAATATATTTAATAGTATATAATATATACTATATATGTATGCATAAATCATACACATAATTAAATTATACATATAATTAAATTATACATATAATTAAATTATACATATAAATAATGCATGAAGAGTTTTATCCTGGGAAATCCTAAATCAGCCCAAATTTATCTCAAGTCAGGCCACAGAGGGAGGAGTTTGGGATGCAGGAGTGACCTCAAACAAGCAGGGTTTTGGGATGTGTTAGGGAGGGAGGAGCAAATCCCATATTTGCAGCCAGTCCTGCTTTATCCATCTGAATTTATGGGAATGGCAGGAAGGAAAACCAGGATCTCCCCAAAAATGTGAGCTGAGGTCAATTCCCAGGGGAATGGTGAGCCACAGGAGCAGTGCTGGCTGTGCCCAAGCCACTTTTTGTGGGATTTAGGGATCATTCCTGCAGCCAAAACAACTTCCAGTTGTTCACCTGATTCCAGATTAACCAAAATCCATCAAAACAGAGCTCCAGGGATTTCCTCCAAATCCATTTGGTGACAAAGAGGCCCCACAAACAAACCCAGAGGTTTGGGGACACTGCAGGAATTTGTGAAAAAAAAACCAAAACAGAAATAAGAGTGAAACTCACCCCAGGCCTGCTCATTAAATCTGGGAATTTGCTGAGGACACAGACTTGAGCCTTTGGGAAGAGGGGATGACTTCCCAAAATCTGGAGAACCGTGCTGGGATCCACCCTGGGGTCCGTGGGCGTGGATGCCACCAACCTGTGCAGGAGGAACCACGAGGGATTTTACTCTCCAAGGCAATTGTGGCTCCTCCAGAGCAGCCCCAGGTGTGGCTGCAGGAGGTTTCCTTCATCCCTGCCGTGTTTTCCATGGAATTGGAGCAGCTGGAACATGGATTTCCAGCCCATTCCTGTGCCAGGAGCCACTTGGACAAGAATTCTCAGTTTTGTGGCCCAGAGGAGCTGGAATAAATTCCTGCATCCAGCCCTTAGCCTGGACATTCCTTCTGGCTGTCTCCAAGTCTCCTTTGGTGGAATTCCATGCCCAAGGAGGGGTGGAATTGGAGGATTTTCAGGTTCCTTCCAATCCAAACCATTCCATGATTCCAGAAGCTGCATCCACCTTGCTCCAAACCCAATTCCACCACCCAGAATTCCCCTCAGAATTAACAGGGATCTGAGCAAAGCACTTGTGGGCAGCAAGGATTTGTCTTGGCCTTGTTGGGAGCTGTGGGGGATAAATCAGTGCAGAGCCAGGAAATCCAGGAATGGGGAAAAAGAGGAAAATTCCTTGGAAATGGGATCCTGGTCTCTCCAGCTCCTCATCGGGCAGGGCAGGGCAGGAATTGCAGCCCCTTTCCACCTTCCCAGATTTCATCCTCTCCCTGTGCAGTCCCTGAAATGCTGGGATCAGTTTGGGGCTTGGGAATGGAGCTGGGAAGGGGCTGGAGAAGCAGGAGAAGCTGAGGGAGCTGGGGAAGGGGCTGAGCCTGGAGAAAAGGAGGCTCAGGGTGGCTCTGCACAGCTCCTGCCAGGAGGGGACAGCCAGGGAGGGATTTGGGATCTGATCCCAGGGAACAGGGACAGGAGGAGAGGGAACGGCCTCAGGCTGTCATAAAAAGGAATAAAACCCAAAATTATTCAGAACTGAACATGGTGACGCTGAACATCATCAACATTTAATCTGTATCAGGTGAAAATCCAACAGAACTGCAAATTAATTTCAGTTGGATTTTGCAAGAGTGAAATTTGAGTTTTAGATGCAGCAAAATTGAACCTGTTCTGACTCCATTGCTACAAAAAGAACCGGCAAAACTGAAAATTTGGTGTAGAACAGGTGAACATAACACAGCAGCAACGTGGATTTACTGCAGAGGTGATGAAGGTGTGAGGAGTTTATGATGATTTGATGAAATTTAGCCTTGAGAATAACTCACAGATGTTATTGAAATCACTCATTTGGGCCAGGGGAGGCTCAGGGTGGATTTTTGGGAAAGTTTCTCCATGGAAAAGGTTGTAAAGCATTGGAATGAGCTGCCCAGGGCAGGGGTGGAGCCTCCATCCCTGGAGGGATTTCAGAGCCCTGTGGAGGTGGCACTTGGGGACATGGGTGGCCTTGGCAGTGCTGGGAATGGATTCCACATCCCTAAATAATTCCAGGATTCCCTGATTCCATGATCTTGTGTCCGAGGAGAGGAGAGGGAAAAGGAAAGAAAGAGAAAAGGAAAAAAAGGGGAAAAAAAAAAGAGGGGAAAAAAAGGGGGGAAGGGAAGGGAAGGGAAGGGAAGGGAAGGGAAGGGAAGGGAAGGGAAGGGAAGGGAAGGGAAGGGAAGGGAAGGGAAGGGAAGGGAAGGGAAGGGAAGGGAAGGGAAGGAAAGGAAAGGAAAGGAAAGGAAAGGAAAGGAAAGGAAAGGAAAGGAAAGGAAAGGAAAGGAAAGGAAAGGAAAGGAAAGGAAAGGAAAGGAAAGGAAAGGAAAGGAAAGGAAAGGAAAGGAAAGCTTTGTACCTCTTTTTTCCTATTAAAATCACTTCTCCTCCCCCATTTTGCTGCCCATCTCCCACCTGTTTGGAAAACAAACCCTGGCAAATCCCGGGAGAAATCCCAAAGCAAGAAAAAAAAATCTGAGGATCTCCAGGTGCAAACTGGACTCACCTGACCAGCCCCAGCACACATCCCCCCTCAGTTCTGGAAAATTCCTGCAGGATCTGCTCCACTCTCTGCAGGGCTGACTCCTCCCCCTTCAGGTAGCGGTGGTAGAGCTTTTTCCAAGGAATGAACTGGGAGGGGGAAGCAGAAAGGAGAAGATTTCACCTCCTGGCATCCCAAACTGGGATTGCAGAGGGGAAGGGACAAAGCCAGGGGGTTCCCAAAGTCCTGGGGGTCAAAAAAGGAGCTGGGTGGGAAAAGGAGAGGGGGGAAAAGGGGGAAAGGGAGGGGAAACAAGAGGGGGGAAAGGAGGGGGAAAGAGAGGGGGAAAGAATAGGGAAAAGAAGAGAGAAAAGAAGAGGGAACACAATAGGGGAAAAGGGGGGGAAGAGAGGGGGAAAAGAGGGAAAAAGGGAGGAAAAAGGGAGGAAAAAGGGAGGAAAAAGGGAGGAGGGGGAAAAGAGGGGGGAAAAGGGAGGAAAAGAGGGGGGAAAAGGGAGGAAAAAGGGAGGAAAAAGGGAGGAAAAAGGGAGGAGGGGAAAAAGAGGGGGAAAGGGGGCAAAAGGGGGGAAAGAATAGGGAAAAGAGGGAAAACAAGAGGGAAAACAAGAGGGGGAAAGGGGGGGAAGAGAGGGGGAAAAGAGGGAAAAAGGGAGGAAAAAGGGAGGAAAAAGGGAGGAAAAAGGGAGGAAAAAGGGAGGAGGGGGAAAAGAGGGGGGAAGGGAGGAAAAGAGGGGGGAAAAGGGAGGAAAAAGGGAGGAAAAAGGGGGGAGGGGGAAAAAGAGGGGGAAAGGGGAGAAGAGGGGGGAAAGGGGGGGAAAAAGAAGGGAAAATAGAGGAAAAAGGGAGGAAAAAAGGGGGGAGGGGGAAAAGGGGGAAAAGGGAGAGGGAAAAAGGGAGGAAAAAAGGAGGAAAAAAGGGGGGAAGAGGGGGAAAAAGGGAGGAAAAGAGGGCAGAAAAGGGGGGGAAAAGGGGAGGAAAAAGGGGGGAAATAGAGGAAATAGGGAGGAAAAAGGGAGGAAAAAAGGGGGAGGGGGAAAAGAGGGGGAAAAAGGGAGGGGAAAAAGGGAGAGGGGGAAAAGAGGGGGAAAAGGGGGGGAAAGGGGGGGAAAGGGGGGAAAAGGGGGGAAAAGGGGGGAAAAGGGGGGGGGGAAGAAAGGGGGAGGGGAAGAAAGGGGGAGGGGAAGAAAGGGGGAGGGGAAAAATATTCAAAGGCTGCAAACAGGGCTGGAATTTTGGGAATGGTGAGCCACAGGAGCAGTGCTGGCTGTTCCCAAGTCACTTTTTGTGGGATTTAGGGATCATTCCTGCAGCCAAAACAACTTCCAGTTGTTCACCTGGATTCCAGATCAACCAAAATCCATCAAAACAGAGCTCCAGGGTTTTCCTCCAAATCCATTTGGTGCCAAAGAGGCCCCACAAAAAAACCCAGAGGTTTGGGGACACTGCAGGAATTCCCTGGATAATTCCTGTCAGCAAAAAAAAGCCTGCAGGGAAAACAGGGGAAGGAGGATTTGATGGAATCTTCCAGATTTTTTTTTCCATGGATGGGAAGAAATGTTGCTCCAAAAATTTTGGATCTTGGGCAGCAACTTTTGGTCCAGAAGACCAAAAAAACAATGGCAGGAGACCTAAAAAATCCTGGTTTGTGGGAAAAATCATGGGATTTGAAGGAACAAAGAGAGGCAGGAAGAGCATGGATGATCCCATGGGATGATCCCAGAGTGTTCCTTACCAAGGGATCCTGGATGATCTCCCTCCAGCAGCGACACACCAGGCTCAGGTTCTGGTACAGATCCAGCACTGGCAGGAAAGCGAAAATATTCCTGAGGATTTCAGCAGGGAGATCCTCCAGAGCTCCCTGAGGAACCTCCCAGTTCCGAGTGCCCAGGAGGCCGTAGTGGGGATCGGGCAGAGGTTCCACTTCCAGCTCTTCTTCCCTTTCCTGCTTGATCCTGTTCAGGTCTGGGATTTTCTCCTCAGGTTCCTCCCAGAGGTCCTGTTGGGGGTTGGGAATTGCTGAGGCTGCAGCAGGAATGGAACGGAATCTTTTCCTGGAATGTGCCCTGGGAGGTGGCACCAAGTCCTGGGGATGTAGGAAAGGTGAGGGATTGCTGCTGGTGCTGCTGAAGGGATTCCCAGATCCAGGGAAAGGATCCATTGGCTCTTCCTTGATCCCACAGCTCTGAGTGCTGCTCATGTAGGAATTCTGAGATCCAGGGAAAGGATCCATTGGCTCTTCTTTGATCCCACAGCTCTGAGTGCTCCTGTAAGAATTCTGAGATCCAGGGAAAATGGGATCCATTGGATTTTCCTTGATCCCACAGCTCTGAGTGTTCCTGTAGGAATCCCCAAATCCAGGGAAAGGATCCCTTGGCTCTTCCTTGACCCCACAGCTCTGAGTGCTGCTCCTGAAGAAATTCTGAAATCCAGGGAAAGGATCCCTTGGATTTTCCTTGACCCCACAGCTCTGAGTGCTGCTCCTGAAGAAATTCTGAAATCCAGGGAAAGGATCCCTTGGATTTTCCTTGATCCCACAGCTCTGAGTGCTCCTGAAGGAATCCCCAGATCCAGGGAAAGGATCCATTGGCTCTTCCTTGATCCCACAGCTCTGAGTGCTGCTCCTGAAGAAATTCTGAGATCCAGGGAAAGGATCCATTGGCTCTTCCTTGATCCCACAGCTCTGAGTGTTCCTGAAGGAATTCTGAGATCCAGGGAAAGGATCCATTGGCTCTTCCTTGATCCGACAGCTCTGAGTGTTCCTGTAGGAATTCTGAGATCCAGGGAAAGGATCCATTGGATTTTCCTTGACCCCACAGCTCTGAGTGTTCCTGTAGGAATTCTGAGATCCAGGAAAAGGATCCATTGGATTTTCCTTGACCCCACAGCTCTGAGTGCTGCTCCTGAAGAAATTCTGAGATCCAGGGAAAGGATCCATTGGCTCTTCCTTGATCCCACAGCTCTGAGTGTTCCTGAAGGAATTCTGAGATCCAGGGAAAAATGGATCCCTTGGCTCTTCCTTGATCCCACAGCTCTGAGTGCTGCTCTTGAAGAAATTCTGAGATCCAGGGAAAGGATCCCTTGGCTCTTCCTTGATCCCACAGCTCTGAGTGCTGCTCTTGAAGAAATTCTGAGATCCAGGAAAAGGATCCAGGGGATTTTCCTTGACCCCACAGCTCTGAGTGCTGCTCCTGAAGGAATCCCCAGATCCAGGGAAAGGATCCCTTGGATTTTCCTTGACCCCACAGCTCTCCATGCCAGCAGTTTCCCCTTGTGGTGCCTTTGGGATCCCAAAGAATTCCAGGATGTTCCTCTGCCTGTGCCGGGCTGGGGCTGCACCAAGGGGAAAAGTGGGAATGAATTCCACAGAAATCAGGGAACGAAGGAGAATTTGGGATTTTGGGGAAGGGAGCCAGGAAAGGGAAAATTCCCATCCAAAAGGGTCTGAATTCCATATTTCTCAGCATTCAGGAATAATTCAGGATGGGTTTCCTGGGTTTTCTGCTCGGACATAGGGGTGGGAGGCAGCAGAGGTTTGGGGGGATGAAATAAAATAAATAAAATGAAATAAAATGAAATAAAATGAAATAATAAAAAATAAAATATAAAATTAAGTAAAACAAAATAAAATAAAATATAAAATTAAGTAAAATAAAATAAAGTAAAATAAAGTAAAATAAAGTAAAATAAATAAAGCAAAATAAAATAAAGTAAAATAAAGTAAAATAAAGCAAAATAAAATAAAGTAAAATAAAGTAAAGTAAAACAAAATAAAATAAAACAAAATATAAAGTGAAGTAAAATAAAATAAAATATAAAATAAAATAAAATGAGAAAATATAAAATAATAATGAAATTAGAAGTGGATAGAAAAAAATTACATTAAAATAAAAGAAATAATAGAAAAATAAAATAAAGCCATAAAAATAGAGCAAATTAATATATTTTTTAATTTAAAAATGAAATAAGGTAAAATAAATAAAAAAAGAGAAAATATAAGAATTAAATGAGAAGCGGATAGGAACTAAAATTACATTAAAATAAATAAAATAATAGAAAAAGAAAATAAAGCCATAAAAATAGAGCAAACTAAAAATTTTAAAATTTAAAAATGAAATAAAATGAAATAAAATGAAATAAAATGAAATAAAATGAAATAAAATAAAATAAAATAAAATAAAATAAAATAAAATAAAATAAAGGAAAAAAGAGAAAATATAAAAATCCCTCGGAATGGGTTCTGAGTGTCCCAAATCCCAGAATCCCAGGAGCAGTTTGGGTGGGAAGGGACATCAAATCTCATTCCAGGGACACCTCCCACCATCCCAGGCTGCTCCAACCTTTCCTTGGACATTCCAGGGATCCAGGGGCAGCCACAGCTGCTCTGGCAATCCCAGCCCAGCCAGGAATTCCTGCCCAAAATCCCACCCTGATCTCCCCTTTCCTAATTCCCTGTGTGCTGTCCTTTCCCCCAGTCCCTCTGCAGCTCTCCTGGAGCCCCTTCAGGCCCTGGAATGTTCTGGAAGCTCTCCCTGGAGCCTTCCCTTCTCCAGCAGAACATTCCCAGCTCTCCCATCCCAGAATTCCCAGCAGCACCTCTGGGATGTCTCCGTGTCCCGTGGATGGGATGAAGGCTTTGGTTTCCCCCTCCTCTGCCCCTGCCCAGGCTCAGGGGCTGCCTCAGGGGCGAGGAACCCTCGGCGCTCTGGGCCAGAGCTTCGCACTCAGGGGCTGTCAGGTGCCTCCTCTTGGACCTGTTCATCCCTGAAAAAAAATGAGAAATAAAAAGGAAAAACACCCAAATCCAAGTGAGAGTTAACAATGGCATTGAATCCACGGGCAGAAAAGCGAATTTTCCCCTCAGGAATTTTGAGAGGCCTCAGTGTTTCAGCAAGGAGGTTTTTTTTTTTTCTGGAGTGATGGGTGAGAGCAGGTTTAGTTTGGATCTCAGGAAGGAATTCCTGGCTGGGATGGAATTCCCAGAGAAGCTGTGGCTGCCCCTGGATCTCTGGAAGTGTCCAAGGCCAGGCTGGATGGGGCTTAGAGCACCCTCAGACAGTTGAAAGTGTCCTGTGAAAGGAGATCCAAATGGAAAAATCTTTAAATTCCCTTCCCACCCAAACCAGGCTGGAATTCTGGGATTCTGTTTGCAAATGTTGATTCCACTATGAGGCTGTGGAACAACGAGATTAAAAAAAAAAACAAAACAAAACAAAACAAACCACACAAAAAAAAAAAAACCCAAAAAATCAAAAAAAACCCAAAAAACACCAAAAAAACACAAACAAAAACAAAAAACCCCCAAACAAACAAACAAAAAAACACAAACAAAAAACCAACCAACCAAACAAACAAAAAAGCAACCAAAAAAAAAAAAAAAAACAACCAAAAAAAAAACCAACCAAACAAAAAACCCCCAAATCCTGGAAGGTTTTCCAGCTTTTTCTCCAGCACCTCACGGAGGAAGCAGCTGTGACATCTGTGGGAAGGCAGAATTACTCCAGGGGTGCCCACAGAGCCTCAATCCCATGGGAAAAATGACAATTATTTACCCCAGGAAGACCAAAAAAACCACATTCCAACACCCAAACTGAGCCTTTCCCAAACAGATCCAAGCTGGGCTCATCCATTAGGGAGGAATTTGAACCCATTTGCAGTTAAGAAGCAGCACAAAATTCTCCTGGGAATTATTCTGATCAAATAATCAAAACTTACTTGGAATTGGCACAAATTCCTTCTGGGCAGGAAAAAAAACCACCTCCACAGAATGCAACTTTTTCCCCACAAAAAATGCTCAGGAAGAACCCCCAAACCAGCAGAAAAAGCTGAGCTCCCTCCTGCCAGCATCAGCAGTTTCACTTTTGCTTCCTTTAATTTATTTATTTCTCTTTAACGCGTTTGCAGCAGCCACAAAAAAAAAAAAAAAGCTCCACTTCCCTTGCAGGGCAGGATCCAAGGATCAGCCCGGTTATTCCTTGGGATAATGCTTGGATTGGATGATTTTAGTTTGGTTTTTTTTTTCCCCAGTCTGAATTATTTTATGGAGGTGCTGCTTCCTCCTTTTCAGCTCAGCAGAGCAGAGTTAAAACCGCTCAGCTCCCTGGGGAAGCTGTTTTGCAACATCTCAATTTCCTCAAAATATGAAAAACGAGACAAATAAAAGGAAAAAAAAAAACCAACCCAAGACAAACCTGTGGCTTTTAGGAATGGCTGGATTTCATGGTCTTAACGATCAACCTAAATCATGCCAGGATTCTCCTTAAAAACGGAATTTCTCGCTCAGGCTTCACCTGCATTCCTATTTTTTTCCCCGTTTTCCCAGGATTTCCCGTCGCTGACACCGGGGTCACGGTGTGTGGCTTCCATGCCATGAGGAATGCCAGCCAGGAGACGACATCCCAGCTGGGAAGGGACGAGATCAGAGGAAGCTCCAGAGGGACGAGAAACATTCGGGAGAAAGTTGGAGCTGCTCCCCATTTTCCCTCAGAACGTCCTTTCCAAACCCCTTTCCCCACACGGATGCACCGAGCTCGTCCTGAGGGTCCCCTCATCCCCAAAGTCCCCTCAGCGCAAATTCTCCAATTCCAGGGATTCCCTCATTCCCAAGAGGCCCCCCAACGCCAAGGAATTATTTTTTTAACTCCTTTTCAGCCAAGAGCCCTCCTGTTCACTCCCCGATCCTGCTCCCAATCCCTCAATTCCAAGGATTTCCCCCATTTCCAAGGGTCCCCTCACGCCAAAGGAGCCCCCATTCCGAAGGTCCCCTCAATGCCAAAGGTGCCTCGCAGTGACAAAAGCCCCTTAAATATCAAACCCCCGCCATTTCCAAGGGTGCCCTCAGTGCCAATCCCTCAATTCCAAGGATTCCCTCATTCCCAAGGGGTCCGAATTCCCAAAGAAACCCCATTCCCAAGGGAACCCCTTCCCTGCCCCCCCCCGTTGCCCAGAAATGGTCGCGCCCTCCCTCCCCCTCCCATCTCACCCGCTCCCGGCGCCCACGGCCCCGCGCGCTCCACCGGCCCCACCCCCTCCCCGCCGACCAATCAGAAACCGGCGCCATCCCCGGCGTTGCCTAATGGCGCAAAACACTTCCGGGTTGGGCGGGGTTTATTTACCGCTCCCCTTGTGGTGACGTAACGCCATCCGCGTGTGACGTCACGAGCGCTCGGCGGCGCGCGGGTGGGTTGGAAAAACCGGGAATTTTTCCGCGGGAATCCCGCGGTCTGGGATGAGCTGGGGAGGGAATATTGGGGGGGTGGGATCATCGGCCTGAGGGAACTGTCCCTTCCCGGGAGCCCCGAAGGAAACGGGAATTTCTTGTTTTTTCCTGGGCAAAAAGGGAATTTCTGTTTTTTTTTCCTGAGGAAAAAGGGGATTTCTGGTTTTTTCCTGTGGGAAAAAAGGGAATTTCTGTTTTTTTTTCCTGAGGAAAAAGGGAATTTCTGTTTTTTTTCCTGAGGGAAAAGGGGATTTCCCATTCGTTTGGGAGGCGGAAGGGAATTGCTGCTTTTCCTGGAGGAGGGGTTGGTGTCTGGCTGTCCGCAGGGAAAAAGAAATTATTCCTTTTCCAGAGGAAGAAGGGAATTTCAGGTTTTCCTGAGTGAAAAGGAAAATTTCTGGATTTCCAGCTCCTTCCTAGTTTTCCTAAGAGGAGAAGGAATTTTCGAGTTTTCCCAGGGGCAATGGGAGTTTCTGTTTTACCTGAGGGAGAGGCTGGTTTCTAATTTTCCTGAGGGAAAATGGAAACTCCTGTTTTTCCTGAGGGAGATACCAATTCCTGGTTTTCCATATGAAAAAGCAGAATTCTGTTTTTCCTGATGGAGTGGCTAATTCCTTGTTTTCCCGAAGAAAAAGGAATTTCCTGATTTTCCTAAAGCAAGAAGGAATTTCAAGTTTTCTGAAGGATGAGGTGAGGTCCTGGTTTTCCTGACTAAAAAGAAATTGTCCATTTTTTTCCTAAGGAAAAAGGGATTTTCAGGATTTGCTGAGGGAGAATTTAGTTTCTGTTTTTCCTGAGGAAAAAAGGAATTTCTTTTTCCCTAAAGGAAAGACTGTTTTCCTGAGGGAAAGGCTGATTTTGGATTTTCCAGAGGCAAAACTAAATTTCTACTCTTCCAGAGCAAACATTTGATTCCTGGGCTTCCTAATGGGAAAAAAAAAATCTTCTAGTTTTCCTGGAAGGGAATTTCTCTTTTTCCTAAGGGAAAGATCAGATCCTGGATTTCCTCAGGAAAAGGAAATCCTATTTTCTGGAGGGAGAGACCAGATCCTCATTTTCCCAAGGAAAAATAGATTTTCTGCTTTTACTGAGGGGTGGCTGCTTCCCAAATTTCAAAGGTAGAGGAAAATTCCTGAATTTTCCTGAAGGAGAGGCCAGATCCCGTTTTTCTGAAGGGAAATTTTAAATTATCCTGAGGGAGAAGGAAACTTTTTAGCTACCCTGAGGCAGAAGGAAATTCCTGCTCATCCTGAGGGAGAGGCTGGCTCATGGATTTCCTGAGGGAAAAATTCCCATTTTTCTGGAAGTAGACACCAGGCTCTGCTTCTCCTGAGGAAAAACCTCATTCCTGCTTTCCCAATCCCCCAACCCCACCAGGATCTCCCACAAAATCCCAATTTTTTGGCCTCTCCACTCAGGCCTCCTCCATGGTGGAGAGGGAGAGGCTGCACCTGATCCAGGAGGGAAACCTGGGCGTTCTGTGGGATTTGTGGATTTCCTGAGGGGAAAATTCCTATTTTTCTGGAAGTAGACACCAGGCTCTGCTTCTCCTGAGGGAAAACCTCATTCCTGCTTATCCCAACCCTTCAAACCAACCAGATATCCTGCAAAATCCTGATTTTTTTGTCTCTTTCCCCTCAGGCCTGGCTCCATGGCAGAGAGGGAGAGGCTGTGGCTGGTACAGGAGGGAAACCTGGATGTGCTGTGGGATTTGTGGATTTCCTGAGGGAAAAATTCCCATTTTTCTGGAAATAGACACCAGGCTCTGCTTCTCCTGAGGGAAAACCTCGTTCCTGCTTATCCCAAACCCACCAGGTTATCCTGCAAAATCCTGATTTTTTGGGCTCCCCACTCAAGCCTGGCTCCATGGCGGAGAGGGAGAGGCTGCACCTGATCCAGGAGGGAAACCTGGATGTGCTGTCGGATTTGTGGATTTCCTGAGGGAAAAATTCCCATTTTTCTGGAAGTAGACACCTCCTGAGGGAAAACCTCGTTCCTGCTTATCCCAAACCCACCAGGATCTCCCACAAAATCCCAATTTTTTCGCCTCTCCGCTCAAGCCCTGCTCCATGGCGGCGGAGCAGGAGAGGCGGCGGCGGCTCCTGAGGCTGGTCCAGGAGGGAAACCTGGATTTCCTACGGGAGGAGCTGGGGCTGGAGAAGATTCCAGAGGCTCTCAGCTGGCGCTGGGGCCGTTTGGGAGACTCCCTGCTGCACCACGCGGCTCGGGCAGGACACCGGGACGTGCTGGAATTCCTGCTCCAGGAGGTCGGGATGGACACGGAAGTGGCCAATGGGGACTACAAGAGACCCCTCCATGAGGCTGCTTCCATGGGACACCAGGAATGTGTGGCTTTGCTGCTGGAGAGAGGGGCGAGCGTGGACTGCTTGAAAAAGGCTGACTGGTAGGTGCTGGGATTTGGGATTGGGTGGGGAAGGTGGGAGTGTGGCTGCTGGAGGTGGTGTTTGGGATGGTGGAATGGATGGGAAGGAGCTTAAGGATCATCCAGTGCCACCTGGGACACCTTCCCCTATCCCAGGGTGCTCCAAGGCCTTGTCCAGCCTGGTCTTGGACATTCCGGGGATCCAGGGGCAGCCACAGCTGCTCTGGGAGTTCCAGCCCAGGCAGGAATTCCTGCCCAAGCTCCCATCCAGCCCTGCCCTCTGGCAGTGGGAAGCCATTCCCTGTGTCCTGTCCCTGTCCCCAGTCCCTCTGCAGCTCTCCTGGAGCCCCTTCAGGCCCTGGAATGTTCTGGAAGCTCTCTCTGGATCCTTCTCTCCAGGCTGGGAATTCCCAGCTCTCCCAGCCTAGCTCCAGAGCCTGAGGTTGGATCCATCTCCTCTCCAAGAAATCAAAGGACCGAGGGGCTTCACTTGGAATCTCAGGAAACCAGGAAGGGTCTCCCTTCCCTTTCCCTCTCTTTTCTCTCCCCATTTTCCATAAAAATCCCTCAGAATGGATTCTGAGTGTCCCAAATGCCAGAATCCCAGGAGCAGTTTGGGTGGGAAGGGACCTCAGAGCTCATTCCAGGGACACCTCCCACCATCCCAGGCTGCTCCAACCTTTCCTTGGCCATTCCAGGGATCCAGGGGCAGCCACAGCTGCTCTGGCAATTCCAGCCCAGCCAGGAATTCCTTCCCCGGATCCCATCCAGCCCTGCCCTCTGGCAGTGGGAAGCCATTCCCTGTGTCCTGTCCCTCCAGGTCTTGTCCCCAGTCCCTCTGCAGCTCTCCTGGAGCCCCTGGAATGTTCTGGAAGCTCTCCCTGGAGCCTTCACCTCTCCAGGTGAACATTCCCAGCTCTCCCAGCCTGGCTTCAGAGCAGAGGGGCTCCAGCCCTGGGAGCATCTCCATGGATTCCTCTGGATTTACTGCAGCAGCTCCAGGTCCTTATATTGGAATTCCAGAGTTGGATTCCACGTGGGATCACCTGAGTGGAGCAGAGGGGCAGAATTCCCTTCCCCTGCTGCTCATGCTGTGGATCTAGTTGGATTTTTGGGAGAAATTCCAGCCCTATCCCTACTTTACCCCCCCATTTCTCCTAAAAATTGTAAATTACTGCTCCACTCTTCCCTTAGGGATGAGGATTTCTGGAAGAAGAAAACAAGGATTCTCCCCAGCTCCCAGCTGAAAGCCTGGGAAGGTCCTTTGGAGCTGAACTGCCACAAATCCAAAGGCAGAACATTCCAGAGCTGGGAATTGAGGCTGAGATTCCATCAGGATTTGTGTGGCAGTGCCCTTCCATGCATGGATTAAAACCAGGGAGCTCTGTGCTTCCTCAGGCACGTCCAAACCTTTGGAAAAAGTCTCATTTGCCTTGAAAACACAGAATGCCCTGAGGGACTGCATGGAAAAGGAGCTGGAGTATTCCCAGCCTGGAAAAAACACCTGAATCCAGCTGGGACGTGGGATTTGTTGGTTTTATTTCCATTATTTATTATTTTATTTCCTTCCAGGACTCCCCTGATGATGGCTTGCACCAGGAAGAACTTGGAAGTGATCCAAATCCTGGTGGAGCACGGAGCCAACCCCTTGCTGAGGAACAAGGATGGCTGGAATTGCTTCCACATTGCCAGCAGGGAAGGGCACCCCGAGGTGCTCAGGTACCTCCTGGATGTGTCCCCGAGCTGCTGGGACACGGAGAGCACCACGGGGAGAACCCCTCTGCACACAGCAGGTACAGGGGGGCTGGGAGCTGGGGAGTGGGAAAGGGATGTTGATCCAGCTTCTTTTGGAGAAGGGAAAAGTCAGAGAGGTGGATCCATCCTGGGATCTTTCACTGGGTTTGGAATCCTTGGGTCGAGTTCATCTCCCCCAGGCACAGATGGATCCCAGCTCCCTTGATATGGGATGTGGATATAATGATTTTCCTTCCTGGTGTGTAAAGTTGGGAACTGCTCTTGGAAAACCTCCCCAGCTCCAAGCACTTCCTGGCATTTTCAATTCCTGGAAGCAGCAGAGCTGAGGAACCTTTTGGGATCTGCTTGGGGATGGATTTGTTTATCACAGCCTCGGGGAGGTTCAGGATGGATCCATCCTGGGATCTTCCAGAGGTTTTGGGATCCTTGGGTCGAGTTCATCTCCCCCAGGCACAGATGGATCTGAGCTCCCTTGATATGGATATGATGATTTTCTTTCTTGGTGTGTAAAGTTGGGAATTGCTCTTGGAAAACCTCCAAGCACATCCTGGCATTTTCAATTCCTGGAAGCAGCAGAGCTGAGGAACCTTTTGGGATCTTCTTGGGGATGGATTTGTTTATCACAGCCTCAGGGAGGTTCTGGTTGGATCCATCCTGGGATCTTCCAGAGGCTTTGGGATCCTTGGGTCGAGTTCATCTCCCCAGGCACAGATGGATCCCAGCTTCCTTGATATGGATATAATGATTTTCTTTCTTGGTGTGTAAAGTTGGGAATTGCTCTTGGAAAACCTCCAAGCACATCCTGGCATTTTCAATTCCTGGAAGCAGCAGAGCTGAGGAACCTTTTGGGATCTGCCTGGGGATAAACAAATCCATCCCCAAGCTTGGGCTCAAGCACTTTTCCAACCAGAATGACTCCATGATTCCAATAACAAACTCCAAATTTTGGAGTCCCCTTGCTCTCATCAATTCCAGAGGAGAATTTCCTCCTCTGCAAAGAGGAGAATTCCTGCTGGGAACACACAGGAGCTGTTGTTGGAGCCCACCATTCCCTTTTTCCCTTGCTGTTAAGGGATATTTAAAGGGAATGGGCAACTTTAGGAATCCTCAGGATCCTTGGGAAGCAGAAGGGCTCAAACCACCCCCAGAGTGGGAATCAGGCTGCACATTCCAGGTCTCAGCAGCAGAGCTGAGCCCTGCCTAGCCAAGGATTAAATCCCAAAGGATTTCATTGGGGTTGACACCCTGGAAAAACTCGAGGTGTTGGGGAGGAGCCCCTGCTGTGCTGTCATTCCCTTGGCTTTTCCAGCCCTTGCTCTGTCACTCTTGGCTCATCAGCCCTGACAATTCCAACCCTTGGGCACCACTGAGTCCTTGTGCTTGACCTGGGAATGAAAAAAAAAACCAGGGAATGAAAAAAAACCAGGGAATGAGTTGGTGGGATCAGAGCAGCTTGCCTGAAGTGGCTGATCCCAGGATTTTTTTGCCCAATTCCAGGTGTTGTTTCCATGGAGGTGGCAGCTCCTCTGCCAGCAGGAGGTGGATGTTGGGATCAGGTTGAGCTCTGGGATTTGGGATTATCCTGTGGGAAAGGGGGAATTCTGCCCTTGAAGCAAAGTCTTCTCCCTGCCTTGGGATATAGGAATGCAATTGGGATCCAGCACCTGGATTCTGCTTCCTAGAGGTGTCTCCACCTGTGTTTTCTTTGGCAGAGCCACCAATCCACGTTTTTGGGTGGATTTCTGGGATTTCCTGGAGCAGCAGCTGCAGTGGGAGTGCCTGGCAATTGAGAAAAGCTGGAATTAGGGAATTAGGGAATTACAATTTAACCCCTCCAGTGCAATTTGATCCCAAATCTGTTCCCTGCTATCCCCACCCTTCTCCCAGTGGATATTCCCAGTTCCTGAGGCAGGAGCAGGGCTGAGGGGCTGGAGGTGATGCTGGAGCTGCCTGGGGAAATCATGGCAGGATAAATTGCCTTTTCCATGGATTTCCATGGATTTCCATCCCAGGGGTGTGCATGGGAGCACATTAACCATGACCAGGCCAGCTGCCTTCCTGGATTGATGAGGGCTCATTTTCTCCCTCCTGCAATTATTTTTTTTTGCTTCCTCCATCCCCAGGGAGGAAAGCTGGGAAGAGGGAATTACAGGAAGTAGATCCCAGCTTTCCTCTCTGCTCCTGATAAAAGATGGAATTGTGTTGCCTGGAGGGATTTTTTTCTTCCCATCACTTGGGTTTTCCATCAGCTCAGGTGAGGAACAGGCAGGGAGCAGGAGCAAAGAGCCAAAAATCTGGGAATTCCTCACTGGCATTCCTGCTGAAAGTTGTTCTTGGGAACACACATTCCCCTTTTTCCATCAGTTGATGGAGCAGCTCCAGCCTTGGCTTGATGTTATTTTTTTTTTCTCTTGAATGTATTTCGTTTGTCTTGTAAAATGACCTGCAGGGAAAAAAAACCCAAAAAAACACCAAAAACAAACCACCAAAAAAACAAACAAAAAACCCCCCAAAAAACCAAACCAAACCAACCAACCAAACAAAAAAACCCAAAAAACCAAAAATACAAAAAAACCCAAAAAACCAAAAACACAAAAAAACCAAAACAAAACAAAAAAAAACCAAAAAAACCCCAACCAAACAAAAAAAAACACACCAAAAAACAAAACCAAACCAAAAACCCCAAAACAAACAAACAAAACCAAAACCCCAAAAACAAGCAAACAAAAACCAAACAAAAACCAAACCAAAAACCCCCCAAAACCAAACAAACAAAAAGCCAAACCAAAACAAAAACCCCCAAAACAAACAAACAAAAAAACCCCAAAAACCAAACCAACAACAAAAAACCCCAAAACCACAAAAAAAACCCCCCAAAATACCAAACAACTGGATCAAAGCTGTATAAAATGAAATGTTTTAAAAATGTTTTAAAAATTCCATTTAAAAATGGAATTTTTCAGTGCCTCAGGTTCAAACCCTCCCCCTCTATTGTTGTTTTCCCTGTGAGAAGGGTGAGGATGGTGAGGAGGGCTGGGGATGTCACCCAGCCCTTCCCCAGCTCCCTCCTTTGTGCTCCTTTTGCTTCTCCCACATCCCAGTTGGGGAATGAACAAACACTTGGGAGAAACCCTCTTTGTTCCAGCTGAATTCTGGGGCAGACAGAGCCAGGCACTGCCCACTCCAGACCTTTCCCCTGCTTGATCTCACATTTCCCCTTGGGATCAGAAGAAGGAAAAACCCTTTTTTTAATCCCACAAAAAAAGGATGAGATTAAAACCCCTTAAAAACCCCAAAACCCCTTGGAGCCTGCTTGTTCTCACATTTCCCCTTGGGACCAGAAGAAGGAAAAACCCTTTTTTAATCCCACCAACAAAACTGGATGGGATTAAAGCCCCTTAAAAACCCCAAAGCCCCTTGGGAGCCCCTTCCCTCATCCCAAAAGCATCAGCAACCCCAGCTTGCCTTGCCCCTTGATATCAGAGAAAGGGAAAAACCTTTTTTTAATCCCACCAAAAAAAAAGGATGAGATTAAACCCCCTTAAAAACCCCAAAGCCCCTTGGAGCCCCTTCCCTCATCCCAAAAGCATCACTGGAGGAACACCATGCCCCAAACCCCCAAACAATCCACGTTTCAGACAGAGCCAGGCACTGCCCACTCCAGACCTTTTCCCTCCTTGATCTCATTGACACCAGAAGAAGGAAAAAACATTTTTTTAATCCTACCAAAAAAATGGATGAGATTAAACCCCTTTAAAAACCCCAAATCCCCTTGGGAGCCCCTTCCCTCATCCCAAAACCATCAGCAACCCCAGCCTGCCTGGCTGGAGGAACCCAATGCCCCAAACCCCCAAACAATCCACGTTTTCCCTGTTTTTTTTCCCTGTCTTTTCCCCAGCAATGCACGGCTGTTCCCAGGTGGTGGAGCTGCTCCTGGAGCGGTGAGTAGGGAGCTTCTCCTCCCCCCACCTCCCCTTCCCCGCCAGGATTTGGGCACAAAGGACGTTTGGGGAAGCCCCTGCCCTCCATCCCGAGGTTTTTCCTCCTCCTGCTGCTCCAGGTTTTTCCCAGAGATGAGGATTCCCTTGGGATGGGCTCCCCCTTGGTTCTGACACCAAGCCCAGTTATGTAACTCAGCCCTGGGTTTGTTTTCTCTGCTGATTCATTCCCGGTGCCTCAAATGACCAAAGGGATTCCTGGCAGCTCCCTTCCCTAGGCTGGGCTTATCCTTGATTTTCTGGCTCCTGGGAAATTGCTGGGAAGGAGCTTTAAAGCAGCTCTGTTCCTTTCCTCTGTCCTCTTCCTAAATTCCTCTGTCCCCTTCCTAAATTCCTCTGTTCCCTTCCTCTGTTCCTTTCCTCTGTCCCCCTTCCTAAATTCCCTTGGTAGAGCTGGAGCAGCTTTCCCCGGGAATTGCAGCTCATCCCAGCCTGTCTGTGCTTGGCCCAGCATAAACAGATCTAAGCCAGGCTTTAATTCAGTTTTAATTCAGTTTTAATTCAGTTTTAATTCAGTTTTCTCTCCTTTCACTGGAGTTGAACCTGAATGAGATTGGTGGGCTCTTGGTTTTTGTACATCATTCCATGAGGATCTGGTTATTCCCTGCTTCCAGTGCACACCTCATCCCTTCTGGAGACCCTCTGGTCAGGGAAAAAAGGGAATTACAAATGATCTGAACCAGATCTCTGATCCCCCCAAAAAACCCCACAAATCATTCCCCAGGCCCTAAAACACCAGGACAGGTTTTGTCCCTTCTGGAAACCCTCTGGTCAGGGAAAAAAGGGAATTACAAATGATCTGAACCAGATCTCTGATCCCAAAAAAACCCCACAAATCATTCCCCAGACCCTAAAACACCAGGACAGGTCTTGTCTGTTCTGGAAACCCTCTGGTCAGGGAAAAAGGGAATTACAAATGATCTGTAGAGCCCAAACAAGCTGAACCAGATCCCAAAAAAATCCCCACAAATCATTCCCTAGACCCTAAAACACCAGGACAGGTTTTATCCTTTCTGGAAACCCTCTGGCAGGAAGAAAGGGAATTACAAATGATCTGAACCAGATCTCTGATCCCAAAAAAACCCCACAAATCATCTCCCAGACCCCAAAACACCAGGACAGCTTTATCCATTATCTATAGATGACCTTTATCTATTCCATTTCCAATCTCAGCTGCTCAGAGCCTCCTCCCAGACGGATTTTGGAGCTGCCAACACCTCTGGCCTGGGGTTTTTTTTTCTTTTTCCTCCTCTGATTTCCAGGTGCCAGTACCCATCTGACAGCAGGGACAGCTGTGGGGTCACTCCCTTCATGGACGCTCTGCAGCACGGCCACGTCGGCATCGCCCGGCTGCTCCTGGAGAAACACCAGGTGGGTGCCTCCTCCAGGTGATCCAGGTGTTTGTGGTGACTGGAGTCACCAAATTCCCAAATTGGAAAGGAAGAAATGGTGGGAAAAAGGGCAAATTCCCAGCTGGAGGTGAGAAAGGATTTGGCCGAGTGAGGTCGGCAGGAATCGGGTCCTGGAATGGTTTGGGTTGGAAGGAGCTTCAAAATCATCTCAGCCACCTCCATCCATGGGCAGGGGGAGCTTCCACACTCTCCCAGGGTGCTCCAAGTGCCATCCAGCCTGAGCAGGGAAAAAGGGAATTATAAATGATCTGTAGAGCCCAAACGAGCTGAACCAGATCCCAAAAAAAACCCCATAAATCATTCCCCAGACCCTAAAACACCAGGACAGGTTTTGCCCCTTCTGTTTCCAGAAGGGACAGGTCAGGGAAAAAGGGAATTATAAATGATCTGAACCAGATCTCTGACCCCCCCCAAAAAACCCACAAATCACTCCCCAGCCCCTAAAACACCAGGACAGGTTTTGTCCCTTCTGGAAACCCTCTGGGCAGGGAAAAAAGGGAATTACAAATGATCTGTAGAGCCCAAACGAGCTGAACCAGATCCCAAAAAAATCCCCACAAATCATTCCCCAGGCCCTAAAACACCAGGACAGGTTTCATCCCTTCTGGAAACCCTCTGGTCAGGGAAAAAGGGAATTATAAATGATCTGAACCAGATCTCTGACCCCAAAATAACCCCCACAAATCATTCCCTAGACCCTAAAACACCAGGACAGATTTCATCCCTTCTGGAAACCCTCTGCTCAGGGGAAAAGGGAATTACAAATGATCTGAACCAGATCTCTGACCCCCCAAAAAAACCCCACAAATCATTCCCTAGACCCTAAAACATCAGGACAGATTTCATCCCTTCTGGAAACCCTCTGGTCAGGGAAAAAGGGAATTATAAATGATCTGTGGAGCCCAAATGAGCTGAACCAGATCTCTGACCCCAAAAAAACCCACAAATCATCCCCCAGTCCCTAAAACACCAGGACAGGTTTCATCCCTTCTGGAAACCCTGGACACTTCCAGGGATCCAGGGACAGCCACAGCTTTTGTGTCCCCAGAGCTGGTGGAGTGGGATGGTGACACCAGGCAGGACATTCCCAGTGCTCCAGGGGCAGCTGGGGCAGAGCCAAAAGCAGCTCTTGGAATGGCAGGAGCTCCACGTGGAAATGTCCATCCAGGAATTATCCAGAGCTCCTCCCTGCCCTCCCTCTCTTCCTGGCAGCTCCAAAAAATCCCTGATTTCCCCCAGGGAATGCCATTAGAGCCAATTGTGCACAGCAGGAACCAAACCAATAATTTATTGATGATTTATTGATTGATTGATTGATTGATTGCTGGATGATCCCAACCCTCATACCTGATTCTCCCAGAGGTGTTGGGAAGTTTGTGGTGGTTTTAATCTCACATTCCAGGCACAGAGATGGGAAACCTCGTGGAGGTTTTCCTGGCAGCGATCTCATTTTGGGATGAGTGTTCATTCCAAGATCTTCCTTAAATTGCAGGCCTGTCCCACAGCTGTGGATGCCCTGGGTGCTCAGGCCCTGCACAGAGCAGCTGTGACAGCCCAGGATGGATCCATCCAGTTCCTGGTGGCCGAGCTGGGCGTGGATGTCAACGGGAGAGCGACGGCCCTGCAGCTGCCAGCCCTGCACTACGCAGCCAAGGTTTGGCCTTTATCCCAAATTCCCTTGGTGTCTTGGTTTGGAAGGACAGGTGTCTGCCAGGGAAAGCTGGAGTTTCCTTTAGAATGGAGAATGTAAACCCCTCACCCCCTCCAAATTATAATTTTGCAATTAAGAGCTCTCAGGCAAAGATTTGGGAATAGGAATAACAGTTCTTTACTGGGAATATCAATAATACAAAAGCGATAGAAAAACAAAACCACCCCACCAAACCAGCAAACAAACAAACAACGATTTTGGAAAGCCCTGACAGAGTCAGAGCTACAACCTGACACCCTGTTGGTCAGGGTGTTGGGAGCAGCCCACAGTGAGTCCTCCTGGAGTGGCAGATGTGGTTCTGTTGAAGTAGAGATGATCCTGTAGCCAAAAGAGTCCAGAGGTGGTGAGAGGGGGTCTGGTGATGGTGAGAAGGGTTCAGGGATGGTGAGAAGGGTCCAGTGATGGTGAGAAGGGTCCAGGAGTGGTGAGAAGGGTCCAGTGATGGTGAGAAGGGTCCAGGGATGGTGAGAAGGGTTCAGTGATGGTGAGAAGGGTCCAGTGATGGTGAGAAGGGTCCAGGGATGGTGAGAAGAGTCCAATCTTCCTCCCAGAAATTGGGGTGAAGCAAGAGAACTTCCTGTTCCAGAGTCCCAGTTTTATCCAGGTAGGAATGGTTGGCTCCCCCCACTGGGTGGAGCATCTCACAATGGGATGATGGAATGTGGATGCACTTCCTTGGGGAGGGTAAGTTTTTTGGGATGTGTGCCTTTGGGGGTGTCTTAATGGTCCATGAGCAAAAGAGATAACAAACACTGCCCTAGCTGGTGTTAACAGCTGGGCCATTATCAAAAGGCACCCGCCCCCCCTCCCTCCAGAGTAAACAAGAGATAAAGAAGAACAAACCCCCCCAGCTGTTTTCAGCAGATGAAAATAGAATACACAATTTTGGTTCCACAACCCAAGACACTTGGAAAAAAAAACTGTGCCAGGCAGCACCTAAAGCAGCCTGGATCAGGTGTTTGCCACCGTGGAGGATTTGCATTCCTGGCTCATCTTCTGTCCCTCTGCTCCCGACCAGATCCATTCCCTGGTTTGTGGGCATCAGAAAAAGTGTGGGCAGCAGGGTGAGGGTGGGGTTCTCTGGTGAGCCCTGGGGCCAACATCAGGAGGAGCTGGAGAGTCCAGAGGAATCCATGGAGCTGAAGCCAGGCTGGGAGAGCTGGGAATGTTCACCTGGAGAGGTGAAGGCTCCAGGGAGAGCTTCCAGAACATTCCAGGGGCTCCAGGAGAGCTGCAGAGGGACTGGGGACAGGGACAGGACACAGGGAATGGCTTCCCAGTGCCAGAGGGCAGGGCTGGATGGGATTTTGGGCAGGAATTCCTGTCTGGGCAGGAATTGCCAGAGCAGCTGTGGCTGCCCCTGGATCCCTGGGATGTCCCAGGCCAGGTTGGACCCTGGGGCTCCCTGGGACAGTGGGAGGTGTTCCTGCCATGTCAGGGGTGACACTAGAGGGGCTTTGAGGTCTTTCCCACCCCAGGAATTCCATGTTTGTGTCCAACTGCCTGCAGAGGAGGGACAGGAGATGTGGGAAAGGAGAGCTGGGCAGGCTGGGGGAGCTGCTGGGATTTTATCTGTGTCCTTCACACCGGAATTGTTTTGAATTCCAGAACCACTGCAGCTTTCTCCTCCTCCCAGCCCGTGTGGGGAGCAGAGCTGTGGGTCCTGGGAGCGCAGAGCAGACCCCAAAACTTCCCTGCTGGATCAGAAATCCCTTCTGGGATCCAGCTGACAGCCCCAGGGATGTTCAACCCAGGATTTTCCCAACCCTCTGAGCCTTGTGGTGGGAATGAAACCTCATCCCAGAGCTCTGCTCCTACAAAAACCCTTCCCAGCCACTCCCTGGGAATGCTGGCACCATCCAGCCATGGCTTTTACTCCCACAAAGGAGCCCTTTCTCCCATTTTCCTGGCCTCCTGCTCCCAGAAACCACGTTCAAAGCCCTTCTGGTTGCCAAGGGTACGTTGAACAGCGAGGCTCTGGGGGGGAATATCATGTGCCTTGGAGAAAATCCCAGCTCCTGGCTGATTTGGGAATAATTGGATGGGATTCTCTCCCTTCCCCGGGGCTGGATGTCACTTGGTATTTACAGCACTGTTTGTTTGCTTGCTGGGGTGGTGTTTTTATCTCCTTCTTTTCTTGTTCTTTTGCATTTTTAAACACGTAAAAATCAAATTATTATTTTTTTTTTAATTCAATTTGCTGCCAGGGCTGTGGCACTCCAGCAGATCCTGGCTCGGTGTCTTTGCCTTGGAATTGGGTTTGCAGGGAAATGGGAGCCTTGGGAAGATGCTGTGGGATCCTATGGGAATAGGGAAAAAAAAGTGGGTGGTGGGGATGAAAATAAAGAGTTTTCCATCCCCAGGCTGCAGGACAAAGACTTAATTCGTGGCACTGAGGATGTAAATCCAAAATCAGGCTTGATATTTTAGGGAGAAAAGATTTATTTCTGGAAAAGCCTGTGCAGAGGGGAGGGAGCTGGGGGGTTGTGCTGGGTTTTTCCCTGTAGAATTTGAAATTGGGCTCCTGGCAGAGGAAGGAGGGACGACACTTTGTGGATTGTGGCTGGCTGGGTCTTCTCCCAGGGCATCACGAATCCTGGAGGAATTCTTTGGGAAATGCCAGTGCCTGAGGGAGGCAGATGAGCAACAGCTCAGATCAGCAACAGGTTCTGCTCCTTGAGCTGGAATAATCCCAGAAAAATCAACTCCAGATCCTCTGGGAATTGGAGGGATTTGAAACTCAGAGTTGGAGAGACCTGAGAGTCCCTGGCAGGGCCTGAAGGGGCTCCAGGAGAGCTGGAGAGGGACTGGGAACAGGGACAGGACACAGGGAATAGGGAAAGGGGAGATTGGGGTGGGATCTTGGGCAGGAATTCCTGCCTGAGCTGGAATTGCCAGAGCAGCTGTGGCTGCCCCTGGATCCCTGGAATGGCCAAGGAAAGGCTGGAGCAGCCTGGGATGGTGGGAGGTGTCCCTGGAATGAGCTTTGAGGTCCCTTCCCACCCAAACTGCTCCTGGGATTCTGGGATTTGGGACACTCAGAATCCATTCCGAGGGATTTTTATGGAAAATGGGGAGAGAAAAGAGAGGGAAAGGGAAGGGAGACCCTTCGTGGTTTCCTGAGATTCCAAGTGAAGCCCCTCGGTCCTTTGATTTCTTGGAGAGGAGATGGATCCAACCTCAGGCTCTGGAGCTGGGCTGGGAGAGCTGGGAATGTTCCCCTGGAGAGGAGAAGGCTCCAGGGAGAGCTTCCAGAACATTCCAGGGGCTCCAGGAGAGCTGGAGAGGGACTGGGGACAAGGCCTGGAGGGACAGGACACAGGGAATGGCTTCCCACTGCCAGAGGGCAGGGATGGATGGGATTTGGGGAAGAAATTACTGCCTGGGCTGGAACTGCCAGAGCAGCTGTGGCTGCCCCTGGATCCCTGGAATGTCCAAGGCCAGGCTGGAGCACCCTGGGATGGTGGAAAGTGTCCCTGCCCATGGCAGGGGTTGGAATTTGTTGATATTTAAGGATTTTTTTCCAACCCAAGCCATTCTGGGATTTTAGAAAAGTGCCTGCTGGCACCTTTCTGGCCAATTCCCATGGGATAACAGCAGCTGGAGCAATTCCTGCCTGATGGATCTGAGGGCAGCTGACCCTGATTTCCATCTGCTGCTCCAAGATCCTCTGGAGCTCCTGGTAGCCCCAGCCCTGCCCAGGACAGAGCAGATCTGTGCAATTCCAGGTCAGGGCTGATCCCAAATTCCACTTTCTGCAGGAAGGACATGGACACACCATCCAGACCCTGCTGTCCCTCGGTGCTGATGTCCAAGCTAAGGATGGGAAGGGCCGTTCTGGTGAGAATTCCAAGCTGTTTTTTCCAAGCTTTTTTGTGACACCCAAGAGCTTCCATGAGCTCATCCCGAGCTCAGCACGCAAGGGAGATGCCAAATCCATGGATATGTTTGCTCTGGGAGCAACGTGATGGATCATCCCTGGATTTTTTTGGCATTTTGCATTCCCTGGCTTTCAATTTGCTGGGATTTCTGTTGGGGCTTTTCCCATGGGGGAAGAACAGGGACACAAATTGGGAATTTCCCGCTTATTTTTCACCTGGGGAGCTCCAATGCTGTGTCCTCCCCTTGAAATTTGGCTGGAATGATCCTGTTGGAAGGGCAAACACAAGGATTGAGCTCTCCAGCCTCAATTCCTTAACAAACAGCCTGGAAATGGCTGATGAGCAAATCCTACCAGGGAGCTGGCACGGAAATAGAGTTGCTATAGCGATGCCGGAGAGTCGGCATTCCCGGAGGGAAAAGCTCAGGCAGCTCTTGCATCAGCATCTCCCAAAAAATAATTTAAAAAAATTAATTTTGAAAAAAAAACAAAAAACAAATGGGTTCAGCCACTGCCAAAATTGGCAAATTCCAAATTGGGGTTTGGTTGAAGCCACGTTTCAGTGGTGCCATCTCTCCCTCCGCCCCCTCAGTGACTGAATCCCAGCTCTGCTGAGCTCATCCAACCTTGGGATGGTTTTTTTTTTTCCTGTGGCTCCTCCTTGGCTGGGTTTGGGTCACTGTGTCCTTGGGAAGCTTCTCATCCATATCAGGATTATCCAGAGGGATCAGGATGCCTCCTTTGGATTAGATGGAAGGAAGTTTTTTGGTTTTTTTTACAGTGAGGGTGGGGAGGGGCTGGGCTGGAATTCCAATCCCGTGGCTGCCCCTGGATCCCTGGAAGTGTCCAAGGGACAGGCTGGAGCACCCTGGGCTGGAATTCCCATCCAGTGGCTGCTCCTGGATCCCTGGAAGTGTCCAAGGGACAGGCTGGAGCACCCTGGGCTGGAATTCCCATCCAGTGGCTGCTCCTGGATCCCTGGAAGTGTCCAAGGGACAGGCTGGAGCACCCTGGGCTGGAATTCCCATCCAGTGGCTGCCCCTGGATCCCTGGAAGTGTCCAAGGGAGCTGGAGCACCCTGGGACAGTGGAAAGTGTCCCTGTCCATGGCAGGAGGGTGGAACTGGGTGACCTTTCAACTCAAACTCAATGATCCCAAGATTAATTCTCTGATTCTATCCCAACCCAACCCACTTGTGATGGGTTTTAGTTTGATTTTTTTGGTTAATGCACTAATAAACGTGATGGTTTCATCACTTACTATATTTTATGGGACTGGGAGAACACAAAGAGCAAAACAGGCTTTTTTTTTAAATTACAAAGATAGTTTATTTACACACGCTGAAAGGATAAAAATAGGAAGAAAAAACCCAACAAGTGAAACTTGTAAAACATCCTTTCTTCCCTCTCTAAGTTTTCACTTTTTCTCACTCAATATAAAAAGACATGACCTGCAACTTTAGTCAGTTTTACCATTTTAAGATAATCTTTCATCAATTCTTCAGGAAAAGGAGTCTTGCTTGGTTTTAATAGAGACTTTGTCTGCAAGGACTTTAAAAGAACTTGCAAACCAATGAAATCCTATTTATTTTACACTTTTCTTAACACTGAAAACACGGGCAAAAGCCCCTCCCTACACTCAGCTTTTTGAGCATCACCCAAAACTCGCAGCCGACTTTTTAATGCTCAAACTACCTGCCAATTAAAAAAACTGATTTTTTGATTGGACTCTTCTTTTTAACAAAATCTAAACCATGCTAACCCATGACACCACGATTCCACACTGGGGAAAACTCATCATTTTTCACCCTCCACGTATTCATTTCTGTTGCAGTGATGCAACGGTGATGCAACAGTGACCATCGTGTCCAGGCAAGGAAATAGGCGAGAAAAATCTCTTTCTTATGCTTGAGAATCCATTTTATTTCCCCCACCCCAGATTGGGGAGGGGGTGAGCACGAAGAGAGAGATCATGTGGTTTTTCCCAGCTCTATCGTGTCCCAGGTTCGTGGGCGGCACAGGGGGCAGGGCAGGGGACAAACTGACCACAGGGAAGACAGAAACGGGACACCAGGCCCCCACAGCCAATGGGGCAACGTGGAAAGGGGATACCATGGAGGGAGAAAGCCCCTGCCACACCTGGGAGGGGTACAAGATGCTCCACAATTCCTCCGTTTTTTAATTCGTTGTGACGAGGGGATTCTCGGGAGTGTGACGTAATGGTTTCCAAAACTAAAATGAACGTTAAGCTGAATTAACAAGCAATACAAAGGCATTAATTACGGAGGATAAAGTGACAGAAATGATGATACTGAATTAAATTAGTAATAGTTATCTCCTTGGCTTTTGATCTTCTCAGCAGAAGGGGTGCAGTTCTTTAATCTCCTCTTCACCAGGGGCACAGCTCTTAGTGTTTGGTCTTGGCTTTGGTGCTGGTGTTGGAGGTGTTCTCTGTTGGGTTGGTGATGATGACTGTGAAGCAAGGAAGGGTGAAAGCAGCAATGGTGGCCCCACCTCGCCTCCACTGCCCATGGGGCAACGTGTAAAGGGGGTACCATGGAGGGAGAAAGCCCCTGCCACACCTGGGAGGGGTACAAGATGCTCCACACATTTCCACGAGAATCCCCTTTCCATCCAAAGCATGGATGAGCCAAGGCCAGGAGGTGACCCCAGCTGGTTGTGTCCCCCCAGCCCTGCACGCGGCCAGCGCCGGGCAGCGCACGGAGGCTGCTCAGATCCTTCTCCAGGCTGGGCTCCAGGATGCTCCAGATGCCACGGGAATGCTGGCACAGCAGCTGGCCAGGAGGCCTGAGCTCATCCAGGTTTTCCAAAGAACTCAGATCAGCACGTGAAGAAGAGGAACCTGCTCCTTTTCCCACACGGTGCGTTGGTTATTCCTTCTGATTTAGGGAAACGGTAAAATGTTGGGATTTTTGACCCAAAATTGAGTGAAGGAGCTGAGCTTGGTGCTTGGGAAGATTTAGGAGAAATGGTTTAAATGGGATCATCTCAGAAGATAACAGAGGGGATGGGTCTGGGATTGTCCCTGGGAAGGTGGGGAGGCCCTGGCACAGGTTTCCTACAAAAGTTGTGGCTGCCCCATCCTTGGAAATGTCCGAGGCCAGGTTGGAGCAACCTGGGATGGTGGGAAGTGTCCCTGCCCGTGGCAGGGTTTGCAATTAGATCATCTTCAGCTCCTTTCCCACCCAAACCATTCCATGTTTTCATCACATTCCTGTTCCGATCCATCGTTATAAATTTATTTTCTTCTTTCACTTCCAGATTCCAGGAAGAATCTTCAAGAAACTTCAAGAGCTTCCCCTCTTCCTGTGCAGCTCCCTGACCCAGAACCATCCAAGTGCCACTTGTAGGGATCCTCATGGCTTCTCCTGGGAATTTCCTCACACTGAACGTCCTGATGGAGGAGATCCACCTGGATCATTGATTTTCTAGCTCTTCATGGACCTGCTGTCCTTAAATTGATTTAATTTGTGACCTCTTTGGGTAGGACAGAGGCTCTGGAAGCTGCATCAACCCTTTAAATCCTTTCTGTAGCCCACAGCTGATCCCAAAACCTGCAGGAATCTATAGTGGGACCTCAACCTTGTGAGGACATCAGGGGTTTTTGGATCAGACTGAGGTGTTTTATTCCAGACTGGGATGCTGGGCAATTCCCAGCACTGATGGACTTTAAATCCCAATAATCTGCTCCTGGAATACACAGCAAGGTAAGAGCAGCTGCAGCTGTTGGGTTTGTGCAGCTGGAATTATAAATTCCATAGAGAAGCGATGTGTCCTTGTCCATTTGTAATCCCAAGACTTAAAAACAGATGGAATGCTGTTTTTTTTTTGGGATGGCAGAAGTTAAAAGATCAGGAAGGGAGTGAGTTAAGTTGTGCTCTGCCTGAGCCATGGTGCTCATGGCTGGGTTTGAGGGGGAAATTCCCACCCTGCTATCCCTGGAGCAGGAATTTTGATGGGTAAGGAAATGGTTTTATTCCTCTAAAAACCCTGGATCCTTCCATGACTCCAGCTCTGGCCTCCCTACAGCAGGAAATGCGAGGGGCTGCCTCATTCCCACTTTTTATCATTTGAACAAGCCATGGAATAGCTGTGCCCTCCCAAGATCCCTGCTGAGGAGCCCGAGAGAAAGCAGCGGGAATGTTTCCAAATATCCATGGAAACACAAAAGGGAAACTCCGTAAAAACATGGAAACACCCTCAAAACACAAAGGGGAACGTGCGTTACTTCGAGGGTCGGAAAAGGAACGTGGATTCATCTTTATGCCTGCAAAACTCACCCAGGGAAGAGCCTTTCCTGTTTTTTTTTTCCAGCAGCAGGGGTTTTAAGACACCTCTGCATCGATGGGAATGAATCCCATCACATTCCCATCACATTTCCATGGGAATGGCTGCTGGGAGCAGCCTGGAGTAGAGCCCAGGATCACAAGGAATTGTTGTTCCTCCACCTTTTCCAGCCTTGGCACTGGGGCAAAAATTCCAGGTCTGGCAGCCACAGGGAATCCTGGAGTCATGGAATGGTTTGGGTGGGAAGGGACCTTAAGGATCTTCCAGTGCCATGGGCTGGGACACCTCCCACTGTCCCAGGGGGCTCCAAGCCCCAATGTCCAACCTGGCCTTGGACATTCCAGGGATCCAGGGGCAGCCACAGCTGCTCTGGCAATTCCAGCCCAGGCAGGAATTCCTGCCCAAGCTCCCATCCAGCCCTGCCCTCTGGCACTGGGAAGCCATTCCCTGTGTCCTGTCCCTGCAGGCCTTGTCCCCAGTCCCTCTGCAGCTCTCCTGGAGCCCCTTTAGGCCCTGGAATGTTCTGGAAGCTCTCCCTGGAGCCTTCCCTTCTCCAGGGGAACATTCCCAGCTCTCCCAGCCTGGCTCCAGAGCAGAGGGGCTCCAGCCCTGGAGCAGCTCCATGGATTTTCTCCAGCACCTCCACATCTTTCTGCTGTTGGGGACCCCAGAGCATCAAAATGGAATGAAATTGATTTTCTCTGGTGGTTGCACCATCACCTGCTCCAGACTCCCAAGGTGCCCAGGTGGCCTCTCCAGGTTTCCTTGGGATGACACCGAGGGTGAGGGACTGCACCTACTGCTCCTCATCACATCTGGGCTTTTCCCATGGAATCCTGGAATCACTAAGGTTGGAAAAGCCCTCACTGAGTCCAGCTCTTCCCCCAGCACAGCCATGTCCCACCAAGCCGTGTCCCCAAGTGCCACATCTCTGAAATCCCTGCAGGGATGGGGACTCCACCAGTCCTGAGCTTTTCCTGGATTCCCCTTGGGATTTGCCTTTCTGTGCTTCCCACTCTGGGCATTCACTCCCTGGCTGTCCTCTCCCAGTCCTGCTGGTGGACATGATCCAAGAGCTTGTGGACCTCCTGCTTCCCATGGATCCCCATCAATCCCTTTTTCCACAGCCAGACCTTCCTGCTCCTCCTCATCCCATCCACATCCCAGCTCCAGGTACTTCCACACAGACATTCCTTGGGTCCTCCTGCCAGGTGCCACCACCTGTCCCATCCCGAGCTGCGTGTGTCCCCACGGGATGGGAATTCCTGCTGGTGGCTGATGCAGAGCCATGGTCCTTCCTTCCTTTTTTTGGAATCCTTCCTTCTTTCCTGGAATCTTTCTTGGGATCAATCCTTCCTGGAATCATTCTTTCCTTCCTGGAATCCTTCCTTCCTTTTTTTGGAATCCTTCCTTCTTTCCTGGAATCCTTCTTCGGATCAATCCTTCCCAGAGTATTTCCTTCCTGGAATCCTTCTTTCCTTTTTTGGAATCCTTTCTTTCTCCCTTCCTGGAATCCTTCCTTTTTTGGAATCCTTCCTTCCTTCCTGGAATCCTTCTTGGGATCAATCCTTCCTGGATTCTTTCTTTCCTTCCTGGGATCCTTTCTTCCTTCCTGGAATCCTTCTGTTTTTGGAATCCTTCCTTCTTTCCTGGAATTCTTCTTCAGATCAATCCTTCCTGGAATCCTTCCTTCCTTCCTGGAATCCTTCCTTCCTTCCTAGAATCCTTTCTTTCTCCCTTCCTGGATTCCTTCCTTTCTTTTTTGGAATCCTTCCTTCTTTCCTGGAATCCTTCTTGGGATCAATCCTTCATGGAGTCTTTCCTTCCTGGAATCTTTCCTTCCTTCCTGGAATCCTTCTTTTTTTCCTGGAATCTTTCCTGGAATCCTTCCTTCCTTCCTTCCTGGAATCCTTTCTTTTTCCCTTCCTGGAATCCTCCCTTCCTTCCTGGAATCCTGTACCTGACACTTGACCACCCAAAACGGGGCATCCCCGTGGATCACCCTCCACCTCTCCAGCTTTCCTCCTCCGAAAAACCCAAACCATTTCCAAAGAAAGGCTTTGCTCCCATCTTGAACCACCACGGGTGGGATTTGGGGAGCTTCTCCATCATTCCCAGCGCTTCCAGAGGGATATCCAGAGCCCTGGGAGCAAATTAAGATGCCTTAAGCCCCCACGGGTGCCTAATCCGTAAGCGGCTTTGCCGTGCCCGCTGCCTACGTGCTCCTTCCCGGGGATTCTGATCCGTGGGCTCTTACCCCAACCCTCAGCTGGGGAATTCCTGCTTTCCACGAGGAACTGGAGACGGGGCGGTGATGAGGATGTAAAAAAACCCAAACCCTGGAATGCAAGGAAAAGCTCAAATCTTCTGGAAAACCTCGGGATTTTCCCTACGAGGACGAGAGGAAAAGTTCGTGTCTTGGGGTGGAAAGGGGGGGAATGTGGGAGGTGCCAGGTGGGAGAAGGAAAAGTGGGGTTTGGGAAGTGGGAATGCAGCCTAATTGTGGGTGTTTGTTGGGATAGTCAGCAAATTTCCCATCAAAAGGGGTTCCTGGGGTGGGATGGAAAAGCACCGGGTGTGGAGGGATTGGGGGGATCAATTAAACCTCCTCTAAGATGAGGAACCCCCTAATTTAAGGACCCCACTAAACTGACAACCCCCCTAAATTTAAGGATCTCCCTAAATTGAGGATGGTCCCCAGAGAACCCAATAAATTGAGGACCTCCCCAAATCCACTAATTGAGGAACTAATTGTGGAACATCCCCAAACTGAGGACCCCCTTTAAATTAAGGATCCCCCCAAACAGGGGACTTCCCCCAAACACAGAACCCCCTTAAATTGTATCCCCCACTAATGAGAGGACCCCCAAAATTAAGAACCCCCCCAAATAGAGGATCCTTCCCTAAATTGAAAAAAAACCAAACTGAGGATCCCCTAATGGAGGACCTCCCCCCTTATATTGAAAACTCCCCCAAATTGATAAACACCCTAAATAGAGGAACCCCCCAAGTTAAGGAGCCCATTGAGGACGCCCCAAAACCGAGGTCTGTCCCCAAATAAAGAACCCCCAAAAACTGAGGGCCCCCCTCCAAATGGAGGAACTTCCCTAAACTGAGACCACCCCAAATAAAGGCCTCCCCCAAACTGAGGGCTCCCTAAACTGAAGTCTCCCCCCCCAAGTAAATAAAGGAGCCCCCAAAATTGAGGAACCCCCATAAATTTAAGGAGAACCCCCATAAATTTAAGGAGCGCCCCCAAATTCAGGATCCCCCCCGGCGCACTCGGAGCCCGTAGGGGCGGCCACGGAACTGCGCATGCGCGCCGCGCCCCCACCACGGTGGCAGCGCCGCTCGCGCGCGCAGCACTCCCGCCCCTTGAGTGACGGCCCCTCCAGCCAATGGCGTGGCGTATCGGGCTGTGATTGGCAGGGGTGTGGGCGGAGCGCAGGTGGCTCGGCCCCGCCCCTCCCGGCGCGGTCCCCTCACGGCGGCGGCTCCATTTTCTCGCGCTCCCGCGGCCCCCGCGTAGCGCCCGGTTCGCCTCAGCCCCGGCCGAGAGACCCCCGAGACACCGCGCGCCGCCATGAATGAGGAGTACGACGTGATCGTGCTGGGCACCGGCCTCACGGTGAGGAGCAGCCGCCGCCCGTTCGCGCCTCGGGCCTGCTGCGGGCGGCCGCCGCCCTGCCCCGCCCCGCCGCCCCCCCCTCCGCCATCCCCCGGCTCCTGCGGCTGACCCCCTTCCCCATCTCTCACCCACCCCGACGCCGCTGTCCTTTTGCCCGTCTATCACCTGATCATCCCCCCCAGCCTGGGTTTGAGCCCCCCCTCGCCTCGGGCACTCGGGTCTTTATCCCCTCCCCCAGGGTGTGCGCTCCCCTCCCCTGTCTCTCACCTGATTATCACCCCACTCGCCCCATTCAGGTCGTTTCCTTCAGCTGTCACCTGTCCGTCGTAGCCCCCCCACCTCTGTCTGGGTGCTTCCCCCTGTCCCCATCCCCGGTATTACCGGGGCTCTGGTGTATGTGACCCCCCCTTGGGGACCCCTGGGTGCTTTCCCCCGTCATTAATTCTCACAGCACCCCCCCGGCTTCAGTCCCACCCCCACCCTGGATCCTTTCCCATTCATCTCCAACCCAGCCTGGGATCCTCCCCCTCCGCCCCTCAACATTACCCCGAGGGTCTGGCGTGTGTGACCCCCCCCTGGGTCTTTTCCCCATCATTAATTCTCACAGCACCCCCCAGCTCCAATCCCATCCCCACCCTGGATTTTTCTCCCCATCCCTAACGGGACCCCCGGGGTGGGATTTTTTTTATATAATTTATAAATACATTTTACAACAGCTCCTCGTGTTTGGATACACCCCCGTCCCCCATCCCCGCCGTTCCCAGGGGGGCCCCCAGGAAATGCGGTTGTTTTGCGGAGGGAGGGCGTGGGGGAGACTCGGACAATAAAACGCCGACGGGCATTTACTGCCTTTTATTTCTTTTGGAAATTATTACCTTCTTTTTTTTTTTTCCCTCCACGCATCTCTTCCCCCTCTGCCCCCCCTTACCCCGTACCACAAACCCAACGTGGCTGCAGGTCCGTGCAGGGTGGAGGCAGCCGTGGTTATCCCCCCCCTCTCCATCCCCATCCCCGCTCCGCCTTTGCAGCCTTCGGCTCCATCCAGCCTTGACTGCAGCAGGAGGGGGATGGGGAGCCTGGCGAGCCTGTCAAATTTCCCTTATTTCCCCCCCTCTCCCAAAAAAAAAACAAAAAAAAAACAACCCTTTTCCTGCGATGTCGCTGCATCCCGGTGATCCCTAAGGAAAGCTGACAGCTGATGGGGGTGCGGCGGAGGGGAGGGGGGATGAGCCGCGGTGGGGCTTTGTCCTATTGTGGAGAGGATGCAGCCCTCGCCGCAGGCAGCCCCGGGGATAAAAAAAAAAAAAAAACAACAAAAACATGGCACTGCCGCTGCCCCGGGAGCTTTGCGGGAGGATTTCTCGCCGTTCCTGCCCTCCCTGGAGGCCGGGAGATGCCGCGGGAGGGCGGATTGCAGGTCACGAAGGCGAGGCATTGTTTGGAGAAAAGGGGGGAAGAAAATCCAATATGGTGGAGAGGTTCGGTCCTTGTGCCTTTCCTGCTTTTGTTCCCTCCCGTTAACGGACAGAGGGATCCCTTTTTGGGGGTTGGGATTTCCCCCCACTTGCCCCGGGGATGGCGATTAAATCGAAATCCACGCTGTTTCCTCCCGTGGTTCGGGCGCTGTGATTGACGGGGCTGCCAGAGGCGGCGTGGCTGCTGACACAGGGACCCCACGGAAGGCAGAGCTGCGTTATCACCACCCCCCCCTTCTTTTGGGTTTGGGAAGAAGGGTGACAAACCTGGAAACGCGGCACAAAGGAAACGTGTAAAGTGTGGGAGACACCCAACTTTCCCAGTGGCTTTCGTTCCTTTCCAGGCCCTTCCTTTGAGGTGGAGGAATGGCTGAGGAGGAAAAAGCTCCTTCCCTTTGATAGGGAAAGCTGGAGTCTGTCCTAAAGCCTGGAAAGGGACTTTTGGGGAGGAGAAAAATATAATGAGCTGGTAGTGAAGGGGCCTCCAATAGATCCCGAGCTCCATTAAAATGTAAATTTATGCTTTAGTGTGAGCGGGGTATCGAGTTGGTGAACGCAGGGCTTAATCTCCAACTGACAAATGCCGGTGGAAATTTGACAAAAGGCCTCTTGTGGAATCACTCTTAAGACAAGCTCCTGCTAATGAGCAGCAGTTGAGTTAAAAGGAATAAATTAGGTGTTTGAAGGTGTGCTGACCGAGCTCCAGAGCCTGGGAATATCCAGGAGCTCTCGTATTTTGGTGCTGGCTTTCCCTCTGAAATACCAATTAGGGTGGACTTCATCTCGTCTTGAGCAGCTCGTGTGGAAAAGATTGGAAACCAGAGCTCCTGGTGCAGCCATCCTGGAATTCCTGGTGTTGGCTCAACCACTGTGGCAGAGCAGAGCTGGATCAGGACTCTCCTGCACTCAGATGAAGCCTGAAGGTTGCTCCTCCAGGAGCTGGCACAGTCAGCCTTCCTGAGGAAAAGGAGCTGGAAACACATCCAGTTCTTCCTTTCCTTTTCCAAAGGAGCTGTCCTGGAAGTTCTGGTGATGTTTGCAGCCACCCTTTCCTTCAAGCTGCTCCTGGATTCTGCTGCTGGAGCCCCCTCAGGCCCCTGGTGGAGCTCTGAGGTTGTGTCTCTGCTGCTGATCTGGAGGATTTTTATTTTCTCTTTCCAAAGGGAAAGTTCAGTTGTTGGCTTAAAGAGGAAGAATGAGTCGTTGGAGGCTTTGTGAAAGAACACAAGTGCATCCATTGTGGGCATTCTGGTTGGGTCTGTGGGGCCAGTGAGTGCACGTGTGAATTCCACTGGGATGGATCTGGAATATTTCAGGTGTTAATCTCTTCCTCAACCAGCAGTGAAGGACTAAAGGCAGCTTTAGGACTGGGATTACTGCCACTCAAAACTATTTCAGCTTTTCCCTTCTGTGTGCTAATCAGAGACCCTGCTGTTCATAGAGATGTGAAAAATAATCCTGAATTTCTGCTGCTACAACCCCTCAGACCTCCAGCAGCTGGGATGAGCTCCTCCTGCTCCCTCCTGCATGGATCAGTGTGAGGTGCCTGGCCCTGGTCGATCTTCCAGCTGCCTCATTCCTGGTGGGAATGACTTCTCCAGCGTGCTGGAGCTTTAAGGTTCTTGTCTTAGCTTTCCACGTGCGTTGTGTGTGGCAGATCAGGGATCATCTCCCTGCAGAGCTACTGCACAAACTTGTTCTTAATCTGCTGCAGTGGGCACTGGAGAGCTCCTCGTGGTTGTATTCTCACATCTCTCTTCTCAGTTGTCCATAATTTCCACCTCTCTGCTGTGAAACCCCTCAGATTCCAGCAGCTGGGATGAGCCCCATGGCTCCTCCTGCTCCCTCCTGCATGGATCAGTGTGAAGTGCTTGGCCCTGGTAGATCTTCCAGCTGCCTCATTCCTGGTGGGAATGACTTCTCCAGGATGCTGGAGCTTTAAGGTTCTTGTCTTAGCTTTCCACGTGTGTTGTGTGTGGCAGATCAGGGATCATCTCCCTGCAGAGCTACTGCACAAACTTGTTTTTAATCTGCTGCAGTGGGCACGGACTGGAGAGCTCCTCGTGGTTGTATTCTCGTGCCTCTCTTCTCAGTTCTCTGTAATTTCCACCTCTCTGCTGTGAAACCCCTCAGATTCCAGCAGCTGGGATGAGCTCCACAGCTCCTCCTGCTCCCTCCTACGTGGATCAGTGTGAGGTGCCTGGCCCTGGTCGATCTTCCAGCTGCCTCATTCCTGGTGGGAATGGCTTCTCCAGGCTTTAAGTCCTTGTCTTAGGCTTTCCACGTTCGTTGTGTGTGGCAGATTAGTGATCATCTCCCTGCAGACCTACTGCACAAACTTGTTTTTAATCTGCTGCAGTGGGCACTGGAGAGCTCCTCGTGGTTGTGTTCTCACATCTCTCTTCTCAGTTCTCTGTAATTTCCACCTCTCTGCTGTGGAAGTGGCTGGGCACTTCCTCACTGGGTTATTTCGCAGCGAGATGTTGTGCCCAGTGAGACAGGCTGGGTCTTCTGCCCTCTGCTTCTCCAAAGTCACTTTCCAGGAATTTTGGGGATGATGAAACCCTCCAGTCCAGCCCCAGCAGGTGGATGCTGTGTTCCTGCTGAGGTTTCACTCTCTGCAGGCTGAACTAAAGCTTCTTACCTGCCAGCTGCCTCCCCATGGTAAAGCTTTGCAAATCCATCACAAAGATCCAGATTCACTTTCTGCAGGAGCAGAGGGGCCAAACTCAGCGATTCAGGATCAATTTATTCCCACAGGGCCGGGCTTGGTTGCCTAAAGAGCCTCGGAGTGACTGTGAGGGCCATGTGCAGTGTCACTGTCCCTTGCAGTGACTGGAGTGTCACTGTCCCTTGCAGTGACTGAGGGCTGTGTGGAGTGTCACTGTCCCTTGCAGTGACTGCAGTGTCACTGTCCCTTACAGAGTGACTGTGAGGGCTGTGTGCAGTGTCACTGTCCCTCGCAGTGACTGAGGGCTGTGTGGAGTGTCACTGTCCCTCGCAGTGACTGCAGTGTCACTGTCCCTTGCAGTGACTGAGGGCTGTGTGCAGTGTCACTGTCCCTCGCAGTGACTGCAGTGTCACTGTCCCTTGCAGTGACTGAGGGCTGTGTGCAGTGTCACTGTCCCTCGCAGTGACTGCAGTGTCACTGTCCCTTGCAGTGACTGTGAGGGCTGTGTGCAGTGTCACTGTCCCTCGCAGTGACTGCAGTGTCACTGTCCCTTGCAGTGACTGTGAGGGCTGTGTGGAGTGTCACTGTCCCTCGCAGTGACTGCAGTGTCACTGTCCCTTGCAGTGACTGTGAGGGCTGTGTGGAGTGTCACTGTCCCTTGCAGTGACTGGAGTGTCACTGTCCCTTGCAGTGACTGTGAGGGCCATGTGGAGTGTCACTGTCCCTTACAGAGTGACTGTGAGCTGTGTGGAGTGTCACTGTCCCTTGCAGTGACTGGAGTGTCACTGTCCCTTACAGAGTGACTGTGAGGGCTGTGTGCAGTGTCACTGTCCCTTGCAGTGACTGCAGTGTCACTGTCCCTTACAGAGTGACTGTGAGGGCTGTGTGCAGTGTCACTGTCCCTTGCAGTGACTGCAGTGTCACTGTCCCTCGCAGTGACTGGAGTGTCACTGTCCCTTGCAGTGACTGCAGTGTCACTGTCCCTTGCAGTGACTGTGAGGGCTGTGTGGAATGTCACTGTCCCTCGCAGTGACTGCAGTGTCACTGTCCCTTGCAGTGACTGTGAGGGCTGTGTGGAGTGTCACTGTCCCTTGCAGTGACTGCAGTGTCACTGTCCCTTGCAGTGACTGTGAGCTGTGTGCAGTGTCACTGTCCCTCGCAGTGACTGGAGTGTCACTGTCCCTTGCAGTGACTGCAGTGTCACTGTCCCTTGCAGTGACTGTGAGGGCTGTGTGGAGTGTCACTGTCCCTTGCAGTGACTGCAGTGTCACTGTCCCTCGCAGTGACTGCAGTGTCACTGTCCCTTGCAGTGACTGGAGTGTCACTGTCCCCTGCACCATCCCCTGGCAGCCGAGGGCATTGTCCAGTGCAGTCAGTTGTTGGTTTTGCAGTCTGTAGGACGAGCAGAGCTCTGGCTCAGGCGCTGCCAGCTGGAAGTGCCCGTGTCACCTGCTCCAGGTGATCACCCTGCCTTAGCTTGGCCCGGGCATCTCCAGAGTCCCTCCCAAGCCCTCAGTGTGTGACTCTCTGGCCACAGCACGTCCCTGCCTTTCCAAGAAAGAGCCTGGCAGTGCCAGAGCCCCTTCCCGCAGCCGAAGGGATTTTGCTCAGAGCTCGGTGCCCAATCCTCCCCTCGGCGCCGTTACAGGAGCGCCGCTGGCTCGGGTTTCTCTGGGGCTGTCTGAGCCTTTCTGAACTGCCGCCCTACTTGGAGAAAATCCACGGAAACCTCCTCGCTTCCCTCCCTTCCTCAAGGCCTCTGCCTGCACAAGGTCTGGTCGTGAGCAGCTCCTGCACTCCAGGGAAGAGCTGATGGTCTTCAGCAAGCATGGAAACACCAACCTCCGAATTCCTCCTTATTTTTATTTCCATGGATTCACACTGCCTGTGCTGTGTCCACATCCCCAGTGCTGCTTTCTCCCTGGTTCCCTGGCCGTTTGCAGTGGCTGAGCGTTGCTGCAGACGATACCGACGGTGCTCAGGCTTGGCTCTGTGGTTCATTCAGCAGCACAATGAGCTCCTGGGAGCCCCGTAACCTGACCCGGCTGAGGCGGTGCATTGTAGTAGCAGCGTGACTGCAATTTGCGTGAGGATTCTGTCACCCGGAGCTCTCCCTGCTGTGTCCTGCTGCTGCTCCCTGTTCCTGTTTGGTGGTGGCAACGTTGATAAAACAGCAGAAAAACCCCCACAGATTTGCACTCTGACGCTTCCCCTTTTTGCTTGGCACTCTAAACTCTCCCCAGGCCTGCCCTTATCAGCACGGGCCGTTTGTTTGCCTCGCTCCCTGACCCCACACAACAGTGTCACACACACGCATGTTCCTGCTCCTGCAGCCAGCACGGCATCCAAAGGAATTGCTGAGCTGGGAGGATCAATCCATTGTGTGCTTTGTGGCCATGGTGGCTGCAGAGGGAAGTGGCCTGAAAGGGCTGTGCAGGATTTCAGTGCCCGAAAGGGCTGTGCAGGATTTCAGTGCCTGAAAGGGCTGTGCAGGGTTTCAGTGCCTGAAAAGGGCTGTGCAGGATTTCAGTGCCTGCCTGATGGGAGGGAGGTGTTCAGCGAGCCTTGGGTTACACAGCAGCGCAGCAGCTCCGCCTCAGTCCCCACAGCCGTGTTGGATGGGTGTGGAGGAACAGTGAGGAGCTGCTTAAGGCCTCTCACCTCTTCTGCTGGTGCCCAGATTGACTCCACGGGGTGCTGGTGACCTGCAGAAGGGATGCACACTTCCTCTTCTGGGAAGCCAGAGCAAGGAATGCTTTGAGGTGAAGTGGGTGACTGGAATCAGCTGACATCCAGACAGAGCCATGGATGTGGCTCCAGCTTTGACTGCAGCTCCATCTCTCTCCCTTTGGTACTTACTGGGTTGTGAAATCCTGCTTGGCTTCCTCGTGGCTCAGCTCCAGCGTGGACACTTGCAGTCCTGTGCCACCATCTGGCAGAGCTGGTGAGCCAGGCTTTTGGGAGATGTTCCAGGGCAGAGCAAGTCCAACCACACAGAGCTCTGTGGATTTAACTGGTTGGTGATGATGCCCTTGGTGTGACAGTCCTGCCTTGGGTGTGGTTAATCATTAACACTTTTGCTCCTGTGGTTTACTCAGCGTTGTAGGCTTTGAGTAGTGATTTCACACGGGGTTTGGTGCAGCTGTATCTGCTGGGAGGAGCTCTGCTTGCTCCAGCCTGTGAGGAAAAAAAAGGAGGGACCTTGTAGGATCTTTGGAGGAATGGTCCAGTGGAAGGAGCAGCTGATGGATCATGGAGAGCTTTTGTGGGAAGCACTGTGGCTCACTACTCACAGTCACGTGGTGATCAGGAAGCCTTGTGGGCACCGTGCTGGAAATCTTCCACAACTTCAGGGATTGAATCCAGAACATCCTTGCTGTGCCTGAGGCAGCTCCAGCTTCGCTCCTCAGGTCCTTGGCTGGAGTTTGGTGACGTCCTGGTGGGTGACAGACTGGCCAGCAGTGCCCTGCTGTCCCAACACAGAAGGTTTTTCCATTGCCACCTGGAGGCACCAGCACAGCAAATCCTCAGCCAGCGATCCCTGCACCCACAGATGTCTGCCCTTCAGAACAAACCAGCCCCTGAGAGCTGCTGTGGCAGGGGAAGTTGATTTTACAGCTTCCTTTACAGCCAGGATTGACTGGAGGCAGGATTTACACAAACAATCCACAATGGGAAGCTCCTGGTGTTGGTGATTTTCCTGCCTGACACCTGCGTGGGTCAGCGTGGGGCTGGAAATGAACCTCCTGCCCTCCACGGGAGGGGGAAGTGACCCAGCAGGAGAGTCCTGGCTGAGGTGCTTGTGGAATAAACAGGAAGGATCTCCTGGAGACTCAGACCTCTGCAGGAGGGCAGAGGAATCCTGTCAGATGTGCAGTTTGCTGGCATCTCTCAGCAAACTGAACCAAAGCTTTGGGTGGAAAGGACCTTGGCACACTGCACCAGGTTCCTCCGAGCCCCACCCAGCACGTGAGATGCATCCAGGACCTACCAGTGAGAAGGTGGTGGTGAATGAGAGCTCAGAATTCTGCTGGAGGAGGGAGCTGAGGCAGAGCTGGATCAGCAAAGCCTCCGAGCTAAGCTGTCCTAAGCACGCAAACATTGGAGTTGGTGTTAAGCCCTTTGGCTGGGGAATGCCGGTGCAAAGTCGAGTTTGAATGGGGATTGAGTTGTGCAAGGCCTGAGCTGCTTCTGTGTGCCCTGTGCTGAGGCTCAGCTCAGACACAGCAGCTGATCTGCTGCTCCAGGGAGGAACCTCAGTGGGGACAGAGCCAGGAGAAAGCACCCAAATGCTTTCATTTGTTCTTTGTGCTGCTTTCTGAGAGAAGCTGTTGGTTATCCTGAGTGTGGCAAATAATAATAATTGAGGTTCTGAGGAGACTGATTGAAGTTCAGGTAACACTTCATGCTCCTGCTGCCTCTCTGTGGGCATCCTTGAACTGATATCCTTAAAGGACAGGTTTTCCTTTGCCACAAATGCATGGAATTCCCCAAAAATCCCTCTCTCTAACCCCTTGCTTGGCTTGCCCAGAGCAGAACAATAAATTTATGAAGAGGTTAATCTGCCTCCAAAGAGGTGCCTGAATTCTGAAATGGGACAACTGCTGTGCTTGCTCGCAGAGGGCTCTGCAGCTGCCTGCAGTGGAGCTGTCTGAACATGCTCTTCCTCGGGGAAAATGGGCAGCAGGAGGCTCCAGTGCAGCTGACCTGTCCCTTTGCATCCTTTCCTTGCTGCAGGAATGCATCCTCTCCGGGATCATGTCAGTGAATGGCAAGAAAGTCCTTCACATGGATCGGAACTCGTACTATGGAGGGGAAAGTGCATCCATTACACCCCTGGAAGATGTGAGTGTGGGGAGAGACCCATCCTCGTGTCCTTCCTGGGCACAGAAAGGGGATTTATTCCCTGTTAGCCTTGGGGTGGCTTCTGATTCATGACCCAGGGGGTTTCCTTGGAGTAAGGAAGTTTTATGGCACCTCCTCAGCAGGGGAACACACCAGTGTGGGGTGTTGGGAGTTGGTAGATTGTGTCCTGGAATTCCCAGCTGGAATCTGAGCAAATCTGAGCACGGAGCATTCCAGGGTGTTAAAACTCTTCAGCTAATTTGCAAATTAGACTAAGAAATGTCACGTTAAACAGTTCATCAGGTTCCTAAATTCCCAAATCCTTGGATGGAGAAACCTTGGAGGAGCAGAATGACACTGCCTGGTTCTTACTGTAACAATCCACTGGGTGTGTTTGTGTTCCAAACTCCAACTGCAGCTAAAACTGCAGCCAGGAGCAGCCTCTGAGGAGCTTGTGTTCAGCCTGGAGCTGTGGGGGTGGAAAGTGTGTCCATGTGTGGGAGAACTGACACCCAGACACATTTCCTGGCCTAGAATAAGTCCTGTCTTCTCTCTCCAAAGCTCTACAAAAGGTTTAATCTCCCGGGAACTCCACCAGAGTCCATGGGGCGGGGAAGAGACTGGAACGTGGACCTGATTCCAAAATTCCTTATGGCTAATGGTGAGTGATCCTGAGCTCCCAGCTATTCCTTGGGCTGCTGCTGGGTGCTGGGATGGCACAGGCACTGTCATTCCTGACAATCCTTATCCTTGAATCCGTGTTTTGGTCTATCAGTGACGTGGTTACCACTCCCTTTGCCTAAATCCAGCCCCTGGCTGCTGGAATCTCACCCAGGGCTGGATGGATTGTGCAGAGCCTGGCTCAGGGCTGCTGCAGGATCCCTGAGAGATCCCTGGGTCGCTTTAGACCCGGCCTATCCTCAGCCTGCTGTGGGGATTGAGCCTGGGGAAGGGTTTGTTGTGTTGGAGGAGCTGCTGTGTCCATGTTTGACCCTTCCCCTTGCAGGTCAGTTGGTCAAGATGCTGCTCTACACAGAAGTCACTCGTTACTTGGACTTCAAGGTGATCGAGGGCAGCTTCGTCTACAAGGGAGGGAAGATCTACAAAGTTCCTTCCACTGAGGCAGAAGCTTTGGCCTCCAGTGAGTAGCTGCACCTTCTCTGTTCCCTCTGAATCCCCTAAACAGAGGCCAACCCATCCCTTGGGATATTTTTGATGCTCCTCATGTGTTAAGGAGCATCCTCAGGGTTCTTCTGCACCTCTCTGACTTCAAACACCCCTTGCAGTGTGAGCCTTGGGTTTGCTGAGCTCTGTTTTCTTAGAGCTTCCAAGCTGCCTGTTCAGTGAGATTCTGCTGAGAGCCTGGCAGTGTTTTCCTTCCTCCTCCCATGTGGGGCTGGTGCTGCCAGCTCTGCCATAAATATTTGATGTCATGTCCTTGGTGGAGTTGTGTGTGTGTGTGAGAAACATTGCAGGCAGATCGGAGTGACTCATTCCAGCCTGTGGCACCTCAAACCTTGAATTGTTGCCTACTTCAATTTTACTCCTCCAGTAACACTTAATAACAGTGTGGTGAGATCCATTAGGATCTGGAGGGCATTCCAGGAGCTCATGAGTGGGATGTGCTCAGCAGCACCTCTGAAAAACCTGATGAAGTCACTCCCTGCAGTTAAAAACCCCAGATCTGTAGGGCTGAGCTTCCCTCATGGCAGATATTCCTGAAGGAATCAGGAATTCCTTCAGTTTGGCCCCTGTGGTTTCCAGGACACTCATCCTGGCAGGAGTGGAGGTGCTGGCTCTGCCCTGACCTTTCAGCAGGTCCAGTCTTGCTTCTGCAGTTTGTGGGGGATTCAAGTGCAGGAATGGTGCCTTGTCCAGCCTCATGTTTGGGGTTTGAGGGACAGGACAAAGGGGAATGACCTTAGGCTGAAGGGCTGGATGGGAGCTTGGGCAGGAATTCCTGCCTGGGCTGGGATTCCCAGAGCAGCTGTGGCTGCCCCTGGATCCCTGGAATGTCCAAGGCCAGGTTGGAGCACCCTGGGACAGTGGGAGGTGTCCCTGCCCATGGGGAGGGCACTAAGGACCTTTGATGTCCCTTCCAACCCAAACCATTCCTTGTTTGGACACTCAGTGGTTCTTACCCACTGCTGATAATGGAAAAGCCACAAAAGTCACTGAAGATCTGTTGAGTTCTGCCAAAACCCTGGTTCTGGATTATCAGAAAACCCCAGTTCTGCTGCCCTGGTTCCACTGAATTCTCACAAAGCCCCAGTTCTGATAAATTCTCAAAAAATCCTGGTTCTGCTGAATTCTCACAAAACCCTGGTCCTGCTGAATTCTCACAAAATTTTGATTTCTGCTGAATTCTCACCAAACCCTGGTTCTGAATTCTCACCAACCCCTGTTCCTGCTGAATTCTCACCAAACCCTGGTTCTGGATTCTCACAAAACCCCAGTTCCACTGAATTCTCACAGAACCCTGGTTCTGCTGTCTCACCAAACCCTGATTCTGCTAAATTCTCACAAGATCCTGGTCCTGCTGAATTCTCACCAAACCCCTGTCCTGCTGAATTCTCACCAAATCCTGGTTCTGCTGTCTCAAAAAACCCCAGTTCTGCTGAATTCTCAGAGAACCCTGGTTCTGAATTCTCACAAAACCCTGGTCCTGCTGAATTCTCACAGAACCCTGATTCTGCTGAATTCTCACCAAGCCCTGGTCCTGCTGAATTCTCACAGAACCCTGGTCCTGGATTCTCACAAAACCCCAGTTCCACTGAATTCTCACAGAACCCTGGTCCTGCTGAATTCTCACCTAGCCCTGTTCCTGCTGAATTCTCACAAAACCCCTGGTCTTGCTGAATTCTCACAGAACCCTGGTCCTGGATTCTCACAAAAACCCAGTTCTGCTGAATTCTCACAGAACCCTGGTTCTGAATTCTCACCAAACCCTGGTCCTGCTGAATTCTCACAGACCCCTGGTCCTGCTGAATTCTCACCAAACCCTGGTTCTGGATTCTCACAAAACCCTGGTTCCACTGAATTCTCACAAAGCCCCAGTTCTGATAAATTCTCAAAAAATCCCGGTCCTGCTGAATTCTCACAAAACCCTGGTCCTGCTGAATTCTCACAAAACCCTGGTCCTGCTGAATTCTCACAGAACCCTGGTCCTGCTGAATTCTCACAGAACCCTGGTTCTGAATTCTCACAAACTCCTGGTCCTGCTGAACTCTCACAGAACCCTGGTTCTCGATTCTCACCAACCCCTGGTTCTGCTGAATTCTCACCAAACCCTGGTCCTGCTGAATTCTCACAGAACCCCAGTTCTGGATTCTCACAAAATCCTGTTTCTGGATTCTCACAAAACCCCCGTTCTGCTGAATTCTCGCCAAACCCTGGTTCTGAATTCTCACCAACCCCTGGTCCTGCTGAATTCTCACCAACCCCTGGTCCTGCTGAACTCTCACCAACCCCTGGTCCTGCAGAATTCTCACCAACCCCTGGTCCTGCTGAACTCTCACCAAACCCTGTTCCTGCTGAACTCTCACCAACCACCCCCTGCTTTCAGGTTTGATGGGTTTGTTCGAGAAGCGCCGCTTCCGGAAGTTCCTGGTGTACGTGGCCAACTTCGACGAGAACGACCCGCGGACCTTCGAGGGCGTGGACCCCAAGAAAACCACCATGAGGGATGTCTACAAGAAGTTTGACCTGGGCCAAGATGTCATTGACTTCACAGGCCACGCCCTGGCTCTCTACAGGACTGATGAGTAAGTGGGGGAGGTCATCCCAAATCCCAGATTTGGGGTCACCATGGGATCGATGGATGATTTTAAATTTGGAGGGTGGGGAAGGGAACTTCATGGGAAGCTTTTGCTCTCTGGGTGTATTCTGCTGGAAGTGCTGGTTTGGGAAACATCCCAAATGGTGTAACTGTCCTTGCCAGCTACCTAGATCAACCCTGCCAAGAAACAATCAACAGGATTAAGCTGTACAGCGAGTCCCTGGCTCGATACGGGAAAAGCCCCTACCTGTACCCCCTCTATGGCCTTGGAGAGCTGCCCCAGGGATTTGCAAGGTGAGCTTTGACTTGGCTTGGACTCCTCCAGTGGGGTGTGCAGTCACTGCTTTAGCTTCCACAGCGTGATGCTGCATGAAGTGCTCTGGTTCTTAATGATTCTTTCACTTAATTAAGAGGCGGTTCCTCCACGTGAGATTCTCTCTCTCTCTGGGCTTTCTCTCTGCATCTGCTCAGAGATGCTGTTGGCAGAATATTTATCCCTTGTGTTTCAGCCGAGGATTTTGAGGAGGTTTAAGGCTGAGGTGGGGTTTATCCAAGTGGAGCAGAGCCTGCCTGGGGGGGCTGGAAGGGCTGTTCCAATCCAGCCCTGCAGGTGCTGAAGGGCTTTTCCTGTTGCAGGCTCAGTGCAATCTATGGAGGCACCTACATGCTCAACAAGCCCATCGAGGAGATCGTCATAGAGAACGGCAAAGTGGTCGGGGTCAAGTCCGAGGGGGAGGTACAGACCCTTCCCACCCCACATCTGCCCCTCAGAGCTCTGAGCTTCTGGGTTTGGTCACAACAAACGCAGAGAAAAACCCTTTTTTTAGCCCAAACATGCTGGGTTGGGGCTGTGTCCCTGTGACACGATGCCCTGATGGAATCCTTTCCACCCAAACCATTCCAAACCTTTCATTCAGTTCATAAACCCCCGTGCAGGGGTTGGGATGAAGTGAACAGTTCAGGAGCTGTTCCTTGTGTCTGAGCTGGAACCAGCTCTGCCCTTGGCACTTCTGCTGTGACAGCTGGCACGTGGCCTTCCTGCAGCTCCTCCTCCAGCTGGGAATGCTGCTTGGAGCTCTCATTGTGCTCCTGCCTGGAGCAGCCACTCCCAGGCCACTTTGGGGTGGGAATGACTTGTCCTGGCTGCGAGCAGAGCTGACAACCCACACCGGAGACCAAAGCATGTGCAGCCTGGAGGCTTCACATTGCCCAAAGATGAAATTATTTGGGGGGAAAAAAAGCGATTTTTGATGAGAACTGAGTGATTTTTTTCCTCGCTGGTGCTCAGGTGGCTCGCTGCAAACAGCTCATCTGCGACCCCAGCTACGTGTCAGACCGCGTGACCAAGGTGGGCCAGGTGATCCGGGTCATCTGCATCCTCAGCCACCCCATCAAGAACACAAACGATGCCAACTCGTGCCAGATCATCATTCCACAGAACCAGGTCAACAGGAAATCAGGTGTGTGCAGAGCCCTGGGGCACTGCCTGCTCCCCCTGCTCCCCCCCGTGGGGTGTGGGTCCCACAGGGAAATGGGCACCTCCTGCCTGACCCAGGTCAGAGCAGGTAGGGGAGGTCAGAAAAACTCCTGAGGAAGCTGCAGCAGGAAGTGCCCCAGAGCTGGAGAGGCCTGGGAGGGGTGGGGGTGTCTGCAGGGGCTGCCTCAGGCTGGGACAGAGCTCTGGGAATCCCAGTGGGGAAATGGATTTGGGGGATCTCCGTGTCCAGGCTGCTCAAGCAGGAGGTGAGAGCACCTAGGGCAGGGGTGGGACTCGTTCCAAGGTGTCTGAGCAGTGCAGGGGGTGCCAGGGGGCAGGGCAGCGGGGGGAGGTGCAGGCAGGGTTTGGGGTGAGGCTGAGGAGGTTTTTGGGATGAGGCTGAGGAGGTTTTGGGATGAGGCTGAGGAGGTTTTGGGATGAGGCTGGAGAAAGTTGAGGTGAGGCTGGAGGAGGTTTTGGAATGAGGCTGGAGAAGGTTTTTGGGATGAGGCTGAGGAGGTTTTGGGATGAGGCTGAGGAGGTTTTGGGATGTGGCTGAGGAGGTTTTGGGATGGGGCTGAGGAGGTTTTGGGATGGGGCTGGAGAAGATTTTGGGATGGGGATGGAGAAGGTTTTGGGATGAGGCTGGAGAAGGTTTTGGGGTGAGGCTGAGGACGTTTTTGGGGTGAGACTAGAGAAGGTTTTGGGGTGAGGCTGAGGAGGTTTTGGAATGAGGCTGGAGAAGGTTTTTGGGATGAGGCTGGAGAAGGTTTTGGGATGAAGCTGGAGAAAGTTGTGGGATGGGGCTGAGGCAGTTTTGGGATGAGGCTGAGGACATTTTTGGGGTGAGGCTGAGGACGTTTTGGGATGGGGCTGAGGACGTTTTTGGGGTGAGACTGGAGAAGGTTTTGGGATGAGGCTGAGAAGGTTTTGGGATGGGGCTGAAGAAGATTTTGGGCTGGAGCTGAGGCAGTTTTGGGCTGGGGCTGGAGGATATTTTGGGATGAAGCTGAGGCAGTTTTGGGATGTGGCTGAGGCAGTTTTGGGCTGGGGCTGGATGTTCCTGGGCTGCAGCTGTGCCCTGTCCCCCCAGATATCTACGTGTGCATGATCTCCTCTGCTCACAACGTGGCGGCGCAGGGCAAGTACATCGCCATCGCCAGCACCACCGTGGAGACCGCCGAGCCCGAGAAGGAGATCAAGCCAGCCTTGGACCTGCTGGAGCCCATTGAGCAGAAGTGAGCCCCAGCCAGCCCCTGCCCCTCTCTGCTGGGGGATTGGAGCTGTTTGGCTGCCAGGAGCTGCTCAGAATCCCCTCAAGCTGCTCTGACACATCCTGAGCCTCTTCTCTTTCCCTCCCCAGGTTTGTGAGCATCAGCGACCTCTTTGCACCGACCGACCTGGGCACTGAGAGCCAGGTGAGTGAGGGGAGAGGCTCCAGCTCGGGGCTCCAAGGCTGCAGTGAGCCCTGGTGGCCAGGAAGGCCAAAGGCTCCTGGCCTGGATCAGGAATGGTGTGGCCAGCAGGAGCAGGGAGGTCATTCTGCCCCTGGACTCGGCACTGGTGAGGCCACACCTGGAGTGCTGTGTCCAGTTTTGGGTGTCTCAGCTCAGGAAGGACATTGAGTGCTGTGTCCAGCTCTGACCCCTCAGCTCAGGAAGGACATTGAGTGCTGTGTCCAGCTCTGGCCCCTCAGTTCAGGATGGACATTGAGTGCAGTGTCCAGTTTTGGGTGTCTCAGTTCAGGATGGACATTGAGTGCAGTGTCCAGCTCTGAGTGTCTCAGTTCAGGATGGACATTGAGTGCTGTGTCCAGCTCTGGGTGTCTCAGCTCAGGATGGACATTGAGTGCAGTGTCCAGCTCTGGGTGTCTCAGTTCAGGAAGGACATTGAGTGCTGTGTCCAGCTCTGACCCCTCAGCTCAGGATGGACATTGAGTGCAGTGTCCAGCTCTGGCCCCTCAGTTCAGGATGGACACTGAGTGCTGTGTCCAGCTCTGGCCCCTCAGTTCAGGATGGACACTGAGTGCTGTGTCCAGCTCTGGCCCCTCAGTTCAGGATGGACATTGAGATGCTCAATCACGTCCAGAGGAGGCAGCGAGGCTGGTGAGGGGCTGGGAACACAAACCCTGTGAGGAACAACCGAGGGAGCTGGGGTTGTTCAGCCTGGAGAAAAGGAGACTCAGGGTGACCTTATCACTCTCTACAGCTCCCTGAAGGGTGGCTGTGCTCAGCTGGGGTTGGTCTCTTTCTCCAGGCAGCACTGACAGAACGAGAGGACACAGCCAAGGGAAATCCAGGTTGGATATCAGGGAAAAGTTTTCCCAGAAAGAGTGATAAAGTGCTGGAATGGCCTGGGGAGGTGGTGGAGTCACCATCCCTGGAGGTGTTTAACAAAGCCTGGATGCGGCACTGGGTGCCATGGTTTAGTTGAGGTGTTCAGGCTGGGTTGGACTTGATGATCTTGAAGGTTTTTTCCAACCTAGAAATTCTGTGATTCTGTGATTGATTCTGTGATTCTGATTCTGTGATTCAGTGATTCTGTGATTGATTCTGTGAATTCTGTGACTCTGATTCTGATTCTGATTCTCTGCTTCTGCTCCCAGATCTTCATCTCGCGCACCTACGACGCCACCACCCACTTTGAGACGACGTGCGACGACATCAAGGATATCTACAAGAGGATGATGGGCTCCGAGTTCGACTTCGAGGAGATGAAACGCAAGAAGAACGACATCTACGGGGAGGAGGAGCAGCAGTAATGAGAGTCCCTAATTAGGAGAAGTTGAAATCGGCTAATATGAATATATTAAGGAACTTAATGAACACTGTATGAAATTCAATATTGTAAGGCCTGCTTTTGTAATCCCATCTCTGAGAGATTGAAGAGTACTGCACTGGTAATGTTCCCTTTTTGGATATCATGTGTTAATTATTTCATTCTAGTAGGGCTGCTGTCCAGAATCTGGCAAATTTCCTGACTGATTCCTGACTAACCTCCTAAGCTGAAAGGCAGACTGAAACTTATTATTATTATTATTATTATTATTATTTTTGCAGACGTAGACGTGGGTGCAGATTTGAAAATAACTCATTGCCAGCTGTGTCTTACCTTGTCTTTTTAATCATTTGTCAAAACATCCTTCACCAAACCCCTGTGCTTCTTGGTGAGCTCGTAGATGTGACGCCGATGTCACTCAAACCTGATTTATCAAGGAAAAAAAAAAAAATAGAAACTGAGCACTCCATTATTGTGGACAGCATCCCTAAAAAGTCTGTCCCATCGATCTTTAACTCTGTGGCAAAGTTGTATCATGGACAAAGCCCACACCTATTGTAGCAGCAAATGTTGGCTTCGTTCTGGGCACAGAACTTAACCTCCACTTTCAGCTTCTAAACCCGGTTTACATCGGTTGGGACACAGCTGTGCCTAAGGCTCCTTTGTGTTTTAATCTTAATAAAATTGAGAGAACAAATTACAGAGCAGGCAAGATGTGGAAGTAATTTTCTGTCCCCCCCCACCCCCGCCTCGGTGGCTTCCTCGGATGGACCAAACGGCGCTGCGGTATCGGCATGACAGAGCCTGTGCTTCTCGTGTCTCCTGAAGGCTCCAGATGATTTCTGTACTGCGAAGTAAAGCCAAACTCTGGAAACCACTCCTGGCCTCTGGTCTGATTCACTGCGCTTCTGCTGGGATCCTGCAGGAGCTCTGCCTGCTAGGGGTGAGATTGGGAGCGTTCCCTGCAGGAATAGGTTCCCTGCGGGAAAACATTTCCCGCTTCCGTGCTTCTCTGCTGCTCTGAGTGCGGCTCAGGCTGTGCTCCAGCACAATCCCTGCTCCCTGCAGCCACCCCAGTGCCACAGCTGGAAAGAATTCCTGCCTGGGGCTCCTCTCCATCCTGGGCATGAGATGTTCCAGTCTGGAACCATCCCTTCGATTCCCAGGCTGGCATTGGGCAGGCAGCGCTGCTGAGTGCCAGGGGAGCTGAGGAGAAATCCTGGAGCAGCTGCAGGGGGGCTCAGGAGAGCTGAGGAAGGAGCAGCTCTGCAGGGTGGCGCCCAGGAGAGCTGAGGAGAAGCCCTGGAGCAGCTCTGCAGGGGGGCTCGGTGGCAGGGGCTTCCCTCAGCCTGCACTGATCCCACACAGGAACTGGGCCTTGATCCCATCACGGTCCCAAAGCTGAGCTGAGCCCGCCTGGGGCTTCCCCTCTCCTCCCTCCCAGCCGGGGCTTTTGGCACTTCCTCCTCCTGAGGTGCCACTTCAGGGACACTTCCTGAGGTGCCACTTTCCAGGAATAATTCCCGAGGTGCCCCTTTCCAGGGACACTCCCCACCCTCAGCTGCTGGGAGTGAGGTCAGGAGTGGGGCTGAGGAAGTTCTCCCCCCCCTGCAGCGCCCACAAACCAGAGCCAGAGCAGGTGGGAAATAAATAAATCCTGAAGTGATCCCATCATCCCTGCCTGCTGCAACCTGGTTATTCCTCAGGTGATTCCATCCTTCCTGCAGGGAAGCACGATGGGATCCATCACCCACCTGGGCTGAATCCATCCCTCCTCGCTGATCCCCAGCTGGAAAAGCCCCTTCCCCTCCCTCTCCCTGCCGGATGCTGACAAAGCAGAGCTGCAGAAAGCAGAAACTTCCTCATTTTGGCGATTTTATTAATCAAACTCTAATTTACAAAGTCATCCTGTACAGAACGGCCTCGCAAGTCTTGGATTTAAAAACAACCCAGAAGGACCCAGCCCCTGGAGCCAGGTGGGGAACGGGGCTGGGATGTTCCCCCCAGGAACAGGAGCTGCTCCTGCGTCCCTGGCAGCAGGAGGCAGCAGGGGGGAGCTGAAATGTAGTGTGGGCCTGGAGGGCGAACAGCCACGAGGAAAACTCATTTCTCATTCCTGACCTTCAAGTAAACGTTGGGGAAATTCATTTTTTGCCTGCTGCACCAACAGACTTTCAAACCAATAATTTACCCTGTACCGTACCAAGAGCCTTTCCTGTGTGAGACTGCATGGGAGGGAAGGAATCCCCCCCCCCCAAGGATTTGCATTTCTTATTTCTTTAAATAAGATTTATGTACAGAGCTCCAACCGGCCTTCCCCCAGCCCACTGGGAGGGAGGGTGGGGATCCACTGGGATGGATGTTTGGGATCCATTGGGATGGATGGGATCCACTGGGATGGATGAGATCCACTGGGATGAATGGTGGGGGATCCATTGGGATGAATGGTGGGGGATCCACTGGGATGGATGGGATCCACTGGGATGGATGTTTGGGATCCACTGGGATGAATGGTGGGGGGTCCACTGAGATGTTTGGGATCCAGAGGGATGTTTGGGATCCACTGGGATGAATGGATCTTTGGGATCCACTGGGCTGGATGGTGGGGATGTCCCCCACAGGACTGGGATGCCCACACTGCTGCCACAGGGCCTGGGGAGCAGCCGTGTCCTCGTGGCTTCTCTTTTGTCACCTGCAACACAGAGACGTGGCCCAGGTCAGCTCCCAGCTCCCTCTGCCCTCCTGCAGAGCCTCCCCAAGGCCAGGCCTGGAGTTTTTTCCCCTTTTCCAGCCGTGCCAAGCGTGGCTCTCCTGGATCCAGCTGCAGGAGCCACCCCTGGGTGCTGCAGATCCCGGATCCAGCCCTTTGGGATGCTCCCTGCTCTGCCATGGGATCCCAGCTCCCTGCTGCCCATCCCACACACACAGCCCAGGAGCTGCTCCCAGCTTTTTGGGACCCATCCCAAGTCCTCCCCTCTCACCAGTAGCTCCTCCTGAAGGGAGCAGCCAGCTCCTGCACGGTCCCCAGGAAGGTGTCGATGTCGGCCACAAGGATCCCTTTGCTCTCCAGGATCTCCCTGCTGCTGCCGCCGGGGTTTTCTGCAAGGGGAGGAGCAGCAGCTCCGTTAACTCAACCAAACGAGGTGGGAAACATCCCCAAACCCCCTCCCGTGGTCTCTCTGGTGCTTTGCCAACGACCTCAACCACCCACGGACCTCAACCACCCACAAGCGCGGCTGAGAATTCACCTGGAATTCATCAACCTCCAAAAAAATCGTTTCCACCGCGATTCCTGCAGCAAACCCGGGATGTTTTAACCCCTCCTCCACCCCTTCCCGAGGCAATCCCACACCTGGAAGGCTCTGGCATCCCTTTACCTGTCAGGTACACGGCGAACCTGGCGTGGACGTGCTGCACCTGCAGCTGCAGCAGGCACGGCAGGCGCCGGGCGCCGGCGGCCGAGTCGCAGGCGTGGAAGGGCAGCGGCTGCAGCAGCTCCTCCCCCTGGCACCACCGCAGCAGCAGCTGCTTCCTCTGGGCATCGCTGCCATCGTCCCTGCAGGGAGAGACAGGAACACTGGGGCTTGGGTCCTCTCCAAGGAATGGGCAGGAGGATGGGATCTGCCCCTCCAGGGGTTTTTTTTTGCAGCTCTGTGGGGGATTTTTGCTGCTTCAGGAGTGACAGATTCCTCCCCCCTTTGCTGCAGGACTGCCTGGGATTGGGTTGGGTTGTTTTTTGGGGGTTGTGGGTCACTCGGGGAGGTTTTGTTGTTTGGAAAAGTCAAGGCTGCTCCTCACTCAGCCCAGCAGTCCCTGCCACTGTCCCCAGGGAGATCCCAGCTGGAATCGCGCTCAGCTCAGCTGGGAGGAGAAGGAAGAGGGGATGATGGAGCCCGGCTTTCCTGGGATGAATTCCTTGCGTTTCCCAGCTTTCCCTTTCCCTGTGAAACTCTTTCTCCCAAGCCAGGAGTTTTCTCACTTCACCCATCCCAGGGAGAGCCCAGGCCAGAGCAGCTCCATCCCCAACCATTCCTGGTGGGAACTGGGGTGGGAATTCCTCCTCTGCATCCCCAGCCAGGCCAGGGCTCCTCATCCCTCCCCAGATCCCAGAGGTGATGGGGCAGGAAAAGCCCCAGGGAGGTGCCCCGAGCTCCTGGGCTGTGTCAGGAGCTGGGATGAGCTGCTGGGGAGGGAGGAAACTTCGCTTTTGGGAAGTTTTGGGAACATGCAGCTCCTCAGGGGAGATCTGTGCCTCTCCAGGAGCCTGTGACATTCCTGAGGGAATCTCTGCCAAGGAGACAGGGAGGAGCCTGATGGAAGCCCAGCAGGGAGAGCTGCCAGAGCTCTGCCTCACCCAGGATCACATCCAGGACAACGTTCCAGGCCGTCTGATGCTCTCCAGGTCCCAAATCCATCCCCCCAAATCCCCAATTCCCCAGGCAGAGCCCTTACCTGAGGTCTCCTCTGAGCTTCTTGCTCTCCCTGTGGTGCAGGAGCCACTTCCACCTCCCGTTCCTGTTCAGCTTCTCCAGCACCCTCACCACCTCCTTCAGCTGGCCTGAGGGGACACAGGGCGGGGCAATGGGCACCTTGGGGGGCTCTGGGCTCCAGTGGGGCCACCCAAGGGTGCTCAGGGCTCTGTCCAGGGGAGCTCCGAGCCCCTCCCAGGATGGAGACTCGGCCTGCACAGGATGGGGAACTGGGATCCTGTCCTGCTGGGAGTTTTTTCCCTGATGTCTGAGGTTCCTGTCACCTCCCTGGGCTGATCCCAGGAGAGGAGGCTCCGTTTTGTCACCTCCCATGGAGGAGCTGAGGGCAGCAGTGTTCTCCTCCTTTTTCCATGGGATTTTGGGCAGGAATTCCTGCCTGGGTTGGGATTCCCAGAGCAGCTGTGGCTGCCCCTGGATCCCTGGAATGTCCAAGGCCAGGTTGGAGCACCCTGGGGCAGTGGGAGGTGTCCCTGCCCACGGGGTTGGATCATCCTTCAGGTCCCTCCCAGCCTAAACCATCCCAGGACTCTCCAGGCTGAGCCCTGCACTGCTCTGGGATGTTCTGGGGAGCCCTGAGCTCCATCCCAATGGGATCCAAACATCAGGGAGGGCAAGAATTCCCCACTGGGAACAGCAGCAAGGGAAAAGCGGGAATGTGTCAGTGACACTCACCCAGGGTCACCCTTTCCAGCAGCTCCTCGTCGGACACCACGAAGCCTCCGGCCTGGAAGAGCTCCTGGAAGGTGTCACCTGTCACCTCCTCGGGGTCGTCCACGCCAGCGAACACCACGCTGGGACAGCGCTTCAGCTCCAGCAGGCACGGCACCTGCTCCAGAAGGGGAATTCGGGAACAGCTCCCAAATCCAGGGAACCCATCCCACCCCATGGATCCCATTCCATCCCATGGATAACATCCCATCCCATAGATCCCATCCCACCCCATCCCATCCCACCCCATCCCATGGATCCCATCCCATCCCATGGACCACATGGATCCCATCCCATGGATCCAATGGATCCCACCACATCCCATCCCACCCCATCCCATCCCATGGATCCCATCCCATGGATCCCATCCCATGGATCCCATCCCATGGATCCCATCCCATCCCATCCCATCCCATCCCATCCCATCCCATAGATCCCATCCCATGCCATCCCACCCCATCCCATCCCACCCCATCCCATGGATCCAGTCCCATCCCACCCCATCCCATGGATCCCATGCCATGGATTCCATCCCATGCCATGGATCCCATGGATCCCATCCCATCCCATGGATCCCATCCCATGGATCCCATCCCATCCCAAGGCTGAAACATTCCCTGGAATTGCCGAGGTCAGGCTGGACAAGGGAAGCCCAACCTCTCTGCTTTGAGCTCCAGGGTTTGGAGAGCAGCGGGGAGAGGAGGCCCAGAGGGCCCTGGTCTCACCGTGTGGATGTGGGAGGAGATGTCCCCGTTCCTGACGATGACCAGCAGCCGTCGGCCGCGCCGGCGCCGCGCGCCGCAGAATTCCTGGGGCTGCGTCCGCACAAAGCCCCGAGCCCGCAGCAGGGCCTGGAACACAGAGCAGGTGGGGCTGGGGTGGGAATGCTGAGATTTGGGTGGGAATGTTGGGATCTGGATGGGAATGCTGGATTTGGGTGGAATGTCAGGGTTTGGGTGGAATGTTGGGTTTGGATGGAATGTTGGGTTTGGGTGGAATGTTGGGTTTTGGGTGGAATGTTGGGCTTTGGGTGGGAATGTTGGGCTTTGGATGGAATGTTTGGTTTGGGTGGAATGTTGGGCTTTGAATGGGAATGTTGGGTTTGGGTGGGAATGTTGGGCTTTGGGTGGGAATGTTGGGCTTTGGGTGGGAATGTTGGGCTTTGGGTGGAATGTTGGGCTTTGGGTGGGAATGTTGGGATCTGGGTGGAATGTTGGGTTTGGATGGAATGTTGGGTTTGGGTGGAATGTTGGGTTTGGGTGGGAATGTTGGGATCTGGATGGGAATGTTGGGATCTGGATGGAATGTTGGGTTTAGGTGGGAATGTTGGGTTTGGGTAGAATGTTGGGCTTTGGGTGGGAATGTTGGGTTTGGGTGGGAATGTTGGGATCTGGGTGGAATGTTGGGCTTTGGATGGAATGTTGGGTTTGGATGGAATGTTGGGTTTGGGTGGGAATGTTGGGTTTGGATGGGAATGTTGGGCTTTGGATGGAATGTTGGGTTTGGATGGAATGTTGGGTTTGGGTGGGAATGTTGGGTTTGGATGGGAATGTTGGGCTTTGGATGGAATGTTGGGCTTTGGGTGGAATGTTGGGATCTGGATGGGAATGTTGGGTTTGGATGGAATGTTGGGTTTGGGTGGGAATGTTGGGTTTGGGTGGGAATGTTGGGTTTGGATGGGAATGTTGGGTTTGGGTGGGAATGTTGGGTTTGGATGGAATGTTGGCTTTGGATGGAATGTTGGGTTTGGGTGGGAATGTTGGGTTTGGGTGGGAATGTTGGGTTTGGGTGGAATGTTGGGTTTGGGTGGGAATGTTGGGTTTGGATGGAATGTTGGGTTTGGATGGAATGTTGGGTTTGGGTGGGAATGTTGGGCTTTGGGTGGAATGTTGGGTGTGGGTGGGAATGTTGGGTTTGGATGGGAATGTTGGGTTTGGGTGGGAATGTTGGGTTCGGATGGGAATGTTGGGATCTGGATGGGAATGTTGGGATCTGGATGGAATGTTGGGTTTGGGTGGGAATGTTGGGTTTGGGTGGAATGTTGGGTTTGGGTGGAATGTTGGGTTTTGGTGGGAATGATGGGTTTGGATGGGAATGTTGGGATCTGGATGGAATGTTGGGTTTGGATGGAATGTTGGGTTTGGGTGGAATGTTGGGTTTGGGTGGAATGTTGGGTTTGGATGGGAATGTTGGGTTTGGATGGAATGTTGGGTTTGGATGGAATGTTGGGTTTGGGTGGAATGTTGGGTTTGGATGGGAATGTTGGGTTTGGGTGGAATGTTGGGTTTGGATGAAATGTTGCGTTTGGGTGGGAATGTTGGGTTTGGATGGGAATGTTGGGATCTGGATGGAATGTTGGGCTTTGGGTGGGAATATTCTCCTGGGAATATTGGGAAAGGAATGGGAATTCCAGGCTGCCCATGGGGATCCCCCAGCCCTGCAGGGCTTTCAAAGCCCCAGGGAGGTGGCACCTGGGGACATGGGCAGTGCTGGGGGACTTCAAACCAGAGCAGCTTTAGAGGGGATCTTGCGAAGGAATTCCTGGCTGGGATGGAATTCCCAGAGCTGTGGCTGCCCCTGGATCCCTGGCAGTGCCCAAGGCCAGGCTGGAGCAGCCTGGGACAGTGGGAGGTGGAACTGGATGATCCTCAAGGTCCTTCCCACCCAAACCATTCCAGGATTCTCTGCTCCCTCAATCCCAAGGCTCCTGTCCCACCTCAGCCTGAGATTCCAATTCCTGCTGCTGGGAGCTGAGGTGGCTCCTGCCTCCCAAACCAGCCCTGCCCAAGTGTCCCTGCTCCTGCCACCCTCAGCTCTCCCTTGGAGCTGCCCATCCCCACCCACCCTGATCCACCCCAATCCATCCTGATCCACCCCAACCCATCCCAATCCATCCTGATCCATCCCAACTCATCCTGATCCACTCTCATCCATCCCAATCCACCCTAATACATCCTCATCCATCCTGATCCAACTTGATGTATCCCAATGCATCCCAACCCATCCCAATCCATCCAGATCCATCCCAATGTATCCCAATCCATCCTGACACATCCTGATCCACCCTGATCCATCTCGATCCACCCTGATGTATCCCAACCCATTCCGATCCATCTCAACCCACTCTGATCCATCCGGATCCATCGGACACATCCCAATCCATCCTGATCCATCCCAATCCATGCCAATCCACCCCAATCCATCCCTATGCACCCCAATACATCCCAATCCACCCTGATCCACCCCAATCCATTCCTACGCACCCGGATCCATCGCAATGTATCCCAACCCACTCTGATCCATCCAGATCCATCCCTATGCACCCTGATCCATCCTGATCCACCCTGATCCACCTTGATCCATCCTGATCCACCCCGATCCATCCCAACCCATCCCAATCCACCCTGATCCATGCCAATCCATCCCTATGCACCCTGATCCATCTCAACCCACTCTGATCCATCCAGATCCATCCCTATGCATCCTGATCCATCCTGATCCACCTTGATCCATCTTGACCCATCCCGATCCACCCCAACCCATCCCTATGCACCCTGATCCATCCTGATCCAATCCAATCCGTGTCAGTCCACCCCAATCCATCCCAATCCACCCCGATCCATCCCAATCCGTGTCAATCCACCCCAATTCACCCCAATTCACCCCCATCCACCCCAACCCATCCCCACCCACCCGCTCCACGAGCAGCTCTCACCTCCACCCTGTCGAAGAAGGGCTCCCTCCCGGTCTCCAGCAGGTAGAACATTCCGGGCCGCGCTCCGGCGGCCACGCGGCGCAGGTGCCAGCGCAGGGCCCCGCGCAGCTCCGCCACCGCTCCCGGGAACGCCACCGACCCTGCCCGGCCGTGCCCGGCCCGGCCCGGCCCCGGGGCGTCGCCGCCGGCCCCGGCCCCGCCCAGCAGCGCCCCGGGGAACTCGGAATACTCGTCCAGGATGCCGGCGACGGCCCCGCGCGGCTCCGGCGGCGCGCGGTGGAACCGCAGCTTGCCCAGGTGCACGGGAGCTCCGGGGTCGCGGCTGCCGCCCCGGGATCGGCCCCTCCTGCCGGCACAGGGGTCCCCGTGGGGAATTGTCACCCTCAGGGGGCTCCTGCTGCGCAGGGACGGCGCCACGGGGGCGGCGCGGGGCGAGAAGTCCATGGGGAAGAGGCTCTTGGAGGTAGAAAAGGAGGGTTTGCAATTGCGCAGGATTTCTTTTAGCTTATAATGGAAGCGGAGGCATTCCATGTCCAAAGTGTTCTGGGTGATGTCCTGGCAGCTCCTCCAGCTGCCCAGCAGGGACTGGCCCAGGTGGGATTCCTGGGAACGCGGCCTCTTGGGGGGTTGGAAATTTTCCATCCTCTGCTGGCAGTGCCTGCCGAGCACGGAGCTGCCGGGATCCCGGGGGATCTGCCAGTCCCAGTCCTCTCCCTGCTCCTCCGTGTGCACGGAGCTCCTGGAGGAGCCGTCCCGGGTAGTCCTTGCTCCTGCAGCATCCCTGGAGGTGACGATGCAGGAATTCCTGCTCGGAGGCGGGGAGCCAGAATTCCCCTCCGAATATTCCTGCTCTGAGTCCCCAAAGGAATTCTCCAATGGATCCTCAAAGGCCAAGCCCTCGTGTGTGTCCTGGCTCGGGAGCTGCTCTGAAACATCCTCGGCATCGCTGAACTCCAGCTGCTCTCCGGGAGGATCCCTGCGCTCGTCCCATGGCGACGCCGGGACGGGAGAACCAGGAATTCCTCCCTCTCCCACCTCGGCGCCGGGATCGGGGAAGGGCTGGGATCCCTGGGGGTTTTGTTCACACTCATCCCAGGGCTCGCATTCCCAGCTCGGGAAAGCTGCAGGGCTGCCAGGGCTGCCAGGGCTGCCTGCCTGCAGCTCCTCGGGCGGGCAGGGCTCCTCCCTGGGGCTCCCGCTGGCATTCCCAGGGCTGCCGCAGCTCCGGGACCAGCGGGCGCTGTCGGGGCTGGGAGGGAGCTCCCCAGGGACCTCCTCAGGGATCTCCTCAGGGCTCTCCTCAGGGACCTCCTCAGGGATCTCCTCAGGGATCTCCCCAGGGATCTCCTCAGGGATTTCCCCAGGGATCTCCTCAGGGAGCACCTCAGGGATCTCCTCAGGGATCTCCCCAGGGATCTCCTCAGGAATCTCCTCAGGGATCTCCTCAGGGATCTCCCCAGGGATGTCCTCAGGGATATCCTCAGGGATCTCCTCAGGGATCTCCTCAGGGATCTCCCCAGGGATCTCCTCGGGGAGCGGCGAGCGCGGCTCGGCAGCCTCGGGCTCGTCCCACGGATCACACGGAGAAGAAGGAGCAGCAGCTCCCGGCTCCGCTGGCACCAACTCATCCCCGGGGGAGCTGGGAGCTGGGGACTGGCTGAGCTCCTGGGCAGGGCCGGGGCTCAGGGGGCAGGGCAGGCTCCAGGCAGCCACGCTCACCTGGGCAGCTCCTCCTTCCCGGCGCGGCTTCCAGAGGCGGCACAGCACCGACTCCCGCCGGCCCGGCACGGCGGCAACGCCAGCCTTGGAGTCTCCGGGAGAAGCAGGAGCTGAGTCTCCGTGGATGTTTGGGAAGCTCTGCCTGGGGAGCTCCTTGATGGCCGAGATCTCGTCCCTGCTGGAGGAGGAGGGCTCTGATTCCGGGAGGAATTCCCTGAATGCCTGCTGGAATGGGATCTCCGGCTCGGCCGCCTCCGTGTTCCTCGCGTCGCTGCCGGGGGAGTTCTCAGCCTCGGGGAACAAATCCTCCCTCTCCTCAGCTCTGCACTCATCTCCTGGGTCTGGGTAGTCCAAGGGGGAGTCCCAGCCATCTCCTGCTCCCATGGGATCATCCAGCTCCTCCATGCAGGGGCTTCCCTGCTGCTCCTCCTCCACCAAAACCCCGCTCCTGCCTTGGTTTGACTCCTCATTGTCCAGGGAATTCAGCTCGGGATCCGCCTCGTCCCCACCCAGCTGGGACAAGCAGCTGCTCCTCCCCAGCTCGCTCTGGGACGGCGACTGGACGCTCTCCATGGGCCGATCCTCCGGAGCGGCCCAGGGATCCACGGATCCATCGGGAGAGGTCAGGCAGACGGAGCTGGAGTCCGGGGACAGGGCCAGGGACATTCCCTGCCTGCAGGGGGACTCCGTGCTCCCAGCAGGCTCCCACCTTTCTCCAGAGGGTGCCTGATCCCAGGTTTTCTGCTCCGAGCCGTTCCCCGGGGCGTCCCCAGTGGGCTCCGGGCTGTCGGTGACGCTGTCGGGCTGTGCCCCACAGGCAGGGCTGCCCTCAGGGGGGAACAGCAGCTCCCCACTGCCGCTGTGGGGTGACCCCACCTCGGCTCCGACCCCGTCTGGCTCCGAATCCGGGGTGGCCGGAGCATCCCAGGGATCTGGGGACTCGTCCGGGTTCGGTGACATCTCCTCAGGAAAGGCTCCGGGGTCGTCCCACGGCGCTGGGGAGGACGTGTGGGGGCGGGGGGATGCCAGGGAGGTGGGGCTGGGCACGGGCTCCTCCTCAGGAGCACCAAACTCCTCTGGAGACGCCGAATTCCCGGCGTTCTGCTCGCACTCCATCTCGGCGTCGCTGCTCTCCGACAGCACCAAACCCACGGCGCCCTGGAAGGAGCCTTCATCCTCAAACTCCTCGTTCTCCTCCTTCTCCTCCTCCACGTCCCTCTCCTCTTTTTCTGAGGGCTCCTGGGATCCCTCCACTCCCTCAGTGGCTCCCCCAGGCTCTGCACTTCCAGGATTTGCCTCCAAGGGTGTGGAATGGCAGGCAGGCTGTGGGTCAGCCCCATCCTCAACTTCCAGGGCACGTCCAGAGTCTCCCGTTCCCTCCTCATCCTCGGGAGGGCCGGGGCCGCTCTCTGAGCCTCCTTCCTGCTGCTTTTCCTGCTGCTTTTCCTGTTTTTCCTGCTGTTTTTCCTGGTTTTCCTGCTGCTTTTCCTGCTCTTTTTCCTGTTTTTCCTGCTGCTTTTCCTGCTGCTCCCCATTTTCCCGGGATGGACAAGAGGGGTCTGTCCATGGAGCTGTGCTGGAATTGGGGGCTTGGCTCCCGGGGTTTTCCGTGCCCGGGGATTTGCTGGGAGAGCCGAGCTCCTGGGAAGGGCTGGGGCTGATCCTGGCATCCAGCAGCTCCTCCTTGACCGGCTCCTCCTGGAACACAATCCAGAGGTTAATCCTCAGAGGAAAATGCAGGGAAAAAATAAATAAATTGGGGGGGGGATATTTTTGGAATATTTTTTTTTTCTCCTTCGTGCAAAGCAATTCCAGCCCTATGGAAGCTGCTCCTTTGTTCCAAGTTTTAAAGAAATTAATTTAATTGAAAATGCCTCATATTTTATGTTTACCCCAAGAACCTCCATGCACAGACTGGAGGAAGTGTAAAAATTCATTTCAAGCTTTATCCAGAATGGGATTTTCATGGATTTCTCCAGAGGGGAATGATGTAAAGCATTGCACTGGCACCTGTGTGAGGGGGAAAAACTTCCACACCAACAAATCCCAGCTTCCCAAATCCACATGGAAATGGCTGTGCTGTGTTTCTCCTGGATTTGGAATTCTGCTCTGGGATGCCCCTTCAGTTGAGGACACACAAATTTGGAATTTAAATCAGGAACAGGAGCTGAGTGCGACTTTAATTATTTTAATTTGGGATTCCTCCCCGTTGGAGAGCATCCCTGCTTCCCTGGATAGCCCATAAGGACACCTGCTCCATTCCTCTGGAAAATTCTGCTCTTCTAAGGGGAAAATCCTGCTGTTTTAACAGGAAAATCCCACTCCTCTAAGAGGAAAACCCTGCTCTCTTAACATCTCATTCATCCAAGGGAATTCTCTGGGAATTTGTGAATGTAGAATTCTCTGGGAATTTTTTTCCCCGAATTTCTGGAATTCAGGGAAATCCTGCTCTTTTAAGAGGAAAACCCTGCTCTTTTAACAGGAAAACCCTGCTCCTCTATGAGGAGCATATCTTGCTCTTCTAAGGGGAAAAATCCTGCTGTTTTAACAGGAAAATCCTGCTCCTGTAATAGGAAAATCCTGCTCTTCTAAGGGGAAAATCCTGTTCCTCTAGGAGGAAAATCCTGCTCTTTTAATGGGAAAATCCTGCTCCTCTAAGGGGAAAATCCTGTTTCTCTAGGAGGAAAATTCTTCTCTTGTAAGAGGAAAACCCTGCTCTTCTAAGTGGAAAATCCTGCTCCTTTAAGAGGAAAACCTTGCTCTTCTAAGAGGAAAATACTGCTGTTTTAACAGGAAAATCCTGCTCCTCTAAGAATAAAATCCTGCTGTTTTTACAAGAAAATCCTGCTCTTTTAATAGGAAAACTCTGCTCCTGTAAGAGGAAAATCCTGCTGTTTTAACAGGAAAATCCTGCTCCTCTAAGAGGGGAAAATCCTGTTTCTCTAGGAGGAAAATCCTGCTCTTTTAACAGGAAAACCCTGCTCCTCTAAGGGGAAAATCCTGTTACTCTAGGAGGAAAATCCTTCTCTTGTAAGAGGAAAACCCTGCTCTTTTAAGATGAAAACCCTGCTGTTTGAAGAGCACGACTGTGCCTCGGAGCCCCCCGGGCCGCACTCACCGCGGTGCCGCCGCAGACGCGGCGCTCGCGCTCCCGGGGAAGCTCCTCGGGCTCCCCGGAACGTCCCCGCAGGGCGAGGCTCTCGGGACAGCTGGTGGAGGAAGGCTCCTCCTCCTCCTCCTCCTGCTCCCTGCAGGGCAGCTCCCCCGAGGAGGAGGACACCGTGCTGTCCACGGCACCGGCGCTTCCATCCGCGTCCGTCTGGGAATCGGCCGGGAAGGTCTGGGCATCCTCCTTGTCCGCCTGGGAAGCGCCTTGGGAAGGGGCGCTGGGATCCAGGGAGCTGCTGGGATCCAGGGAGCTGCTGGGATCCAGGGAGCTGCTGGGAGTCTGGTCAGGATCCCAGCCCGAGTCCGCGGGACGCGTCTCGAAGCCGAAGCAGTCCTGGCTGTCGTCGCTGAGCTCCGGGAAAGCGCCGGAGCTGTTGATGGAGACGAATTTCTTGGGGTTGATGTGCTCCACCACCATCCTGGAGGTGCTGAGGAGCTTGCTGGGCTTCCTGTAGAACAGAGCCACCCACATGTGCAGGATCAGCTTCATCCCTTCCACGTCGTCGGGAAGGTTGGGATCCCAGGGCCTGGGGAGGGAAGCGAAGAGAGGGAGAATCAGCTTCGTCCTGCCCCATCCAGCTCCAGGGAATTCATCCCTGGAGTTCATTTCATCCCTGGAGTTCATCCCTGTAATTCATCCCTAGAATTTATCTGAGGGAATTCATCCTTAGAATTTATCTGAGGGAGTTCATCCCTGGAATTCATCTGAGAGAATTTATTGCAGGGAGTTCATCCCTAGAATTCATCCCTGGAATTCATCCCTGGAATTCATCCCTAGAATTTACCTGAGGGAATTCATCCCTGGAATTCATCTGAGGGAATTCATCCCTGGAGTTCATTTCATCCCTGGAGTTCATCCCTAGAATTTATCTGAGGGAATTCACCCCTGGAATTCACCCCTGGAGTTCATTTCATCTCTAGAATTCATCTGAGGGGATTCATCCCTAGAATTTATCTGAGGGAATTCATCCCTGGAATTCATTGCAGGGAATTCATCCCTGGAGTTCATTTCATCCTTGGAGTTCATCCCTGGAGTTCATCCCTGGAACTCATCTGAGGGAATTCATTGCAGGGAGTTCATCCCTAGAATTCATCTGAGGGAATTCTTCCCTGCAGTTCATCTCAGGGAATTCATTGCAGGGAATTCATCCCTGAAATTCATCCCTGGAGTTCATCCCAGGGAATTCATCCCTGGAATTCATTGCAGGGAATTCATCCCTGGAATTCATCCCTGGAATTCATCTGAGGGAATTCATCCCTGGAGTTCATTACAGGGAATTCATCTGAGGGAATTCATCCCTGGAGTTCATCCCAGGGAACTCATCCTTGGAATTCACCCCTAGAATTCATCTGAGGGAATTCATCTGAGGGAATTCATCCCTGGAATTCATCTCAGGGAATTCATCCCTGGAATTCATCCCTGGAGTTCATCCCAGGCTCCCTGCAGGGCTCAGCCCCAAGGCAGAGGGGGCACAGATCATTTGACGCAGATTTCAGCTTTTTTTTAAGGAAAAAATAAAAAGAGAAGAAATCCGTGCTCCAAAGCAGGGATGGAGGAGTCGGAGTTGTGGCTTTAGGTGCCAATTCCAGCTGCAGAGCCACGGGAATTCATGGAATGGTTTGGGTGGGAAGGGACCTTCAACATCACCCAGTGCCACCCCTGCCATGGCAGGGACACCTCCCACTGTCCCAGGGGGCTCCAAACCCCATCCTGGGACATTCCAGGGATCCAGGGGCAGCCACAGCTGCTCTGGCAATTCCAGCCCAGGCAGGAATTCCTGCCCAAGCTCCCATCCATCCCTGCCCTCTGGCAGTGGGAAGCCATTCCCTGTGTCCTGTCCCTCCAGGCCTTGTCCCCAGTCCCTCTGCAGCTCTCCTGGAGCCCCTTTAGGCCCTGGAATGTTCTGGAAGCTCTCCCTGGATCCTTCCCTTCTCCAGGGGAACATTCCCAGCTCTCCCAGCCTGGCTCCAGAGCAGAGTGGAGCCTTTGGAGCATCTCTCTGGTCTCCTCCAACAGCTCCAGGTTCTGCTGGTGCCTCCAGAGCTGGATCAGCTCTGCAGGTGGGGCCTCACCCGAGGGGCAGAACAGAGAACCCAGAGGAAGGAAAGTTGGGATTTGCCCCAGGAACGTGAGGAAAAACCCCAGATTGCCCCAGTGTAGCCCTGGTTGGTGCCTGAGATGTTTTGGTTCCTCTGAAACTTTTCCCAGAGAGTTTTCTGTCAACAACAGACATGTTTTTGTAACTGTAACCTTTGTTCACATTCCTTTCCCTAGGAGGGGCTTCTCCTTGATGTCCCTCTGGTTTGACCAATGTGATTGAAGAAGTTTTTCCTTCTTCCACCCATTGAGTTGTTTGTAGAATGGCATAAAAGGGAAGAAATTTCCAGAAATAAAGAGAGTTGTTGTCTTTAAACAGGAAAATCCTGCTCTTCTACGGGGAAAATCCTTCTCTTCTAAGAGGAAAATCCTGCTCCTCCAAGGGGAAAAACTCCTCCAAGGGGAAAACCCTGCAGCTTTAACAGGAAAATCCTGCTCTTTTAAGAGGGAAACCCTGCTCTTCTAAGAGGAAAATCCTGCTCCTCTAAGGGGAAAATCCTGTTTTTCTAGGAGGAAAATCCTGCTCTTGTAACAGGAAAATCCTGCTCTTCTAAGGGGAAAATCCTGCTCTTCTGAGGGGAAAATCCTGCTCCTCCAGGGGGAAAATCCTGCTACTCCAAGAGGAAAACCCTGCTCTTTTAACAGGAAAACCCTGCTCTTGTAAGAGGAAGATCCTGCCCCTCTAAGGGGAAAATCCTGTTTCTCTAGGAGGAAAATCCTTCTCTTGTAAGAGGAAAACCCTGCACCTTTAACAGGAAAATCCTGCTCTTTTAAGAGGGAAACCCTGCTCTTCTAAGAGGAAAATCCTGCTCCTCTAAGGGGAAAATCCTGTTTCTCTATGAGGAAAATCCTGCTCTTGTAAGAGGAAAATCCTGCTGAGTCGGAGTCGGACCTCGAACAACGTCACCCCAGCTCTCCCAGCCTGGATCCCTGGGAGCTGAGGGGCTCCAGCCCTGGAGCAGCTCCGTGGGTTCCTCTGGGCTCCCCCGAGCAGCTCCAGGTCCTGCTGCTGTTGTCCCCAGGGCTGGGACAGCTCCATGGGTTCCTCTGGGCTCCCCTGAGCAGCTCCAGGTCCTGCTGCTGTTGTCCCCAGGGCTGGAGCAGCTCCATGGGTTCCTCTGGACTCTCCCCAGCAGCTCCAGGTGGAGCAGAATTCCCACTTTTCCCACTGCCCACAGAATCAACCCAGGTTGGATTTTTGACACCACCCCACCACCCTGGGCATCACCCCCACCCCCAACCCCCTTATTTATTTTCCCTTTTCCCCCCAAAACAAACCCCAGGAACCCAAAAAAACCCCAAACGAACCCCCGTCGCCTTCCGAGGCCAACTCACCCGTGCAAGGCTCGGATGACGGTTTTCTCCAGGGAATTATTGGTGTACTTGCTGTCCAGGTGGAAGAGATATTCCCCTTCCCACCGACAGGTGACCTTCAGGGAATTCCCACAGACGTTCACCGTGTGCCTCTTGGCAAATTCCTCCTTTTTCCTGGCCGAGCAGCCCCGGGGCCGGGCGGGCTCCGAGGCGCTGCCGCCGCCGTGGTGGTGCCGGAAGGGCAGCACCTTCCCTACCAAAGGAGCTGCTGGAAGGTTCCTTTTGGAAGGGTTGGGATTCCCTTTAGGATCCGGGAGGCTTTTGGGATCGTCGGGCATGGGGGAAGCGTAGGAGTGCTCGTCGGAGATGATGGAGTGCTTGTTCACCTCCTGAGGAGGAGGAGGAGGAGGAGGGAATGCTGCAGGGGTGGGATCCGAGCTGCTCCCGCTGGCAATTCCCGAGTTTTTTTCCTTGGGAATTGAAAGGTTGGGATCTGCTTGGTCAGGGTTTGGAGTGGCTTTGCTGCTGCTGGTGGTGGTGGCTTTTTTCTGGTTCTCCTCCTTGCCCGCCCGGTGGTATTTGTGGTCGGAAGGCGCTCGTGGGGATTTGGGGTTGGAATCCTTGGATTCCAGCGGGATGATCCCAGAATCTTTGGGAATCAAGGCAGGGACACAAGAACCCAAAGCCAGGTCAGCTAAAAGGTTCAGAGCGTGGGATTCGCTGTTGGGTCCTTGCAGGGCAAAGCCGAGGCTGGGAACGGCCACGGGATGAATCTCGTTCCTTGGGATTCCAATGGGATAAATCTCGTTCCTTGGGATTCCCGGAATTCCAATGGGATAAATCTCAGTCCTTGGGATTCCTGGGATTCCAATGGGATAAATCTCAGTCCTTGGGATGGCTGGAATTGCCAGGGGATGGATCTCAGTCCTTGGGATGGCTGCTCCCTGGGGCTGGGGTTGGGGTTGGGGTGAGGCTTCGCTCGGGAGCTCGGGGAGCGGCTCCGTGCAACCTGAGGGAGGGGGAAAAAAGGGAAAAAAGAAATTAAAAAAGGGAAAAAAATCAATTTTAAAAGGGAAATAATTAATCAAGAAAGGGTTTAGGGCAGGTTTTCAGGGAAAAAAAAAAGAAGTTTTATTTAATTCAGCCTGCAGAGGGGTTCCCCAGGGCCCAGCTCTCACCACTCCCTTCCTGGTGCCTCTCAGGAGTTTTGGCTGCTCTGCTCTCCAGGTTTTTCTGCATTTTCCCCTTCCCTGCCTTGGGGGAACCCTCAGCCCCAGGGATTTTCTTCGTTTCTGGGTTTTCCAGAGTTTTTGGCCTCTTGGCTTCCACTCCAGGACTTTTGGGAGCTGAATTTTCCTCCTCAGTCCCTTCACCCTGGGGTTTGTGCACAATTTCTGCAGCCAGGACCTCTGCACCTGCAAAAAAAAAAAGAGGGATTTCTGTCAATTTGGGATTAAAATATCAATTTGGATGAAAAAATTCATTGGGAAGAGAGAAGGATGGGAAGGGGAAAGGGGTTTTTAGGATTTTTTTACTCCTCGTTATCCTGATTTAATTGGGAATAAATTCATTAGCTGGCCTGGAAGTAAAAGAAATTGGCTCCACCCAATTTCAGCTTCCCTGGGATAATTCCTGAGGTTTCTTTGGATGCTCCAACCACTTGGAACACCCTTGGCTGCTTCCAGTGAACCCCGAGCACCCCAGCTGGCCCCAGAGAAGGAGAACAATCCCAATTTTTTCCCATATTTTTCCACCCCTCACCTCTTTTCCTGCCGTGGGGCAGCCTCAGCTTGGCCAACTTCAGCATGGGCTCGCCGGGACTCCCCGAATTTTTGGGACAGGAGGGACTCGTGTTGTGTTTTTTCTTCGCCCCTTCCTTGCTCTCCTCCTCCTCCTCCTCCTCCTCTTCCTCCCCAGGATTTGCTTTTTTGAGGGGGGAGAGGTTTTTCCCCAGGATCCTGCTGGATTTCCTCCTGCTCTCCCTGCCCCAGGGCTTGGTGGGAGAGGTGACGCTTTTGGTGAAATTGTCTGAAAATTCCTCGGGAGCCGGGGGAGGAGAGGAAACACCTGGGATTGCTGATGAGGGTGATGATGAGCAATTAATTGAGGGAGAATTAATTAATGAGGAATCAAGCTCAGCTCCTGAATCCTTTCCAGCCCCAGCCAGGCACCCCAGAGCTGCTGACACCGCCAGGCTGAAGCTGCCGGGGTCGCCCAGGTAACACCGCAGCCGCGCCAGCGACGGCCCCGAGGCTTTTTGGGCAAAATCAGCTCCTCCCTCCTCCTGCCAGGGGGAAAATTCGGGAATTTCGGGCTTTTCCCGCAGTTTGGAATATTCCTGGAGGTGTTCCTGCAGCCAGGTGGGGCTGGCAGAGGGGTGGGAGGAGGAGGTGGCTGCTCGGTGCAGGGCGTAGCGCAGGCCGGGCAGCAGAGGGGGGATCTGGGAGGAGAGGGAATTCCTGGGGTTTTCCTGCTTGGAATTCCTGGGGTTTGCCACCTTGGGGTCCTGCTTGGCAGCTGGGAAAAGAAAAAAAAATTTATTTATTATTATTATAATTGTATTATTTTTATTATATTATTATATTATATTTCTTATATTTCTTTTATATATTATATTTATTTTATTTATATATTTATATATTTTTATATGTTTTATATTTATTATATTACATATATTATTTTATATTTTATCTTTATTTTATTTATATATTTTCTATTTATATTATATTATATTTATTATAATACATTATAATATTCTTTATTTATAACTATAATTATAATTATTATTATAATTATATTATTATTATTATTATTATTATTATTATTATTATTATTATTATTATTATTATTATTGCCAGAAATAAAATCATTCCCAGTTTCTCTGGGAATTCCATCCCAGCTCCTCCTCATCCTCACAGCAATAATTCCTTCCCAATTCCCACTTTTGTTTTTTTTTTTAAGGAGATGGAATTCCTGGAATTGCCTCTTTTCCCAGCTTTTGGGTGCTGCTTGGCAGCCAGGAAAGGGGAAAAAAATAATGATTCTTAGTTATAATAATAATTTATTTATTTGTTATTTTATTTATATTATTTTTATTATATTTTATATGTATTTATGAAAAAATGTGTTTATATTAAAAAATCTGTATTTATACAAAAAAAAAATCTGTTTATATGAAAAAACTATATGAAAAAAATTCTGTATTTATATAAAAAAGATGTATTTATAAGAAAAAATCTGCACTTATATGAAAAAAATCTCTATTTATATTTAAAAAATCTGTACTTATATTTAAAAAATCTGTATTTATATGAAAAAAAATCTGTATTTATAGGAAAAAATCTGTATATGAAAAATCTGCATTTCTATGAAAATAATCTGTAATTATATTTTAAAAATCTGCATTTATATTTAAAACATCTGTATTTACATTAAAAATCTGTATTTACATGAAAAAAATCTGTATTTATATAAAAAATCTGTATTTATATGAAAAAAACCCCGTATTTATAGGAAAAAAATCTGTATATGAAAAATCTGTATTTATATGAAAAATCTGTATTTATATTTTAAAAAAATCTGCATTTATATGAAAAAACCTGTATTTATATGAAAAAAATCTGTATTCATATGAAAAAAATCTGTATTTATATTAAAAAAAAGTATTTATATTTAAACAAGCATTTCTAAGGCAAGAGCAGCTCCTACCTGGGGGGCTGAGAGCCCTCGGGGACGGGAACAGGAACAAGGCCAGGAGGCTGCCGGGCTCCTTGGGCTCCAGGCCTGGGGAAAACCAGGCTTGGTTAGGCTCAGAAACAAACCAGCCTTGGTTAGGCTCAGAAACAAACCAGCCTTGGTTAGGCTCAGAAACAAACCAGCCTTGGTTAGGCTCAGAAACCAAACCAGCCTTGGTTAGGCTCAGAAACAAACCAGGCTTGGTTAGGCTCAGAAACAAACCAGGCTTGGTTAGGCTCAGAAACAAACCAGCCTTGGTTAGGCTCAGAAACCAAACCAGGCTTGGTTAGGCTCAGAAACCAAACCAGCCTTGGTTAGGCTCAGAAACAAACCAGCCTTGGTTAGGCTCAGAAACAAACCAGCCTTGGTTAGGCTCAGAAACCAAACCAGGCTTGGTTAGGCTCAGAAACAAACCAGCCTTGGTTAGGCTCAGAAACAAACCAGCCTTGGTTAGGCTCAGAAATAAACCAGGCTTGGTTAGGCTCAGAAACAAACCAGCCTTGGTTAAGCTCAGAAACCAAACCAGCCTTGGTTAGGCTCAGAAATAAACCAGCCTTGGTTAGGCTCAGAAACAAACCAGCCTTGGTTAGGCTCAGAAACCAAACCAGGCTTGGTTAGGCTCAGAAACAAACCAGCCTTGATTAGGCTCAGAAACAAACCAGCCTTGGTTAGGCTCAGAAACAAACCAGCCTTGGTTAGGCTCAGAAACAAACCAGGCTTGGTTAGGCTCAGAAACAAACCAGGCTTGGTTAGGCTCAGAAACCAAACCAGGCTTGGTTAGGCTCAGAAACAAACCAGCCTTGGTTAGGCTCAGAAACAAACCAGGCTTGGTTAGGCTCAGAAACAAACCAGCCTTGGTTAGGCTCAGAAACAAACCAGGCTTGGTTAGGCTCAGAAACAAACCAGCCTTGGTTAGGCTCAGAAACAAACCAGGCTCGGTTAGGCTCAGAAACAAACCAGGCTCGGTTAGGCTCAGAAACAAACCAGGCTTAGGCTCAGAAACCAAACCAGCCTTGGTTAGGCTCAGAAACAAACCAGGCTTAGGCTCAGAAACCAAACCAGGCTTGGTTAGGCTCAGAAACAAACCAGCCTTGGTTAGGCTCAGAAACCAGGCTTAGGCTCAGAAACCAAAACAGGCTTAGGCTCAAAAACCAGGGTCAGTCTGAGAAACCAAACCAGGCTTAGGCTCACAAATCAAACCAGGCTTAGGCTCACAAACCAGGCTTAGGCTCAGAAACCAAACCAGGCTTGGGTTCAGAAACAAACCAGGCTTAGGCTCGAAAACCAGGGTCAGGCTCAGAAACCAGGCTTAGGCTGAGAAACCAAACCAGGCTTAGGCTGAGAAACCAAACCAGGCTTAGGCTGAGAAACCAGGGTCAGGCTGAGAAACCAGGTTTGGTTTAGATTAAGAAACCAGGATTTGGTTCAAAAACCAAGTTTAGGTTGAGAAATCAGGATTAGGTTAAGGAACAAGATTTGGGTTAAGAAACCAGGTTTAGTTTAAGAAAACAGATTTTGCTTAAGAAGCCAGGTTTTGGTTCAAAAGCCAGGTTTGGGTGAAGCCAGGATTAGTTTGAGGAACCAGGTTTAGTTTAAGAAACCAGGCTTAGGTTGAGAAGTCATGTTTAGGTTAAGGAACCAAGTCTGAGTTAAGAAACCAAGATTTGGTTCAAAAACCAGGCTTAGGTTAAGGAACAAAGTTTAGGTTAAGAAACCAGGTTTAGTTTGAGAAAACAGATTTTGCTTAAGAACTCAGAATTTAGTTCAAAAACCAGGCTTGGGTTAAGAAACCAAGTTTGGGTTAAGAAACCAGGCTTAGGTAAGAAACCAGGTTTGATTTAGGAAACCAGGTTTAAGTTTAAGAAAACAGACTTTGCTTTAAGAAGCCAGGTTTTGGTTCAAAAGCCAGGTTTGGGTTGAGAAATCAGGTTTAGGTTAAAGAGTAAGGTCTGGGTTCAGAAATCAGGATTTGGTTCAAAAACCTGGCTTAGGTTAAGGAACAAGATTTGGGTTAAGAAACCAGGTTTAGTTTGAGAAAACAGATTTTGGTTAAGAACTCAGAATTTGGTTCAAAAACCAGGTTTGGGTTAAGAAACCAGGATTAGTTTGAGGAACCATGTTTAGTTTGAGGAACCAGGCTTAGGTTGAGAAACCAGATTATGGTTCAAAACGCAGGTTTAGGTTCAGAACCCAGGTTTGGATTCAAACCCCAGCTTTAGTTTGAGATACCAGGTTCAGTTTAGGTTTCTAAACCTCCCCAAGCACAGCAGGAATGAAGCTCAGCCAAGCCCGGCCCAGCCCGGCCCAGCCCGGCCCAGCCCAGCCCGGCCTAACCAAGCGCGGCTTTACCATCCTCCCGTGCCAGGGCTGAGGCTGTCAGCAGGATGAGAACTCCCCGATCCTGTAGATATTTGATGATTGCCTGGAAAAACAGAGAGAGAGAGAAAATCAAACACAGAAATTCCAGCATTTCTGGGAAAACACAAAATTCCAGCATTTCTGGGAAAATGCCAGCATTTCTGGGGAAAAACCACAAAATTCCTGCAATTCTGGGGAAAACATAAAATTCCTGCATTTCTGGGAAAATTCCACCATTTTTGGGGAAAACACAAAATTCCAGCATTTTTGGGAGAATTCCAGCCTTTCTGGGAAATATAAAATTCCAGCATTTCTGGGAAAAAAATCACAAAATTCCAGCCATTCTGAGGTAATTCCAGTATTTCTGGGGAAACACAAAATTTCAGCATTTTTGGGAAAAAACCACAAAATTTCAGCATTTCCGTGGAACACAAAATTCCATCATTTCTGGAAAATATAAAATTCCATCATTTCTGGGAAGAAAACTCATAAAATTCCAGCATTTCTGGGAAAATTCCAGCATTTCTGGAAAACACAAAATTCCAGCATTTCTGGGAAGAGAACCCATAAAATTCCAGCATTTCTGGGAAAATTCCAGCATTTTTGGGAAAAAACCACAAAATTCCAGCATTTCTGAGGTAAACATAAAATTCCCGCATTTTTTGGGGAAATTCCAGCATTTATGGGAAAACACAAAATTCCAGCATTTCTGGAAAATAAAAAATCTCAGCATTTCTGGGAAAAATTTTGAGTTTTCCCCAAAAATGCCGGAATTGCCCCAGAAATCAGCTCTGAGCTCTCCCTGGAGCCTTCGCCTCTCCAGGGGAACATTCCCAATTTTCCAGCTTTCCCTCTGCCCTTCCTGGAGCCTCCTGAACCAGGAAAGAGATTTTTTTTTTTGGGGATTTAAGGACCAAAGGGAACTTTTCCATCCCAATATCCCAACATCCCCCACTTCTCCTGGGAATGAAAATTCCAACCAAAATTCCAGCTCAGGGTGATCCCAGCTCGGGATTTACAGCCCTGGAATCTCCAGGAAATGAAAATGCCAACCAAAATTCCAGCTCAGAGGGAGGGGAAGGTGATCCCAGCCCTGGATTTACATCCCTGGAATTCCCAGGGAACGAAAATTCCAACCAAAATTCCATCTCAGGGTGAGAGGAGCAAAGCCAGAGCTCAAATCCCAGCAGGAATGGATGTGCTGGAAAAAAATGGATAAAAAACCAAATCCCAAGGAAAAAACTCTCCAGAAATAATTGAGATAAACAGAAAATAAATGTTTTGGGAGCTACAAAGGGAGGAAAATAATTATTTAAAGCAAGGAAATTAATTAAAATTTTGCATCAGTTGTGGATAACGTCACCAAAATTCCATTTTCTCCCAGAAAAATTCCATTTTCTCCCAGAAAACTTCCATTTTCTCCCAGAAAAATTCCGTTTTCTCCCAGAAAAAAACCAAACAAAAACTCACCAGGTCCTTTTCCTTCAGCTTTTCCAGCAGCTGATCCATTCTGGGTTGATCCTTAGTGGAAATTTCCACCTCATAGAGACTGGAGTAAACACCCTGAAAGCAAACTGGGAAAAAAAAAAGGATTTGGGGTTGGAATGTCAAACTGGGAAAATAAAAAGGGATTTGGGGTTGGAATGTTGCTTTTCCCAGGAATTCTGGCCCAATGGAATTGCTGGAAGTGTTGGGATTTGGAATTTTCCACACCCACCTTCGTTCCCAGTGTAATTTTGTTTCCCAAATGCAGCTTCTGGAAGTTTCTTCCTCAAGTCAGCCAAGGCCATGACGTGCTGGATGTCCAGGGTGGGAGGTCTGAGGGGGAAAAAAACCAAAATTCCAGGATTGAGGAGTTCCTGGAAGCAAAAGGAGCTCTGGGGAAAGGATGATTAAAATCTGTTTGTAAATCCTGAAAAATCCTCAAATCCCAAAGGCTGGGAATGTTTAAAGGTTTGGAGCTTTAATCTGACTGAGTGGGAAGGGATAAATAAAATAAAATGATAAAATAAATGATTTTCAAGCTCCAGGATTTTATCTCCTCATCCAGCAGCTCCTCCCCTGATTGTCCCAACATTCCAGCAGGCAAAGGAATGAGGGAGGGAAAGACAAAGCCAGGTTCAGTTTGGGGAATCAGAGTTTGGTGAAGAAACCAGGTTTGGGTTAAGAACCAGGTTTAGTCTAAGAAACCAAGTTTAGGTTCAAAAACCAGGTGTGGGTTCCAAAACCAGGTTGAGTTTGAGAAATTGGGTTTTGGTTAAGAAACCAAGTTTGTGTTAAGAAACCAGGATTTGGTTGAGAAACCAGGTGCAGTTTTAGACACCAGGTTCAGGTTTAAGAAACCAAATTTGGGTTAAGAAATCAGGATTAGTTTGAGGAACCAGGTTTAGTTTGAGGAACCAGGTTTAGTTTTAGAAATCAGGATTTGGTTAAGAAACCAGGTGCAGTTTAAGAAACCAGGCTCAGTTTGAGAAGTCAGGTTCAGGGTTAAGAAACCAAATCTGGGTTAAGAAACCAGGATTTGGTTTAGAAACCAGGTGCAGTTTGAGAAACCAAATTTGGGTTAAGAAACCAGGTTTAGGTTCAAAAACCAGATTTAGTTAAGAAACCAGGTTGAGTTTGAGAAACCAGGTTTTGGTTTAGAGACCAGGATTTGGTTAAGAAACCAAGCTTGGGTTAAGAAACAAAGATTTGGTTGAGAAACCAGGTTTAGTTTTAGAAACCAGGTTTAGGTTAAGAAAACCAGGTTCAGTTTAAGAAACCAAATTTGGGTTAAGAAACCAGGATTTGACTGAGAAACCAAGTTTGGGTTGGAAAACGCAGCTTGGGTTAAGAAATCAAGTTTGGGTTAAGAAACCAGGATTTGGTTTAGAAACCAGGTTCAGGTTTAAGAAACCAAATTTGGGTTAAGAAACCAGGATTAGTTTGAGGAACCAGGTTTAGTTTGAGAAACCAGGTTTAGTCTGAGGAACCAGGTTCAGTCTGAGGAACCAGGCTCAGTCTGAGGAACCAGGTTTAGTCTGAGAAACCAGATTTAGTCTGAGGAACCAGGTTCAGTCTGAGGAACCAGGCTCAGTCTGAGGAACCAGGTTCAGTCTGAGGAACCAGGCTCAGTCTGAGGAACCAGGTTTAGTTTAAGAAAACCAGGTTTAGTTTGAGAAATCAGGATTTGGTTAAGAAACCAGTTTCAGTTTAAGAAACCAGGCTCTGTTTAAGAAACCAGATTCCGTCTGAGGAGCCAGGTTCAGTCTGAGGAACCAGGTTCAGTCTGAGGAACCAGGATTTGGTTGAGAAACCAGGCTCAGTCTGAGGAACCAGGTTTAGTCTGAGGAACCAGGTTTGGTCTGAGGAACCAGGTTCAGTCTGAGGAACCAACACCCCAAAATCTGCCCAGGACGAATTCAAAAAGCAAACTCACAGCTGGGCTGGGATGGTGCAGCTGTGGGGGCTCCTCAGGGCGATGGTGCAGAGCAGCCGGCCCTGGATGGAGAGCTGGCCCCGCCAGGGGCAGAATGGGGCTGCGGGGAGAGGGAACAGGGAAAAAACAGGAGAAAAAAAAGCAGGAGAGGGGAGAAAAGATTAAAAAAAAAATCCAGGGATAAACCCCAAAAAATCCACGGATAAACCCCAAAAGACCCATGGATAAACCTCAAAAAATCCATGGCTAAACCCCAAAAACTCCATGGATAAACCCCCAAAAAATGCATGGATAAACCCCAAAAAATCCATGGCTAAACCCCAAAAACTCCATGGATAAACCCCCAAAAAATCCATGGATAGACCCCCAAAAAATCCATGGATAAACCCCAAAAAATCCATGGATAAATCCCAGAAAATCCATGGAAAAACCCCCAAAAATCCATGAATAAACCCCACAAAATCCATGGAGAAAAACCCCAAAAAATCCATGGAAAAACTCCCAAAAATTCATGGATAAACCCCCAAAAAATTGATGGATAAACTCCAAAAAATCTACAGATAAACCCCAAAAAATCCAAGGAAAACCCCCCAAAAATCTACGGATAAACCCCAAAAAATCCACGTTTAAACCCCAAAACATCCATGGAAAAACTCCAAAACCTCTATGGATAAACCCCAAAAAATCCATGGAAAAAACCCAAAAAATCCATGGATAAACCCCCAAAACCCCATGGAAAAACCCCAAAAACTCCCTGGAAAAACATCAAAAACTCCCTGGAAAACCCCAATCCCCGCTGCTCTCACCTTGGTGGTTCCGCTCGGCTCTGGAGGAGAAAAGAGAGAATCAAAAAGCAAATTTAGAGAAATGGCAAAAACAACAAAAAGGAAATTTGGAGATGAGATTTTTGGGATCATTTGGGGATTTTTGGGATCATTTGGGATGGGAAGGGATCGTTTGGGATGGGAAGGGATCCTTTGGGATGGGATCATTTGGGATGGGAAGGGATTGTTTGGGACGGGAAGGGATCGTTTGGGGGATGAGATCCTTTGGGGATGGGAAGGGATCGTTGGGGATGGGAAGGGATCATTTGGGGATGGGATCCTTTGGGATGGGAAGGGAACGTTTGGGATGGGAAGGGATCCTTTGGGATGGGAAGGGATCCTTTAGGGGATGCAAAGAGATCCTTTAGGGGATGCAGAGGGATCCTTTGGGGTGGAATGGGATCCTTTGGGGGCTGCAGAGGGATCCTTTGGGGTGGAATGGGATCCTTTGGGATGGGATCCTTTGGGGGCTGCAGAGGGATCCTTTGGGATGGAATGGGATCCTTTGGGGTGGGATGGGATCCCTTAGGGGCTGCAGAGGGATCACTGGGGTTTGCCACTCACGGGCTCCGGGCGGGCAGCGCCGGCATCCCCAGGGGCTCCCGGTACAGCCAGGCCAGGGCGATGTAGGGACAGACCTGGCGGGGCCGCTCGGCCGCGCTGCCGCCGCTCACCTCGTACACGTAGTACTGCAAAAAACCACCTGGGTGTCACCTGTGTCACCTGGGTGTCACCTGTGTCACCTGGGTGTCACCTGGGTGGCACCTGGGTGGCACCTGTGTCACCTGTGTGTCACCCGCGTGCCACCTGTCAGGTCTGTCACCTGTCACCAGGTAACACCCAGCTGGGGCAGGGTTTCTTTATCCCTTCCAGGAGCCATCCTCCCTCCAGGGGAATCTGCTGTTCAGTTTTATGGATTTCAAAATAATAATAATTCAACTTCAAACGATAATAATTCCGTTTTATGGATTTTAAAACTGTAATAATCCAGCTTTAAGCTATAAAAATTCATTTTTAAACCATAATAATTCAGTTTTCAACTATAATAATTCAGTTTTATGGATTTCTAAACTATACTAATTCAGTTTTAAACTACAATAATTGAGTTTTCAACTACAATAATTCAGATTTAAGTCAGTTTTAAACCATAATAATTCAGTTTTATGGATTTCAAAACTGTAATAATTCAGTTTGAATCTATAATTCAGTTTTAATTCAGTTTTAAACCATACTTTATTTTTATGGATTTCAAAACTACAATAATTCATTTTCATGGATTTCAAAACTGTAATAATTCAGTTTTAAACCATAATAATTCAGTTTTATGGATTTTAAAACCGTAATAATTCAGTTTTAATTCAGTTTTAAACCATAATAATTCAATTTTAATTCAGTTTTAAACCATAATAATTCAGTTTTATGGATTTTAAAACCGTAATAATTCAGTTTTAATTCAGTTTTAAACCATAATAATTCAATTTTAATTCAGTTTTAAACCATAACAATTCAGTTTTAAACCATAATAATTCAGTTTTAAACCATAATAACTCGGTTTTAAACCATAACAATTCAGTTTTAAACCATAATAATTCAGTTTTATGGATTTCAAAACGAAAATAATTCAGTTTTAAACAGCGATAATTCAGTTTTAAACCATAATAATTCAGTTGTATGGATTCCAAAACTATAATAATTCAACTTTAAGCTCCAATAATTCAGTTTTAAACTACAATAATCCAGTTTTAAGCCATAATAATTCAGTTTTAAGCTATAATAATTCAGTTTTGAACCATAACAATTCAGTGTTGAACCATAATAACTCAGTTTTGAACCACAATAATTCAACTTTAAGCTCCAATAATTCACTTTTATGGATCTCCAGGTTCCCAAATCCCCATTTCCCTGGTATTTTTGGCTGTTCTGGGGGTACCTGGCTGCTCCTGCTGGGGCCGTGCTGGGACACGTGGCAGTCGTAGCCCGGAGAGGGACCCGTCAGGCTGCTGGAGGAGTTCTCAGCCACGGCTCGGACCTTGCCCTGCAGCCCAGAAAAAACCATCCAGAGGGGTCTGAATCCAATTAATGACTCCTAATTCCCATTAATTACTCCTAAATCCCATTCATTATTCCTGAATCCCATTCATTATTCCTAAATCCCATTCATTATTCCTAATTCCCATTAATTATTACTAAATCCCATTCATTATTCCTGAATCCCATTAATTATTCCTAATTCCCATTAATTATTCCTGAATCCCATTCATTATTCCTAATTCCCATTAATTATTCCTAAATCCCATTCATTATTCCTGAATCCCATTCATTATTCCTGAATCCCATTCATTATCCCTAAATCCCATTAATTATTCCAAATCCCCATTAATTATTCCTAATTCCCATTCACTATTCATAATTCCCATTAATTATTCCTAAATCCCATTCATTATTCCTAATCCCCATTAATTCTACCTAATTCCCATTAATTATTCCTAAATCCCATTCATTATTCCTGAATCCCATTAATTATTCCTAATTCCCATTAATTATTCCTGAATCCCATTAATTATTCCTAATTCCCATTAATTATTCCTAATTCCCATTCATTATTCCTAATCCCCATTAATTATTCCTAATCCCCATTAATTGTTCCTGAATCCCATTAATTATTCCTAATTCCCATTCATTATTCCTAAATCCCATTCATTATTCCTAAATCCCATTCATTATTCCTAATCCCCATTAATTATTCCTAAATCCCATTCATTATTCCTAAATCCCATTCATTATTCCTAATCCCCATTAATTATTCCTAAATCCCATTCATTATTCCTGAATCCCATTCATTATTCCTGAATCCCATTAATTATTCCTAATTCCCATTAATTATTCCTAATTCCCATTAAATATTCCTGAATCCCATTCATTATTCCTGAATCCCATTAATTATTCCTGAATCCCATTCATTATTCTTAAATCCCATTAATTATTCCTGAATCCCATTCATTATTCCTAATTCCCATTAATTATTCCTAATTCCCATTCATTATTCCTAATCCCCATTAATTATTCCTAATCCCCATTAATTATTCCTGAATCCCATTAATTATTCCTGAATCCCATTAATTATTCCTAAATCCCATTCATTATTCCTGAATCCCATTAATTATTCCTGAATCCCATTCATTATTCCTAATTCCCATTAATTATTCCTAATTCCCATTCATTATTCCTAATCCCCATTAATTATTCCTAATCCCCATTAATTATTCCTGAATCCCATTCATTATTCTTAAATCCCATTAATTATTCCTAAATCCCATTAATTATTCCGAATGCCCATTAATTATTCCTAATTCCCATTCACTATTCATAATTCCCATTAATTATTCCTAAATCCCATTCATTATTCCTAATCCCCATTAATTCTACCTAATTCCCATTAATTATTCCTGAATCCCATTCATTATTCCTAATTCCCATTCATTATTCCTAAATCCCATTCATTATTCCTGAATCCCATTAATTATTCCTAATTCCCATTCATTATTCCTAAATCCCATTCATTATTACTAAATCCCATTAATTATTCCTGAATCCCATTCATTATTCTTAAATCCCATTAATTATTCCTGAATCCCATTCATTATTCCTGAATCCCATTCATTATCCCTAAATCCCATTAATTATTCCGAATCCCCATTAATTATTCCTAATTCCCATTCACTATTCATAATTCCCATTAATTATTCCTAAATCCCATTCATTATTCCTAATCCCCATTAATTCTACCTAATTCCCATTAATTATTCCTGAATCCCATTCATTATTCCTAAATCCCATTCATTATTCCTGAATCCCATTAATTATTCCTGAATCCCATTAATTATTCCTGAATCCCATTCATTATTCCTAAATCCCATTCATTATTCCTGAATCCCATTCATTATTCCTGAATCCCATTCATTATTCCTAATTCCCATTCATTATTCTTAAATCTCATTAATTATTCCTAAATCCCATTCATTATTCCTAATCCCCATTAATTATTCCTAATCCCCATTAATTATTCCTAAATCCCATTAATTATTCCTAAATCCCATTCATTATTCCTAATCCCCATTAATTATTCCTAAATACCATTCATTATTCCTAATCCCCATTAATTATTCCTAAATCCCATTCATTATTCCTAATCCCCATTCATTATTCCTAAATCCCATTAATTATTCCTAAATCCCATTCATTATTCCTAATCCCCATTAATTATTCCTAAATCCCATTCATTATTCCTAAATCCCATTATTAATTATTCCTGAATCCCATTAATTACTCCTGAATCCCATTAATTAATTAATCCCAGGAATGGGGTTTGGCTGCTGGGAATCCTCCCTCGTGCTGGAAGCCCGAAGGGAAGGGGGGGTGGCTGTGGCAGGACAAAAATTCCAATGGGGTTGGGTTCAGAGAGGAGGAGGAAGGGGAAAAAAATCCCTCAAATCTCCCAAAATTCCTGAAAATTCCCGAAATTTTGAGGAAAATTTGAATTTTGGAGTTGGATTTCACACCTCACCCGTGCTGGATAATTAAAAGCAGATTTGATTTACCTTGATCAGTTTGCAGATGACGATAAATCCGGATTTTCCCTGCCGGAGGCAATCGGAATATTTGGAAATGTAAACCCCTGGGAAAAGCAAAAAAAATGGGAATTATTCCCAAATTATTTCCAAAAGAAAAAAAAAAAAAAAGTGGAATTTTGGGTGTTTCCCTCTGTTTTGGGTTTTTTTTTTGGTTTAATATTCCCAGGAAAATGAGAAATATTCCCAAAAAAAGTGAAATATTCCCGGACATGAGGAATATTCCCAGGAAAACTAAGAATATTCCAGGAAAATGAGAAATATTCCACAAAAAAAAAATCAGTTCTTGGGTGATAAAATATTAATTAATTAATTAATATTGCCAGGAAATGTGAAATATTCCCATAAAAACTGAAATATTCCCAAAAAATCAGACAAAAGTTGCAAATATTCCCAGAAAATGAGAAATATTCCCACAAAAATGAGAAATATTCCCAAAAAAAGTGAAATATGCCCAAGAAATGAGAACTATTCCCAGAAAATCAGGAATATTCCAGGAAAATGAGAATTTTCCCCCAGATTTCAGGGATTTTTTTTCCCAAATTTCTGGGAATTTTCCCCAATTTTGGGTTTTACCTTTGGCCGGGTCCCCCAGGGCGGAGCTGGTGCTGCTGTTGACGCGGAGGCCACTCTCACAAACTTCCTTTGCCTTCAAAAAAAACCAGGAAAAATTCAATTTTTCCATTTGTTTTTCCAGGATTTAAGGAAAAAATCTGTCCCAGCACAGCTGGGAAAATTCCTGGTGGGGTGAGGTCGGTGATTGAGCCTTAAAATCCCAAAATATTTGAGGTGGAAGGGAAATGAAAGGGGAAATTGATGGGGGAATGGGAATTTGCAGGGGGTTCTCAGGTTGTCATAAAATTAGAATTAAAATTAAAATTAAAATTAAAATTAAAATTAAAATTAAAATTAAAATTAAAACTGAAATTGAAATTAAAATTAAAATTATAAATAAAATTAAAATTAAAAACAAAACTGAAATTGAAATTGAAATTGAAATTAAAATAAATGGAAATGGAAATGGAAATGGAAATGGAAATTAAAATAAATTGAAATGGAAATGGAAATGGAAATGGAAATGGAAATGGAAATGGAAATGGAAATGGAAATTGAAATTACAATTAAAAGGGAATTTCCAGTGGATTCTCAGGTTCTCACAAAATTAAAATTAAAATTAATTGAAATTGAAATTGAAATTAAATTAAAAGGGAATTTCCAGTGGATTCTCAGGTTCTCACAAAATTAAAATTAAAATTAATTGAAATTGAAATTGAAATTAAATTAAAAGGGAATTTCCAGTGGATTCTTAGATTTTCCCAAAATTAAAATTAAAATTAAAATTAAAACTAAAACTGAAATTAAAATTAAACTTAAAATTAAAACTAAACTTAAAATTAAAATGAATTTCCAGTGGATTCTCAGGTTTTCACAAAATTAAAATTAAAATTAAAAATAAAATTAAAAATAAATTATAATTAAAATTAAATTAAAAGGTATTTCCAGTGGATTCTCAGGCTTTCCCAAAATTAAAATTAAAAATAAAAATAAAATTATCATTAAAATTAAAATTAAAATTAAAATTAAAGTTAAAATTAAATTAAAATTGAATTTCCAGTGGATTCCCTGATTTTCCCAAAATCCATTAGATAAATCATCATTAAAAGGGAAATTCCCTAATTTCTATTAAATCCCATTAAACCCAAAGAATTCCACTGGCACAAAGGAAAATTCCTTTTTTTACGATCAAATCCAGCTCTAAAATCCCTAAAATTGGATGTTTGGAAGATCCCAAATATTAAAATCCTATTAAATCCCATTAAATCCCATTAAATCCTATTAAATCCCAAAGTCTAAAATCCCATTAAGTCCTATTAAATCCCAAATTTTGAAATCCTATTAAATCCTATTAAATCCCATTAAATCCTATTAAATCCTATTAAATCCCATTAAATCCCATTAAATCCCAAAGTTTAAAATCCTATTAAATCCCAAGAATTCCAGTGGCACAAAGGAAAATTCCTTTTTTTACAATCAAATCCATCCCTAAAATCCCTAAAATTGGAATTTTTGGACATCCCATCCAACCTGAACCACCCTGGGACCCCAAATTTCTCAAATCCCATTCAATCCCATTCAATCCCATTCAATCCCATTAAATCCTATTAAATCCCATTCAATCCTATTAAATCCCATTAAGTCCTATTAAATCCTAATAAATCCTATTAAATCCTATTAAATCCCATTAAATCCCATTAAATCCCATTAAATCCCATTAAGTCCTATTAAATCCCATTAAATCCCATTAAATCCTATTAAATCCAAGGATGTGACCCCAAAATTGAGTGGGAAAAACCCCAAAAATCCCCCGTTACCTCTTCCTCTTTCTCGAAAATCAGGAAGGCAAAAGTTTCCTGCAGCTCCTCCCGGCTGTACCCGGCGGCTTCCTTGGCTCGGGCAAAAGCTCTGAGCTGCAAAAACCCCAAAAAAACAAAAACCCTACAAATTCTGGGTTCAGGTTTGGGGGTTTTGGTCTTGGGTTTGGGGTTTTTGGTCTCAGGTTTGGGGTTTTTGGTCCCGGGTTTGGGGGTTTTGGTCTCAGGTTTGGGGTTTTTGGTCTCGGGTTTGGGGGTTTTGGTCTCGGGTTTGGGGTTTTTGGTTTCGGGTTTGGGGTTTTTAGTCTCAGGTTTGGGGGTTTTGGTCTCGGGTTTGGGGTCTTCGGTCTCAGGTTTGGGGTTTTTGGTTTCAGGTGATGCTGGATTGGGAAAAGCCTCGGGAAGGGAAGCAGAGCTGGAGCTGATCCCGGAAAGTTTCGGGGATTAAGGAAAGGAGTTGGAGCAGGACGGGGTTTGGAGGAGGTTGGGAGGTGAGGAAAGAACGAGCTCCTGGTTGGTTGGACTTTGGGTTTAGGGTTTGGGGTTGGGGTTTGGGGTTGGTTTAGGGTTTGGGTTGAGGTTTGGGTTTGATCTGGATTAGGGTTTGGGTCTGGGTTTGAGTTAGGGTTAAGGTTAAATTTTGGGTTAAGGTTAAAGTTTGAGTCTGGGTTAGGGTTAGAGTTTGGGTCTGGGTTGGGATCTGGGTTTGGGTTACAGTTTTGGGTTTGGTTTAGGGTTTGGGTTGGGATTATGGTTTGGGTCTAGGTTAGGGTTTGGATTAAGGTTTGGGTTTGGGTCTGGGTTAGGGTTTAGGTTGATTTGGGTCTGGGTTAGGGTTTGGATTAAGGTCTGTGTTATGGTTTGGGTTTGGGTCAGGGTCTGTGTTAGGATTAGTTCAGATTAGGATTAGGAGTATGTTTTGCATTTGGGTTAAGGTTAGGGTTTGGGTTAGGGCTGGGGTTTGGGTTAAGGTTTGGGTTAGGGTTAGGGGTTTGGGTTTGGGTTATGGTTTGGGGTTATGGTTTGGGTTTGGGTCAGGGTCTGGGTTAGGATAAAGGTTCAGATTAGGGTTAGGACTATGTTTTGGGTTTGAGTTAGGGTTTGGATTATGGTTTGGGTCTGTGCTAGGGTCTGGATTAAGGTTTGGATTAGGGTTAGGGTTGTGGTTAGGTTTAGGGTTTTGGTTAGGGTTTGGATTAGGGTTGTGATTTGGATTAGGGTTGTGGTTTAGGGTTTTGGTTAGGTTTGGATTGGGGTTAAGGTTTGGGTCTGGGTTAGGGTTTGGATTAGGGTTAGGGTTGTGGTTAGGGTTAGGTTTATGGTTTGGATTAGGGTTGTGATTTGGATTAGGGTTGTGATTTGGATTAGGGTTGTGATTTGGATTAGGGTTGTGGTTAGGTTTAGGGTTTGGGTTAGGTTTAGGGTTTTGGTTAGGTTTGGATTGGGGTTAAGGTTTGGGTCTGGGTTAGGGTTTGGATTAGGGTTAGGGTTGTGGTTAGGGTTAGGATTAGGTTTAGGATTTGGTTTTGTCTTGGGGTTGGGTTTGCAGGTGAGCAAAGAACGAGCTCCTGGTTATTCGTGCTTTGGTTTCAGAACTCTCAGGAAATCAAGAAACGGTTCCTGATCTCCCAGTTTTTATCCACCTCCCAGAGCTGCCAAGAAATCAGCATTTCCAGCTCCCAAAAAACTCAATTTTCCTGGGATTCCAAGCTTACCTCGCTCAGGAAAAGATCATTTTCCACCAGGGTGGCTTTGCTGAACTGGAATCCATGCTGGGAGCTGGAGTCCAGGGAGGAGCTCTGCAGCACCGACACCGCCCGCTGCAGGAGGGAACTCGGCTCCTCGGGCTCCAGGGGAAAAGCTGCAAGGGAAAAAAAGGGAATTTGGGAATTCCCACATGGCTCTGGGGATTCAGGATGGGGTGGTGGGAGAGTGTGGCTCGCTGCTGTTCAGATCTGAAATTTTTGGGGAGTTAAAATATTCTTTGGGAAGACAATCACAGAATCACTGGGTTGGAAAAGACCTTCAAGGTCATCAAGTCCAACTCTTAACACCTCAACCAGACCATGGCACCAAGTGCCACATCCAGACTTTGTTAAACACATCCAGGGATGGTGACTCCACCACCTCCCCAGGCAGGCCATTCCAGCACTTTATCACTCTTTCTGTGAAAAACTTTTTCCTGGTATCCAACCTGAACTTCCCTTGGTGCAGCTTGAGGCTGCGTCCTCTGGTTCTGTCAGTGCTGCCTGGAGAAAGAGACCAACCCCAGCTGAGCACAGCCACCCTTCAGGGAGCTGTAGAGAGTGATAAGGTCACCCTGAGCCTTCTTTTCTCCAGGCTGAACAGCCCCAGCTCCCTCAGTCGTTCCTCACAGGGTTTGTGTTCCCAGCCCCTCACCAGCCTCGTTGCCTCCTCTGGACGCGATTGAGCATCTCAATGTCCATCCTGAGCTGAGGGGCCAGAGCTGGACACTGCACTCAATGTCCTTCCTGAGCTGAGGGGCCAGAGCTGGACACAGCACTCAATGTCCATCCTGAACTGAGGGGCCAGAGCTGCACACAGCACTCAATGTCCATCCTGAACTGAGACACCCAGAGCTGCACACAGCACTCAATGTCCATCCTGAACTGAGACACCCAGAGCTGGACACAGCACTCAATGTCCATCCTGGGACACCCAGAGCTGGACACTGCACTCAATGTCCATCCTGAGCTGAGGGGCCAGAGCTGGACACAGCACTCAATGTCCATCCTGAACTGAGGGGTCAGAGCTGGACACAGCACTCAATGTCCTTCCTGAACTGACACCCAGAGCTGGACACAGCACTCAATGTCCATCCTGAACTGAGGGGCCAGAGCTGCACACAGCACTCAATGTCCATCCTGAGCTGAGGGGCCAGAGCTGGACACTGCACTCAATGTCCTTCCTGAGCTGAGGGGCCAGAGCTGGACACAGCACTCAATGTCCTTCCTGAACTGACACCCAGAGCTGCACACAGCACTCAATGTCCATCCTGAGGGCCCAGAACTGGACACAGCACTCCAGCTGTGGCCTCACCAGTGCCGAGTCCAGGGGCAGAATGACCTCCCTGCTCCTGCTGGCCACACCATTCCTGATCCAGGCCAGGAGCCATTGGCCTTCCTGGCCACCTGGGCTCACTGCTGGCTCATGTCCAGCTGCTGTCACCAGTGTCCCCAGGTCCCTTTCTGCCTGGGCACTGTCCAGCCACACCGTCCCCAGCCTGTAACACTGCAGGGGGCTATTGTGGCCAAAGTGCAGGACTCAGCACTTGGATTTATTAAACCTCACCCCTCTGGACTCTGCCCATCCACCCAACCGTTCCAGGTCTCTCTGCAGAGCCCTCCTCCCTTCCAACAGATGGATACACGCTCCCAGCTCAGTGTCATCTGCAAATTTACTGATGAAAGCCTCAATCCCCTCACCCATGTCATCAACAAAAACATTGAACAGAGCTGGCTCAGCACAGACCCCTGAGGGACACCACTGGTGACCGTCCCCAGCTGGATGCAGCACTGCTCACTGTTGTTTGGGTTTTTGCTGTTCTCCTCTGTCTCTTTAAGAAGTTTTTCTAAAATTCTGTTTCAGCCTTCTGTGTTGACCTTTTGCAATGAAGTCAGACACGATTTTACATCAACAACTTTCTTGTTATTGTAACCATCTAACAATGTTTACACTCTTCTCACAAGGAGGAGACTGCTGATGGACTGTTGGGTTGCCCAGTGTGGTTGAAGAGGAAGATTTTCTTCCTCCAATCCATGGTCACTGCTGGAATTCAATAAATGTTGAAGTCTGTAAATAAACCTCCTCCTTTTTTATCTGCCTTGGACATCTCAGCGTGTGGGTGTCGTTTCTTTGTGTCGTGTGTGACAAAAATCTTCCTCTTCAACCACACTGGGCAACCCAACAGCCCATCAACATCTCCTCCTCATGAGAGGAGTGTAAACGTGGTTAGACACAAAAAAAGTTGTTGATGTAAAATTGTGTTTGACTTCACTGCAAAAGGTCAACGCAGAAGGCTGAAACAGAACTTTAGAAAAAAGAGACAGAGGAGAACAGCAAAAACCCAAACAACAATTTTCTTCCTCCAATCCGCGGTCACTGCTATGGAGCACATGGAATTCTATGGATTCCACACATGGAATTCTATAAATTCCACACGTGGAATTCTATACATGTTGAAATCTGTAAATAAACTGCCTCTCTTTTCTGCCTTGGACATCTCAGCGTGTGGGAGTCGTTTCTTTGTGTCGTGTCTGATCGTTCCTCACCGCTCTCTGGGCTCGGCCATCCAGCCAATTCCCAACCCAAGAGGGGTTCCAGCTCCTCCTTCATCCCAGCAATTTTAAAAAATAATCCACAGCATTATGGATATATAATATATCCATAAATAATATTTATGGATATATTATATCCATAATATATCCACATATATGGATATATCATAATAAATATAAATAATATGTATATATATTATTTATGTAATATATAAATATATATTATATACTTACATATTTATATAATATAGAAATATATATTATATATTTATAGATAACATGTATTTTACATATTATATAAATAAATAATAATACTTTATTTATATAATATATAAGTAACAAAAATAATATTATTTCCTATTTATTTATTATAATATAATTCATAAATTTATAAATTCACTTTATTCTATGAGATTATTCTATGAGATTTCAAATCCCAAACTGAGGGTTTGATCCCTGTTTTTAAGGAAAAGTCAGAAGAATTTTTGTCTTTTCCTTCCGTTGATCAAAAAGGAAAAGATCAAATCATTTCTCATTTTGATTTTTATTCCTCTCTAATTATTCCAGGAGGAAAAAAAAAAGGATTAATTGAAGGAATAGGGGAAAAAAAAAAAGTTAAAATTGGGTGGTTTTAAATTATTTAGCTGCGTTTTTACTCTGAGATTGAGCAGGCAAAAAGGGAAGGAAAACCAATCCAAGAATCTCCAAATGATCCAAGAAAAACACGGAAATTTGGAGGAAAAATCTTTAAAGGAATATTTTTCTGGCTTAAACATTTTTTGGGACTTTTTTGTGCCTTTTATGTTCACTTTTTACACTTCCTGCTTTTAGCTGATGCCTCTGGAATCTTTGGGATGAGGGGAAAAAAAGCAGGAAAATGGGAAATAAAGGGATTTTCCAGGTTTTTTTCAGCATCGTGTCTTTGGGGTTAATGAGGAGAGGAAAAGTTCGTTTTGCTCATTTTTTCCTGCATTTTTCTCCCTCGTGTTTCCTGCATCCAGAGCTCGGAATTTTCCATGGAAATCGTGGAATTTGAAATCCCAGCTCAAAGGATCAAACACAACTCCCCCCTTTTCTGGAAAATATCAGGTATTTTCAGGGATAAAAGTTTAAAAAATACGGAAAACTCTTGGGAATACGACGAAAAAATCTGGGAATTTTGCAGGTGATTGCTCCAATATTTTTTCCTCAAAATGAAAATCCAGGAAGGGGGAAAAAGAATTGAAAAAATAATTAATAAATAATTCAATTAATGAGAGGAAACTGAGCCCAAGTGGCTGCACCCCTCAATTCCCTCCTGGATTTAGGGAAGATGTGTCCCAACCCTAAGGAAAAAAAATTCCCAGGGAAAAAAAAAAAAAATTCCCAAATCCTGGCAAATCCCAGAGCAGGGGCAGAAGGTGAAAGTGAAAGTGGCCAAGGCAGAAGGAAAAGTGAAAGTGAGAAACTTGGGAATGGCTCTGGATCCGTGGGGAAACTCTGGGAATGGGAAACTTGGGAATGGCTCTGGATCCGTGGGGAAACTCTGGGAATGAGAAACTTGGGAATGGCATCGGATCCATGAGGCAAAACTTGGGAATGGCATCGGATCCATTGGGAAACTCTGGGAATGGGAAACTTGGGAATGGCACTCAGGGAATGAGAAATTTGGGAATGCCTCTGGATCCGTGGGGAAACTCAGGGAAGGAGAACCTTGGGAATGGCTCTGGATCCATTTGGAAATTCTGGGAAATTGAGAAACTTGGGAATGGCACTTGGGGAAATTGAGAAATTTGGGAATGGCACCGGATCCATGGGCAAACTCCAGGAATGAGAAACTCAGGAATGGCACTGGATCCATGGGGCAAAAGTTGGGAATGGCATCAGACCCATGGGGAAACTCAGGGAATGAGAAACCTGGGAATGGCACTGGATCCATTGGGAAACTCTGGGAAATTGAGAAACTTGGGAATGGCTCTGGATCCGTGGGCAAACTCTGGGAATGAGAAACTTGGGAATGGCTCTGGATCCATTGGGAAACTGGGAAATTAAGAAACTTGGGAATGGTACTGGATCCATGGGGCAAAAGTTGGGAATGGCTCTGGATCCATTGGGGAGCTCAGGGAATGAGAACCCTGGGAATGGTTCTGGATCCATGAGGCAAAACTTGGGAATGGCACTGGATCCATGGGGCAAAACTTGGGAATGGCACTGGATCCATGGGGCAAAAGTTGGGAATGGCACTGGATCCGTGGGGAAACTCAGGGAATGAGAAACTTGGGAATGGCACTGGATCCATGGGGCAAAACTTGGGAATGGCACTGGATCCATGGGGTAAAAGTTGGGAATAGCACTGGATCCATTAGGAAACTCAGGGAACGGGATCAGACGGCGCGGATGGCACAGGATTGGAAAATCCAGAGGGGATTTTTATCCCTGCCCTGAAATCCTTGGGAATTCCCACCCTTTTTGCACGGAATTCAGCCAGGCACTTCTGGGAAATCAGTTCCCAGTCCAAGGAATGCTGAGTTTTCCCTCCTTGCTGGGCAGAAATCATCCTCCAAGGAATGCTGGAATTCCCTGGAATTCTGACCCGCTGCTTCCTCCTCCTTTTCCTGGACAGGGTTATTGGAGCCAGGGAATCATTTTGGTTGGAAAAGATTTTCCAGGATGGAATCCAACCACTCCCAGCACTGCCAAAGGCCATCCGTGTCCCCAAGTGCCACCTCCACAGGGAAATTCCTCCAGGGATGGGAACTCCACCCCTGCCCAAATTCTCCCTAAAATCCAATCCAATTGGGTTGGATCTCCAAATTCCAAATTGTCTGGAGGAGCATGGAAAAAGAGCTGGGATCAAAAATCCCAAAGTCTGGATTCCTGCAGGAGCATGGAAAAACAGTCGGGATCAAGGAGCAACTCAGCCAAGGTCAGCATTGATCCATGTCCCCAAGTGCCACCTCCACAGGGAAATTCCTCCAGGGATGGGGACTCCACCCCTGCCCTGGGCAGCTCTTCCAATGCCTGCCCACCTTTTCCATGGAGAAATTCTCCCTAAAATCCAATCCAAACCTCTCCTGAGGCCAAAAAGGGGATCAAAAATGGGATCAGAGAGTGCTGAGCTGCTCCAGAGCATGGAATTCCCAGCTGGAAGACTTTCCAGGATTGAATCCAACCATTCCCAGCACTGCCAAAGGCCGCCCGTGTCCCCAAGTGCCACCTCCACAGGGAAATTCCTTCAGGGATGGGGACTCCACCACTCATTCCAATGCCTGCCCACCTTTTCCATGGAGAAATTCTCCCTAAAATCCAATCCAAACCTCCCCTGGCTCAGCTGAGGCCATGGAATTCCAAAATCCAGGATTTTCCTTTGGCTCGTCCCTTTGCTGGGATGGCCTCAGCACTCAGCACCTTCCCAGGAAGTTTTCCCAGCCCAGCAGGAGAACTCCAGGCTTTGGAAGCACGGAATTTGCTCCTTTTTAAATTTTTTAACCTTAAAATTCGAGTAGCGTTCACTGCAGCCACTTGGATGTTGGCAAATCCTCAGAATTCCACGACCCAGCGATTTTCCTGGCTGGATCCCAAGGCTGGAATGAGCTGGAATGTCGGGAATCAGCAGCAGGATCAGCTCTGGCACCACCACGCCCCACTCAGGGTTTACACGAAGCATTTGGGGCAAATCCAGGAGCTTTTTCTCCTGATTTGAGCAGCCCAAAAAAATCATTTTGTGCTCTTCCAGAGGTTCCTTAGGATCATTTTTTTTGGAGTCCAATTCCTCCCATCCCTTTTTCCTTCTTTCCCTGGGGGAGATCTCCCAGAAAAACCAGAATCTCCCCTTGGCTGATCCTGAGATTTTTCCTTCTCCAACTGATTCCGCTCCTGAGGAGCTGAGTGTCCTGCTGGGAACATCTCCCACAACACAAATTTAAGGAAAAAATCGGATATCAGGAAAAAATTCCCCCCTTAAAAAGCATCACAAGTGGTTGCTCAGGGCACTGGAGGGATTTAAAAGCTGCAAGTGACACTTGGGGACATCACTGGTGGCCTTGGGAATGGCTGGGTTGGATCTCCGAGGGTTTTTCCACCTCTGCAATTCCACTTTCCCAGCTTTTCCTGCCCGTTTTTCCCACCCCGCAGGACACGGGGAATGATTTTAACCCTGGATCTGCTGCTGGCCCAACACGAGTGGGATTTTCCACCCTTTTTCCGGGCAGAAGTTGGGAACGGGATGGGTTTGGGAGCAGAACAAAACCTCTGGAATCACGGATGGAAGCAGCCATGAGTTCCCTGGAGGTCTCGCCCCAGGATGCTGCGGATGAGGAATAAAAAAAAAATAATCCACAAATGCAAATATTCCATCTTCTCCTCTGGAAATGGAGTTTCCATGAAATTTTCAGGATGCAGCTCCTAAATTAATCCTCCTTGAGGATGATATCCTGGTTTGGGGGTGGGATCATTTCTTTTGCTGGATTTACCAAGGTGGTTTTTCCTCAGCAAACCCAGGGGCTGGACTGGATTTTTTTGGGATCCAAGAAGGATGCAGGATGCTTTTCAGGGCCTGACTGGATTTATTTGGATGGGTTTTAGGTGCTGCAGGGAATCCCTGGCATCTTTTCGGGGTGCAAACCCTTCCGAGAGCTGCAAAATCCAAATCCCACTGGATGGGCAGGGGAATTTTAGGGAATTTTATCAGTTTCCTGAGGAAAAGAAGGTGATGTTCCTGGTTAAAAAAAAAAGAAACTAAACAATTTCTTTGTGTCATCAGAAATCGGAGCCAACTCCAACAAAAGAATTGGTGGCTCCAACGAAAGAATTCCAAAGGAAATGTTTCACCCAAGGCAGGGGGAAAAGCTGGAAAAATGGAAAAATGATGGAGCCTCTCTTGCTTCACCAGCAGATGGAAAAATTAAGGGGAAAAATAAAAAACAAACCTCCTTGGGAGGTTCAGGCTGGATGAGAAATTGGAATTTTCCCTCTGGGAAAGGACAGGTCCCCATCCCTGACTGGACAAAGCCACATCTGCCCCGCTCTGATGGAAAATCTCCTCAGGGTGGGAATCCTCCAGCTCAAATCCTTCCCAAGTGCCATTCCTTGGATTTCACAGCCTCCCTCACACTCCTTTCAGCTGCTCACGGGATTCAAAATGTGACTTTCACACGTTAATTCGTAAAAATCAGCTCTTGGTGCCTTTTTAGCTCGGGGGTTTTTATCCCCACACCCCAATTTTGTCACCTCACCCGGGGCTGTGACACCTGGCTCGTCCCAAGTCACCAGCACAGGGATTTTGGCACTCGGACAGCAAAAAAAAAGAGAGGAAAATTTGCAAAAAGTTTGCAAAATCAGCCAGTTCAGTGATTTTCCACGGAGCTGAGATGAGTTGAGAGAGCAGCAGTGTTAGGAACAACCTCCCCTGAGGCAGAGAAATTCCCTTTGGGAAAAGTGGGGGGAAAAAAAAAACCAAAACAAATCCTTCCCAACAAATTCCCTATGGATCCTCTGGCTGGGGAAACCACACCCTGAAAATTCCCAATAAAAACAAGCTCAAATCCAAAAATTCCTTCAGAATTAGTGGGGTCTCAGGATCAAAAGAAACCATTCCAGATTGGGCAAAAATCAGAATTTATCCCCCAAAAAATCAACATTTTCACTTCTAGTCTCAGAGGGATTCTAAGCAAGCACAAGGGATTGGTCACTTTGGGAAGTGCCAGCTCCAGGGTGGGATTTTAAGGAATATTGAGGGTGAAGATCTGGGAATGGGGAATATTCAAGCTGGCTCTGCTGTCGCCAAAATCTGCAGCTTGAAGAGGAACACCAAAAATAAATAAAGCAAAAATAAATAAAGCAAATCATACATAAAACCAATTTCAGAGCCACCCAACAGCCTCTGGTCCTAGGCAATTAGTTATAATTAATCACAATTCTTATCAGAGGAGATAAGAGTTTCCAAAATGCTCTGATAACCATTTTCTACATTTCCTGTGAAATCAGCCACGTGATTTCCATCAGAACTTATATCAAAAACTCCTTCTGGAGCGGAGCAGGGATTTCCAGACTCGACCACAGCAAACCCCGCTGCTCCCCACCTGCATCCCGAGTTTGGAGCTGCACTAAGAAATACCCATTTTTTTTATCACAGACTTGGGGGAAATCCATTCATTTCGTGTTCTGACTCGAGCAGAGCACCTCCTGCCTCATTCCAGATCATTCTGGATCATCACAGAATGCTCATTTTTTAATTAAAAAATCTTTGTTTCCACGGAGCAAAGACTACGATTTACAATGATTTTTGTGCCATCCAACCTCCTGCTTGTTTCACCTGTCCCAGATTATTCCCCTTTAGGAGTGCAGACCTAGAGCTGGGCAAGCTCTGCCCCAACCCAAACCTTTGTGGGATAATTCGAGGACAAGCTGGGATTCGAATTATGCAAGACCAAAGCATAAACGTGTTTTTCTCCCCTTATAAGGCCAAATTTCAACGCTGCAGCAGCTCCGAAGGGCGACCAAGAAGCCTCCAGCCCCTCCAGGAAGGGATCAGCACCCATCCAGGCTGGTTTCATTCCCAAATCCCGCTCCTGAAGGGAACCTGCATCGCCCAGCAGAGGTGCGTCCAAAAAAAAACAAAAAAAAAAAAAGCACCGTGACTTTCCCAGCTGCTCAGGCCTTGGGATCGGCCAACTTGGAAAAGCCAACGTGTCCCTGGTGAGGCAGAAAATCTCCAAACCGGCTGGTTCCTACGTGGCCGAGGCTTCCAGGAGCTCGGGCTCCAGGCTTCCATCGAGCTGGCAGCAAGGGGCACGGCAGAGGGGCAAAGGCGGCGTGGCCTCTCCTCTGCTTCCCCAGGGAAGGGCGGCACGGAGCCGGGAGCCCTCCTTCACCCACGGAAGGGCGGGATGAAGCCGGTAAATCGTCTTTTCTCCGGGGATGGAGCGGTAACCCTTTGCTTCCCAGAGAAGGGCGGGATGGAGCCACTAATCCACCCGCCCCCCGCCCACACTTCTCCACAAGGGCAGGGCGGGATGGAGCCGGGAACACTCTTCTCCTTAAGGAAGGGAGGGATGGAGCCGCTCGCCTTTCCCCTCTCCAAAGGAAGAGCGGGATGGAGCCAGCAATCCCCCCCATCCCAGGGAAGGGCTGGATGAAGCCGCTCGCCTTCCCCTCTCCCAGGGAAGAGCGGGATGGAGCCGCTCGCCTCTCCCTGCCTCAAGGAAGAGCGGGATGGAGCCGGTAACCACCGCCCAAGTCGCAGGCAAGGGCGCGATGGAGCCGCCCGCCCGCCCTCACCCCCCGGCCCCGCTCACCCGTGCCCGGCTCGTCGCTCTCTCCGCGCCGCCTCTCGCCCATGGCCGGGGCTCGCTCGGGGCCGTCCCTCAGGCCGCCCTCATGGCCGCCCCGCCCGGCCCCCGGCGCGGCCCCGCTACCGGGCCGGCGGCATGAGGCGGTGCGGGGCGGCCACCGCCATCCGCCGGCCCCAGGAAGTGGAAGGACGGAGCGAGAGGGGGGAGGAGAGAAAGAGAGAGAGAGAGAGAGAGAGAGGGAGGGAAGGAAGGAGGGGACAAGGGGCGGGAGCGGCGGGGAAAAAAACAGAAAGTGAAAACTGAACCGGAAAGACAGCGAGGGGCCGCCCGCGGGTTTTCCTCTTCCCGCGGTCACCGGCCCTTGGCTGCACGTAGCCGGCTTTTCCTCTTCCGTGCCGTCGCTCCCTCGTTGTGAGCTGCTGGCTCGGCCATCAGTGTTTGCTGTTGGTGGGGATCTTGTCCCAGTCTTGCCCTGACCTCCTCCTCCATCACCTCAGCCCCTCCATAGCTGACTTCAACTCTTCCCGCTGCCCCTTCCCTCATCCCCTCACATCCTGGGGAGAGAGCCCTTTCTCTCCTCAGTCCTTCCCCCTCAGTGTTTTCCCTCTTTTGGGTCTTCTCTCAGTCTCCTCGAATTCCCTCCCTGACCGATTCTGTGATTGTCACCTCTTCCCACTGGCCTTCCCTCATTCTCCTGCTTTGAGCTCTGCCTTTGCCAGAGCCATGTTTTGGACCTTCCCTCAGTCCCCAAAGTCCTTCCCTTGTTCCCTCACATCATGGCTACAGCTCCTTCTCTCACCTCACCTTTCCCCCTCAGTGTTTTCCTTCAGCTCCTTGTTTTGCATTTTCCCTCAGTCCCAAAATTCCTTTCCTTATCCCCTCGCACTTCTCATCACGGCCATGACCTCAGTCCTTCCCCCTCAGTATTTTACCTCAGCCCCCCTCAATCCCCATCCTGACCCCCTCAGCCCCTCCATACCTGACTTCAGCTCTTCCCGCAATTACTCAAGGACAAACTCTGCTGATCTGGGCAGATTCCAGGTGGTGCAGGAAAACTGGGTTATTTATCTTCTTTTTATCTGCTTAAACATCCATTTCCATGTGTGTGTGTGGCCTGGAGCCACCCCTGAGTGCCTTCGGGGGTATCCCAATCCATGGGGGGCATCGGGAACAGGGATGGGGCTGGGGGTTGGAGGGAAGCCCTGAGGTGAGGGGGACAGAAATGGGGTGAGGAGATGAGGGAAGGGAACAGAATGGATAAAGAAATGTGGGAGAAAGGCCCTGAGGGAAGGAGCTGAGGGGATCAGGAAAGGGATTTTGGGGAATTGAGGGAAGGCTCTGACGGACAAGGACTGAGGTGAAGGAAAGGGTTTAAGGAATGATGTGAGGGGTGAGGGAAACAAGGAATGAGAAGGGGACTGAGGGAAGATCCAAGATGAGAAACCAAGGGAAAACACTGGGCCAGAAGAGATGAAAAATGCTGGGGAAAGGCCCTGAGGGAAGGGGCTGAGGAAGAACCAAAATGAGAAGCTGAGGAAAAACACTGAGGGGCAAGAACTGAGGTGAAGGAAGGGGTTTAATGAATGACGTGAGGGGTGAGGGAATGAGGAAAGATCCAAAACAAAGCTCTGAGGAAGGCACTGAGGTGAGGGGAGAAGACTGAGGGAATGAGGGTGAGGGACACAGAAATGGGATGAGGAGATGAGGGAAGGGAACAGAATGGATAAATATGGAGGGAAGGCCCTGAGGGAAGGGGCTGAGGGAAGAGCCAAAGGAAGGAGCTGAGGGGATCAGGGAAAGGATTTTGGGGATTGAGGGAAGGCACTGAGGGACAAGGACTGAGGTGAAGGAAAGGGTTTAAGGAATGATGTGAGGAGTGAGGGAAACAAGGAATGAGAAGGGGACTGAGGGAAGATCCAAGATGAGAAACCAAGGAAAAACACTGGGCCAGAAGAGATGAAAAATGCTGGGGAAAGGCCCTGAGGGAAGGGGCTGAGGAAGAGCCAAAATGAGAAACTGAGGAAAAACACTGGGCCAGGAGAGATGAAGAAAGATGGGGAAAGGCCCTGAGGGAAGGGGCTGAGGGGATCAAGGAAGGAGCTCATTAAAGTCCCTTTTGATGGTTCTGAGCTGCCTCATCCCAGTACTGAACCCTGCATGGAGCAGAAGAAGCAGACGATCATTTTTAGGCAGAAACCCCAAGAACCCATCAAAGGTCCTGTGTTGCAATCAGCTCTGGAGCAGGGAACAGGGAGGTCTGGACTTGTCCAGGCTCTTACACAAGAGGTTGTAAGAACAGCCTGTCCTGAACAGGGCTGGGGCAAAGGTTGTGTTTGGCTGTGACTCTTGGAGGGGATTCCACTTGGGATTCCCGGTGCTTTTGGCACCGAGATCCATAAAGAATTTATGGAGATTCCTGATCCTCGCTGAGCTGTCTCAATGCTCAGGGCCCAGGCTCTGCTTTAGCTCTGCTAATCTTTGCTTTTAGGAAACGTTGGCAAACAAATTATAAAAAAAAAGGAAGGAACGACCATGGCACAACTCATTTATGAGTCACTTATTACACAAAGAAGTCGGGAACGTGCCCTTACAAATAATTCACCCAATCCTAAGGATTTCCTATGGCAGCAGCAGCATGCAAAGTGCTGCTGCCCGGTGAAGAAAATGATGTCAGGGGGAAGAAAAAGTGATTTTTTTGGGGCAGGGCATCATTTTTTTTATATTTTTTTAGAGCAAATAACTATTTGTTTATAGCAAATTGGCCAGATCCATGGGTTTTTCTAGCTCCTGCTGGAATTCTTGGAATCCTCCTGGAATCCTCCTGGAATTCTTGCTGAGAGAGAAATATGTTCCTGGTTGCCCTTTAAGAGGGGAAAATCAACAGTGCCTTGACCTAAGAGCTGTGAGGAGGTTCTGGGGCATCTCAAGAGTCAGAAGGTCCAAGTTCCCACCTCCAGTGGGATCATTCCATCACTGTCCCAATGAAATCCAAGGATTTTAGTGTTTGGGGAACTCCTCCTGGTGAGGAAATGTAGAATTTCCCCCCTTTTCAAGGCTTGGAAAAGCCAAGAATTGAAAAGAATTTTGTGGTCGGCGCTTCCGACGCTGGATCATCCTAAAAATCTTTTCCAAACTTAATTATTTTGTTAATTTTCTGCCGAGGAGAGGAACTGGAGCCTCTGGGGCACGTTTTTAAGTGGAGTTTCTCTGTCCCTTTTTGGTGCCTCATGACTTTTTGGGGTGGTGACAAGCCAAGCCCATGATGTCACCGCGGTGGGGACCTGGTTCCTGGCAAGGCTCTATTTTTGGTTTCTCTGAAACCTTGACTCATAAAGTTCTGGTGTATCTAAATCAGAATTTAAAGAAGTAATTTTGAGTTTTATTTCTTCTTTTACTCAGATAAAAAAAAAAGAAAAAAAATTGAATTATCCCTGCTGATTCCGTCGGTCACTCCATGAAAGGAAAAGAGTTGCAATGGAATGAGGGGAGCAGCAGCTCCTGATGACATCAGGGTAAAGCAAATAATTCCATTTATTAATTATTGACTGGCTTGGGGCAGTGCCAGGAGTCCAGGGTGAAACCACAACCTGCAAACACCCGGAGAGGATCCTTTTCCTGCCCTGGGTTAAGCCCAGAAATTCCTGGAAATGCTGAATTTCTCTGGTTTTTTCTTATTTATTACCATGGAAATGCTGAGTTTTCCCTCTTTTTTTCTATTTATTACCCTGGAAATGCTGAATTTTCTCCGTTTCCTTATGATCATGGAATGGTTTGGGTGGGAAGAGACCTTAAATTCCACATTCCAAGAATTCTTCCATGGACAGGGACACCTTGAGGTTTTTCCAGCCTCACCTTGGACTCTCTCAGGGATGAGGCAACCATAGCTCCTCTGGGAATTCCATTCCACCCTCACACCAGAAATTCGTTTGGTTTTCCTTGATTTCCTCAAATTTTGGATCATTTCTGTCTCCTCCATGGAATTTCGAAGCTGATTTTGACAACGAGGCAGCGATTTCCTGCACTGGAGTCTCCAATTCTCTCCAAAATTTCTGCTCATGAGCTCAAATGGACAGAAATTTGCTTTTCTCTCCCCATTTTTTGCTCTGTTTCTCTCAAAAAATGGTGAAAGTCACCGAAAATACCCCATGAAAAAGAATTTTTATTTTATTGTATCGTATTTCATTTCGTTTTATTTTCCCCTTTAATTGTCACATCTCTCAAAAAAATGTGAAAATCACCAAAAATACCCCACAAAAGAGCATTTTATTTTATTTTATTTTATTTTATTTTTTAATTTTAATTTTTATTTTATTTTATTTTATTTTATTTTATTTTATTTTATTTTATTTTATTTTATTTTCCCTTTAACTCTGTCACATCTGTCAAAAAAAAGTGAAAATCACCAAAAATCCCCCAGGAAAGAGAATTTTTGCTGCTTTTTCATGGAGCAGCTCCCCCTGGAGAGAAATCCCTGCACCCCACACCAGTGCTCCCAGTAACCCACCAGTGCTCCCAGTAACCCCACACCAGTGCCCCCAGTAACCCACCAGTGCTCCCAGTAACCCACCAGTGCTCCCAGTAACCCCTGCACCCCACACCAGTTCCCCCAGTACCCCCATGGACACACACCAGTGTCCCCATTACCCCCTCCCCACACATACCAGTACCCCCAGTATCCCCTCCCCAAACCCACCAGTTTCCCCAGTACCTGTTCCCCGTCCCAGTGTCCCCAGTCCCCCCATCCCAGTGCCCCCAGTCCCCCCATCCCAGTGCCCCCAGTCCCCCAATCCCACTGCCCCCAGTACCCAATCCCAGTGCCCCCAGTCCCTCCATCCCAGTGCCCCCAGTACCCAATCCCAGTGCCCCCTGCACCCCAATCCCAGTGCCCCAGTACCCCAATCCCAGTCCCCCCATCCCAGTGCCCCCAGTACCCCAATCCCAGTGCCCCCAGTCCCTCCATCCCAGTGTCCCCAGTACCCCAATCCCAGTGCCCCCAGTACCCCAATCCCAGTCCCCCCAGTCCCCCCATCCCAGTGCCCCCAGTACCCCAATCCCAGTGCGCCCAGTACCCCATCCCAGTGTCCCCAGTCCCTCAGTACCACAATCCCAGTCCCCCCCAGTAGCCCCGTCCCCACATCCCAGTGCCCCCATTCCCCCATCCCAGTGCCCCCAGTGCCCCAATCCCAGTGCCCCCAGTCCCCCCTCCCAGTGTCCCCAGTCCCCCCAGTCCCCCATTCCCCCATCCCAGGGTCTCCAGTACCCAATCCCAGTCCCCCCAATCCCCCTCCCAGTCCCCCCAGTCCCCCATCCCAGTCCCCCCTCCCCGCACCCACGGCTCCCCCCGCCCGCCATTGCAGCGCCCCCACTGCGGCGCGGCCCCGCACTACAACTCCCGGCGTGCTCCGCGGCGGGGCGGGGCCCGCACCGGGAGGCCCCGGCAGCGGGACGAGGCCGCAGCCGGCGGTTCCGCGGGGCCGGGCCATGGAGAGCCCCGGCGGCAGCGGCTCCTTGCGCGGCGACATCAGTGCGTGGGGCAGCGCCAGGGGCTGGGGACACCGCCAGGGGGCTGGGGACACCGCCACGGGGCTGGGGACACCTCCGGGAGAAAGCTGGGACAGGAGCTGGGAAGCGCAGCCGCGCCGCCAACAGACGGCGGCGGCTCGGAGCGTCGGGTTCGGGAGGGTTGCGGGATGGGGTTTGGGGCTTGCGGGGCGATTCGGGGCTTGCAAGGCGGATTTGGGGTTTTCGGGATGGTCTTGGAGCTTGCGGGACGGTTTGGGGGGGTTAAAGTGTGGGGTTGGTTGTTAGAGGATGGGGGTTGAGGGTTAAAGGATGGGGTTTGGGGGCTGCGGGACGGTTTGTGGGGGGGTTCAGGGGTGATATTGGGGTTAAGGGGTGGGGTTTGGGGGTTAAAGGATGGGGTTTGGGGGTTACAGGATGGGGTTTGGGGGTTAAAGGATGGGGTTTGGGGGTTGCAGGGCGGTTTAGGCAGCGAGTGGCGCCTCTCGGAAGGAAAGGGATAAGAGGATGCTCTGGGGACAGCGTCAGGGCACGGGAAGCGATCCGATCCTTGTTCCTCCCTAAATCCCCGGAGAGCGACCCTTGTTCCTCCCTAAATTCCCAGAGAACGATCCTTGTTCCTGAATTCCCGGGGAACGATCCTTGTTCCTAAATTCTCAGAGAACGATCATTTTTCTTCCCTAAATCCCCGAGGAACGATCCTTATTCCTCCCTAATTTCCCAGAGAACGACCCTTGTTCCTCCCTAAATTCCCGAGGAACGATCCTTGTTCTTCCCTAAATCCCCGGGGGATGATCCTTGTTCCTCCCTAAATCCCCGTGTGCGGTGCTCTGGGGCTTTGGGGTCGGGGCTGTTCCCACTTTGGAGCCGCGGGTGCCCAAATCCCGGGGCTGGGACACTTTCCCCAGTCCCAGGCTGCTCCCAGCCCCATCCAACCTTTCCTTGGACATTCCAGGGATCCAGGGGCAGCCACAGCTGCTCTGGCAATTCCAGCCCAGGCAGGAATTCCTGCCCAAATCCCATCCATCCCTGCCCTCTGGCAGTGGGAAGCCATTCCCTGTGTCCTGTCCCTGCAGGCCTTGTCCCCAGTCCCTCTGCAGCTCTCCTGGAGCCCCTGGAATGTGCTGGAAGCTCTCCCTGGATCCTTCCCTTCTCCAGGTTGGGAATTCCCAGCTCTCCCAGCCCAGCTCCAGAGCCTGAGGTTGGATCCATCTCCTCTCCAAGAAATCAAAGGACCGAGGGGCTTCACTTGGAATCTCAGGAAACCAGGAAGGGTCTCCCTTCCCTTTCCCTCTCTTTCCTCTCCCCATTTTCCATCAAAATCCCTCGGAATGGATTCTGAGTGTCCCAAATCCCAGAATCCCAGGAGCAGTTTGGGTGGGAAGGGACCTCAAAGCTCATTCCAGGGACACCTCCCACCATCCCAGGCTGCTCCAACCTTTCCTTGGACATTCCAGGGATCCAGGGGCAGCCACAGCTGCTCTGGCAATCCCAGCCCAGGCAGGAATTCCTGCCCAAAATCCCACCCCGATCTCCCCTTTCCCCATTCTCTATGTCCTGTCCCTGTCCCCAGTCCCTCTCCAGCTCTCCTGGAGCCCCTTCAGGCCCTGGAATGTTCTGGAATCTCTCCTTCCTCATTTGGATTTGCTTCTCCTGACACAAAACCCACGAGGAGCTCCAGGCAAGGAAAACCCTCCTGCCCAGGGACATTGGCAAAGGAATGAGGATCTCACAAACCAAGAAAAAAAAAATTCCTTGTGGAAACGTTGGGACTCAGAACTCCCTTTATTTTATATTTTGCCACCTCCAAACCAAACCCACCTGAGAGGAGGTGACACTGAGCCAGGACTGCCCCGTGCTGGGTGCTGAGCAAAGGGGCTGAAGGTGGAAACTTATTTTTCCAAGCTCCGTGGACTTTTTGGGAAGGGATTTTTCCAGCTGAGCTGAGTGATCCCGGCTCTCCTTCCAGCCAGCCCCAGTTCCTGCAGGAATCCAAAGTTTGGGAAGGGATTTTTGATCCCAGTTTTTTTTTCTTTTTCTTTTTTTTTTCTTTTTCCCTTTTTTTTTTTTTTTTTTTTTTTTTTCCCCTTCCTATGCTCCTGCAGGAATCCAGACTTTGGGAAGGGATTTCTGAGTTTTCTCTTTGATCCCAACTCTTTTTTTCCGTGCTCCTGCAGGAATCCAGACTTTGGGAAGGGATTTTTGATCCCAATTTATTTTTTTTTTCATGCTCTTCCAGGAATTCTGAGTTTAGGAAGGGAATTTTGAGGTGGGCTGAGTTGCTCCTTGATCCCAGCTCTTCTTCTATGCTCCTGCAGGAATCCAGAGTTTGGGAAGGAATTTTTGATCCCAATTATTTTTTTCCATGCTCCTCCAGGAATACAAAATTTGGAAAGCGATTTTTGATCCCAGTTTGGTTTTTTTGATTTTTTTTTTTCCATGATCCTCCAGGAATCCAGACTTTGGGATTTTTGACTTTTCTCTTTGATCCCAACTCTTTTTCCATGCTCCTCCAGGAATCCAGACTTTGTGCATGGATGTTTGAGTTGCTCCTTGATCCCAGCTCTTTTCCCCGTCCTCCTCCAGATTCCAATCTTGGTTGGAAGGGTTGGAAACCCATCCTGTCCCAACATCTTCCCCCACCCCCGCCTGCTCCAAGCCCTGCCCAACCTGGACAATTCCAAGGATGGAACAACCACAGCTCCTCTTGCAATCCCACCCCACCCCTCCCAGCCAGAAATCCCTTCCCATTTATGCCTTAGGAAGGCTGACCTGAACCAGAGGCTGGACAGAGCTAGAGAATAAAAATATTTATTAAAAGGCTTCCAGGACCCACCCTGGGCATTACAGGAGCCTGACCAAGGCTGCACCCAGAGTGGGTTAGGAATGGTCACATAAAATGTCCCCCAATCATGAGATTTTACATTTTTATCAGTTTTGGTCTATTTGCATATTGGGGTTTAATTGTCCAGTTACAGCTTCAGGTTGTGAGGTCCCATCCTTCTTGTTCCTCCCTTCAGCCACCCTTGTTTGTGCTTTTGGGCCTGAAAGTTGTCCTTGGTGCTCAGCAGGAAAAGATTTGTTTTGTCTGCTTGTTCTGTGAAGAGCTGAGTGACCCTGAATGTGAGGCTCAGAACTGCATCCTTAGGCAGCACAGAATCTGAAAATATGAAAGCCAAAATCTAAGGCATCACCATCACCCATCCCCTGGGTTGCCAGACACCCTTTTTTTCCATCCCCATGATTTTCCTGATGAACTCCCTCGTTGCTTTCTTCCGCTTTTCCTCCTGCCTGCTTAGCAGCAGCCAGTAGAGCATGAGACTCTAAATCTCAGTCGTGGGTTTGAGCCCCACGTTGGGCACCATTTCTTGCTTTCTTCTGCTTTTCCTCCTGCCTGGCTCACAGCAGTCAGCAGAGCATGAGAATCTTTAATCTCAGGGTTGTGGGTTCAAGACCCATGTTGGGCACCATCTGTTGCTTTCTTCTCCTTTTCCTCCTGCCCAGCTCGCAGCAGTGGGCAGAGCATGAGACTCAATCTCAGGATTGTGGGTTTGAGCTCCACATTGGGCACCATTTGGTGCTTTCTTCTGCTTTTCCTCCTGCCTGGCTCACAGCAGTCAATAGAGCATGAGACTCAATCTCAGGGTTGTGGGTTCGAGCCTGACATTGGGCGCCATTTGGTGCTTTCTTCTCCTTTTCCTCCTGCTCGACTCACAGCAGTTGGCAGAGCATGAGACTCTTTAATCTCAGGGTCGTGGATTTGAGACCCACGTTGGACACCATCTGTTGCTTTCTTCTCCTTTCCTCCTGCCTGCCTAGCAGCAGTCGGTACAGCATGAGACTCTTTAATCTCAAGGTTGTGGGTTCGAGCCCCACGTTGGGCGCCATCTGTTGCTTTCTTCTCCTTTTCCTCCTGCCCGACTCACAGCAGTCAATAGAGCATGACACTCAATCTCAAGGTCGTGGGTTCGAGCCTGACATTGGGCACCATTTGGTGCTTTCTTCTGCTTTTCCTCCTGCCTGGCTCACAGCAGTTGGCAGAGCATGAGACTCTAAATGTCAGTCGTGGGTTCGAGCCCCACGTTGGGCGCCATCTGTTGCGTTCTTCTGCTGTTCCTCCTGCCCCGCTGGCAGCTGCAGGAGAACTGGCAACAAAATCTCTCTCTGGGTCCAGGGAGGGAGGGTGAGGTACAGGAGCCTTGCCAGAGCTTTCAGTGAGAATTCTCTTGGCAGCACATGTCAACTCATGGCAGCGTGCAGGCAGGCAAGACATGACACAGCTTCCGAGGGGGTTGGTCGGACAGGGTTTATTTGGGGGTCTGTCGTAGGGTGACTTTCTGATGCTTGTATCCCCAATCCTCTGTTCTGTTTGTGCTGTGTATTGAGTTCTGTACTTTTAAAACTAGTTCTGGGAGCGAAGGGGGAGAAAGAAGCAGCAGCAGTTTGTTTTGAGAAAACTGCCTGACTCCCACACGGCCTGGCTGAGGTGTTGGCCTGAGGCATGGGCAGCGGTGGTGGGACAGAGATCTCCTGTGCTCCTTGTTTGTTAAATAAATAGTTTTTTCTACTTTTTATCCGAGGAAGTTTTTTCCTGGACTGGCTGGGGAGAGCGGCGGTTTGGGTTTGCTTTCCAGAGGAACCCCCTTTGGAGGTTTCCTCCCAAATTTGCCCTAAACCAGGACAGGGTCCCACACTGGGGCGGAGCAGCATGGCTCCCCCAGGAGAGAGGGGGAAAAAGAGAGAAAGACGGGGAAGGAGGGAGCAGGAGGGAGTGTAGCCGTGGTTGGTGCCTGAGATGTTTTGGTTTTTCTGAAACTTTTTCCAGAGAGTCTTCTGTCAACAAGAGACACGTTTTTCTAACTGTAACCTTTGTTCACATTCCTTTCCCTGGGAGGGACTTCTTGATGTCCCTCTGGTCTGACCAATGTGATTGAAGAAGTTTGTATTTGTTTCACCCATTGGGTTGTTCTCTGTAGAATGGTGTAAAAGGGAAGAAATTGCCAGAAATAAACGGAGTCGTTGTCAGCCTTTTGAAGTCAGAGTCTGTGTTGTTGTGGTCTTCAACAACGTCAAGGGAGAGGGGGCAAGAGAGAGAGAGCAGGAGAGCAAGGGCAAGAGCAAGAGGCTTTCTGCCTCGTGTATCTCAATTTAAAAAAGCTTTCCAGCCAGGGGGCAGATCCAAGGCTCGTTGTAGCCCTGGTTGGTGCCTGAGATGTTTTGGTTTCTCTGAAACTCTTTTCCCAGAGAGTTTTCTGTGAACAACAGACATGTTTTCTAACTGTAACCTTTGTTCACATTCCTTTCCCTAGGAGGGACTTCTTGATGTCCCTCTGGTCTGACCAATGTGATTGAAGAAGTTTGTCTTTGTTTCACCCATTGGGTTGTTCTCTGTAGAACAGCATAAAACAGTATAAAAGCATGAGATGTTTTGGTTTTCTGAAACTCTTTTCCCAGAGAGTTTTCTGTCAACAAGAGACACGTTTTCATAACTGTAACCTTTGTTCACATTCCTTTCCCTGGGAGGGACTTCTTCTTGATGTCCCTCTGCTCTGACCAATGTGGTTGAAGAAGTTTGTTTCACCAATCGAATTGGTCTGTGTAGAATGGTATAAAAGGGAAGAAATTACCAGAAATAAACGGAGTTGTTGTCAGCCTGCTGAAGTCAGAGTCTGTGTCGTTGTGATCTTGAACAGCATCAAGGGAGAGGGGGCAAGAGAGAGAGAGAGCAGGAGAGCAAGGGCAAGAGCAAGAGACTTTCTGCCTCGTGTATCTCAATTTAAAAAAGCTTTCCAGCCAGGGGGCAGATCCAAGGCTCAGTGTAGCCCTGGTTGGTGCCTGAGATGTTTTGGTTTTTCTGAAACTCTTTTCCCAGAGAGTTTTCTGTCAACAAGAGACACATTTCTCTAACTACATTCCTTTCCCTGGGAGGGATTTCTTCTTGATGTCCCTCTGGTTTGATCAATGTGGTTGAAGAAGTTTGTTTCACCAATCAAATTGGTCTGTGTAGAGTGGTATAAAAGGGAAGAAATTCCTGGAAATAAACTGAGTCGTTGTCAGCCTGCTGAAGTTGGAGTGTGTGTCGTTGTGGTCTTGAACAGCCTCAAGGGAGAGGGGGCAAGAGAGAGAGAGAGCGGGAGAGCAAGGGCAACAAGAGGCTTTCTGCCTCATGTATCTCAATTTAAAAAAGCTTTCCAGCCAGGGGGCAGATCCAAGGCTGGGACCAATGGGATCCTGAGGGGAGGAGGGCTTGGGTAACAACTGAGTTACAACAAACGTAGGGGGTGGTTTACAACAACTTAGGGGGTGGTTTACAACAACTTAGTAACGAACCGTCCATTTCGGGGGAGACCAGAACAATCACTTAGGAAAAACTGAATCACCACGCTCCCTGATTTTATTTTTTTATTTCTTTTTTCCCCCCCTCCTCCAAGGTTTCTGGGCCGACCGGACGCCGGTGCACGAGGCGGCGCGGCGCGGGGAGATCCGGCAGCTGCAGCAGCTGATCGAGAGCGGCGCCTGCGTCAACTCCGTCACCTACGACTCCATCACGCCCCTGCACGAGGCCAGCCTCAGGGGGCAGACCCAGTGTGTCAAACTGCTGCTGGATGCAGGGGCCCAGGTGGGCTGCCAGCTCTGAGTTCCCTCGGATCGGTGCTGGGGAGGTGTTGGTGGGGTTTGGGTTATGCTGGAGGCTCTAGTGCCTGAACGGGGGTGGAGGCTCTGTGGAGAATCGGCCAAAATTTGGGGTCTTGGCTCCAAGAAGGATCTGGAGGGGCTGGGAAATTCCTGAGGGAGATGGGAAAGGGGCTGAGCCTGGAGGAAAGGGGGATCAGGGGTGACCTTGTGGCTCTGACAGGAGGGGACAGCCGGGGGGGTCGGGCTCTGCTCCCAGGGCACAGGGACAGGAGGAGAGGGAACGGCCTCAGGCTGGGCCAGGGGAGGTTTGGTTTGGATTTTAGGGAGAATTTCTCCATGGAAAAGGTTGTCAGGCATTGGAATGAGTGGTGGAGTCCCCATCCCTGGAGGAATTTCCCTGTGGAGGTGGCACTTGGGGACATGGAGCAGTGCTGACCTTGGCTGAGTTGCTCCTTGATCCCAGGTCTTTTTCCATGCTCCTGCAGGAATCCAGAGTTTGGGAAGGGATTTTTGATCCCAGTTATTTTTTCTTCCATACTCCTGCAGGAATCCAGACTTTGGGATTTTTGATCCCAGCACTTTTTCCATCCTCCTCCAGAAATCCAGAGTTTGGGATTTTTGATCCCAGCTCTTTTTCCATGCTCATGCAGGAATCCAGAGTTTGGGATTTTTGATCCCAGCTCTTTTTCCATGCTCCTCCAGAGCTCCACAGAGCACTGCTGCTTCATCCCACCTCCCCCATCTCAGAAATCCTTCCCGACCTTAACAATCCCACGATCCCAACTGAGGTTTTCTGTTGCTTTTTTATCTTCTTTTCTTCTGCTAAAGCCGGGATTAAATGAAATTAAAACTGCTCCAGAGACGCAGTTTGTGTCTGGACTCAGATGTTTGTTAATTCTGATCTCTGTTACACTCTCACAAGCTGTGAGTTCTGTCTGACAAAGTGAAAAATGGCCTCTATCTCCTTATTTCCAAGGCCTTTTAAGCACAAACTGTCCAATTAAGAAATGACAATTAAATTATTTTTACTTTTACCCCTTTTCCTGCTTTCCTCCTGCCTTTTTCTTGCCCTTTCCCTGCTTTTCCCTGCCTTTCTCCTGCCTTTTTTCCTCCTTTTCCCACCTTTTCCCCTGCCTTTTCCCTGCTTTCCTCCTGCCTTTTCCCTGCTTTTTTCCCACCTTTTTCCCTGCCTTCCTCCTGCCCTTTTCTTGATTTTTCCTGCCTTTCCCCACCTTTTCCCTGCCATTTCCCCACCTCTTCCCCTCCTTTTCCCTGCCTTTTCCCTGCTTTTTCCTGCCTTTCCCCTCCTTTTCCACTCCTTTTCCCCTGCCTTTCTCCTGCTTTGCACCTGCTTTTTCCTGCTTTCCTCCTGCCTTTTCCCTGCCCTTTTCCTGCTTTTCCCTGCCTTTTCCCCACCTTTCCCCCACCTCTTCCCCTCCTTTTCCCTGCCCTTTTCCCTGCTTTTCTCTGCCTTTTCCCCACCTTTCCCCCTCCTTTCCCCTCCCGGGCAGGTGGACGCGCGGAACATCGACGGCAGCACGCCGCTGTGCGACGCCTGCGCCTCGGGCAGCATCGAGTGCGTGCGGGTGCTGCTGTCCCACGGGGCCAAGGTCAACCCTCCCCTCTACACGGCCTCCCCCCTGCACGAGGCCTGCATGAACGGTAATTCCGGGATTTTCCAGGGGTTTTCCAGGGGTTTTCCAGGGGTTTTCCAGGGGTTTTTTGCAGCTTGGAAAGGGAAAAAAACATCCCCGGCAGATCTGGATTTGAGCAGAAGTTGTTCGGTCTCTGCTGGAGTGCACGGGGTGTTCAACGGGAAGGGAGAGAGATCCCATTGCTGATCCCATTGCTGATCCCATTGCTGATCCCATTGTTCCCTGCAGGGACCCCTCTGATCCCATTCCTGATCCCATTTGTATCCCAAATTTCCCTGCAGAGACCCCTCTGATCCCATTCCTGATCCCATTCTGACCCCATTGCTGATCCCATTGCTGATCCCATTTTGATCCCAAATTTCCCTGCAGAGACCCCTCTGATCCCATTCCCGATCCCATTCCCGATCCCATTTTCCCCTGCAGAGACCCCTCTGATCCCATTTTGATCCCAAATTTCCCTGCAGAGACGCCACTGATCCTATTCTGATCCCATTTTTCCTGCGGAGACCCCCCGATCCCATTTTTATCCCCTTTTTGCCTTTTTTTTTTTCCTGTTTTTCCTTGCAGGGACCTCTCTGATCCCATTTCTGATCCAGTTTTTCCCAATTTTTTTTCCGTTTTTTTCCCCATTTTTTCCCATGTTTTCCTGCAGAGACCCCTCTGATCCCACTTTTATCCCAAATTTCCCTGCACAGATCCCTCTGATCCCATTTTTTATCCCCTTTTCCCATTTCCCCCCATTTTTCCTGCAGGGACCCTTCTGATCCCATTTCTGATCCAGTTTTTCCTATTTTTCCCTATTTCCCCCCATTTTTCCCTGCAGGAACCCCTCTCATCCCACTTTTATCCCAAATTTCCCTGCACAGACCCCTCTGATCCCATTTTCCCTGCAGAGACCCCTCTAATCCTGTTTTTTATCCCCCTTTTCCCATTTTTTCCTGCAGGAACCCCTCTGATCCCATTTCTGATCCAGTTTTTCCAATTTTGATCCTTTTTTTCCCTGCACAGACCCCTCTGATGCCATTCCTGATCCCAAATTCCCCTGCAAAGATCCCATTGATCCCATTCCTGATCCCCCTTTTCCCATTTTTTTCCTGTTTTTCTCTGCAGGGACCCCTCTGATCCCATTTTTATCCCAAATTTCCCTGCACAGACCCCCCTGATCCCATTTTTATTCTCTTTTTCCCGTTTTTTTCCTGTTTTTCCTTGCAGGGACCCCTCTGATCCCATTTCTGATCCAGTTTTTCCCGTTTTTTCCTGCACAGACCCCACCGATCCCATTTTTATCCCAAATTTCCCTGCAGGGACCTTTCTAATCCCATTTCTGATCCCTTTTTTCCCTGTCCAAAAGCATTCAGGCTGCTCCCAGCATCCCAGGGGGGGCAGGAATTCCCAGTTTTCACCTGGATTTTCCTGTTTTTCCCCATCCAGAGGCACTCAGGCTCCTCCCAGCAGTGAGAATTCCCAGTTTTCACCTGGATTTTCCTGCTTTTCCCCACTTTCCACATGGATTTTCCCATTTTTCCCTGTCCCGAGGCACTTCCACCACCCCAAACATCCCCCAGCATCCCAGTGGGGTGGGAATTCCCAGTTTCCATGTGGATTTTCCTGGGGTTTTTTTCCCAGTTTTCACCTGGATTTTCCCCTTTTCCCTGTCCCAAAGCACTCAGGCTGCTCCCAGCATCCCAGTGGAGCAGGAATTCCCACTTTTCACCTGGATTTTCCTGCTTTTCCCCACTTTCCACCTGGATTTTCCTGTTCTTTCCCCACTTTCCACCTGGATTTTCCTGCTTTCCCCCACTTTCCACCTGGATTTTCCTGGTTTTTTCCCACTTTTCACCTGGATTTTCCCATTTTTCCCTGTCCCAAGCTACCCAGGCCACTCCCAGCAGTGAGAATTCCCAGTTTTCACTTGAATTTTCCTGCTTTTCCCCACTTTCCACCTGGATTTTCCTGAGGATTTTTTTTCCCCCACTCTTCACCTGGATTTTCCTGCTTTTTCCCGGTTTCTGTGTAGTTTTTCCTGGTTTTTTCCCAGTTTTCACCTGGAATTTCCCATTTTTCCCTGTCCCAAGGCACTTCCAGCACCCCAAACATCCACCAGCATCCCAGTGGGGTGGGAATTCCCAGTTTCCATGTGGATTTTCCTGGGTTTTTCCCCACTTCCCACCCGTTTTTTCCCTGTTTTTTCCCACTTTTCACCCCATTTTCCCCGTCCGCAGGCAGCCCGGAGTGCGTGCAGCTGCTGATCGAGGTGGGTGCCAACCTGGAGGCGCACGATTGTCACTTCGGGACGCCGCTGCACGTGGCCTGCGCCCGGGAGCACCTGGACTGCGCCAAGCTGCTGCTGCAGGCGGGTACGGGCATTCCCGGCATTCCTGGCATTCCTGGGATTCCCGGGATCCTCCCCCTGGGAGGGGCTTGGGAAGAGACCCCGCGGATCCCGGTCCTAAACCCGGCCCGAGTCCCTCTGTGCCCTGCAGGGACCCCTCTGATCCCATTGCTGATCCCATTGCTGATCCCACTGCTGATCCCATTGCTGATCCCATTCTGATCCCATTCTGATCCCATTGCTGATCCCATTCTGATCCCTTTGCTGATCCCATTCTGATCCCATTGCTGATCCCATTGCTGATCCCATTGCTGATCCCATTGCTGATCCCATTGCTGATCCCATTGCTGAGCCCATTGTTCCTGCAGAGAGCCCTTCGATCCCATTCCTGATCCTTTTCCCAGGCTGGATTCCTTTTCCCCTTTCCCAAAATTCCCTTTCCCTTTCCCAAATCCCCTTTTCCCTGGCTGAATTCCCTTTTCCCACCCGGATTTCCTTTTCCCCTGGATAAATCCCCCTTTCCCCTCTCCCAAAATCCCCTTTTCCCCGTCCCAAATCCCCTTTCCCAAATCCCCTTCTCCCTGGAAAAGTCCTCATTTCCCTGCCTGGATTTCCTTTTCCCCTGGATAAATCCCCTTTTCCCCTTTCCCAAAATCCCCTTTCCCCCTTCCCAAATCCCCTTTCCCCTTTCCCAAACCCCTTTCCCCTTCCCAAAATCCCCTTTCCCCTTCCCAAAATCCCCTTTCCCCCTTCCCAAATCCCCTTTCCCCTTTCCCAAACCCCTTTCCCCTTCCCAAAATCCCCTTTCCCCTGCCCAAATCCCCTTTCCCCTTCCCAAATCCCCTATTCCCCTTCCCAAAATCCCCTTTCCCCTGCCCAAATCGCCTTTCCCCTGCCTGGATTTCCTTTTCCCCTGGATAAATCCCCTTTCTCCCTTCCCAAATCCCCTTCCCCTTTCCCAAAATCCCCTGTTCCCCTTTCCCAAAACCCCTTTCCCCTTTCCCAAAACTCCCTTTTCCCCTGCCCAAATCCCCTTTCCCCTGTCTGGATTCCCTTTTCTCTTTCCCAAACCCCTTTCCCCCTTCCCAAATCCCCTTTCCCCCTTTCCCAAATCCCCTTTCCCCCTTTCCCAAATCCCCTTTCCCCTTCTCAAATCCCCTATTCCCCTTCCCAAAATCCCCTATTCCCCTTCCCAAAATCCCCTATTCCCTTTCCCAAAATCCCCTTTCCCATTCCCAAAATCCCCCTTCCCCTGGATAAATCCCCTTTTCCCTGGATCAGTTCCCTTTTCCCAGGCTGGATTCCCTTTCCCCTTTTCCCTTCCCCCTTCCCCTTCCCAAAATCCCCTTTTCCCTGGATAAATCCCCTTTCCCCGCTTCCCAAAATCCCTTTTCCCATTCCCAAATCCCCTATTCCCTTTCCCAAATCCCTTTCCCCGCTCCCACTCCTCTCTGCCCCCGCAGGCGCCAACGTGAACGCGGCCAAGCTGCACGAGACCGCGCTGCACCACGCGGCCAAGGCGCGGAGCGCGGAGCTGGTGGAGCTGCTGGTGCAGTGCGGGGGGAACGTCTACGCGCGGGACAACCGCGGCAAGAAACCCTCGGACTACACCTGGAGCAGCAGCCCGGCCGCCAAGTGCTTCGAGTACTACGAGAGTGAGTGCGGGGAACACCCGGGGTTTGGGGAGTGCGGGAATCCCTGCGGAGTTTGGGGGGAGTGAGTGCGGGAATCCCGCCGGGGATGTGCGGGAGTGAGTGCGGGAATCCCCCGGGGTTTGGGGAGTGAGTGCGGGAAACCCGCTGGGTTTGGGGGGAGTGAGTGCGGGAAACCCGCTGGGGTTTGGGGGAGAGAGTGCGGGAAACACCCGGGGTTTGGGGGAGGGAGTGCGGGACTCCCTGCGGGATTTGGGGGAAGTGAGTGCGGGAATTCCTGCGGGGTTTGGGGAGAGTGAGTGCGAGAATCCCCCCCGGGGCTGCCCGGGGAGCCCTGAATGCCGGGAATTGTTCGGATAAATCCGGGTTTATCCCGTTTTTCCCAGTTCTGATCCCATTTTTCCCAGTTCTGATCCCATTTTCCTCAGTTCTGGTCCCATTTTTAATCCCATTTTCTCCCATTTTCCTCAGTTCTGATCCCATTTTCCCATTTTTGATCCCATTTTTACCCCCATTTTCCCATTTTTCTGCCATTCCTGACCCCATTTCCCCCATTTTCCCCCATTCCTGACCCCATTTCTCCTGTTTCTGATCCCCTTTTTCTCTCATTTTCCCCCAGTCCTGCCCCCATTTCCCCCGTTCCTGACCCCATTTTTCCCCCATTCCTGACCCCATTCCCCTCCCATATTCCCCATCCCTGACCCCATCCCTGACCCCATTCCTGCCCCCATTTTTCCCCCATTCCTGACCCCATATCTCCTGTTCCTGACCCCATTCCTGCCTCCATTGCTGACCCCATTTCCCCCGTTCCTGCCCCCATTTTTCTCCCATTTCCCCCATTCCTGCCCCCATTTTTTCCCCATTTCCCCCATTTTTCCCCCATTCCTGACCCCATATCTCCTGTTCCTGACCCCATTCCTGCCCCCATTTCCCCCGTTCCTGCCCCCATTTTTCCCATTCCTGCCCCCATTTTCCCCATTCCTGCCCCCATTCCTGACCCCATTTCCCCCATTCCTGCCCCCATTGCTGACCCCATTTCCCCCATTTTTCTCCCATTTCCCTCATTCCTGCCCCCATTGCTGACCTCATATCTCCTGTTCCTGACCCCATTTTCCCCCATTCCTGACCCCATTTCCCCCATTTTCCCCCCATTCCTGCCCCTGTTCCTGCCCCCATTTTTCCCCCATTTTTCCTCCATTCCTGACCCCATTCCTGTCCCCATTCCTGCCCCCATTTCTGCCCCCATTTTTCCCTCATTTTTCCCCCCATTTCTGACCCCATATCTCCTGTTCCTGACCCCGTTCCTGCCCCCATTGCTGACCCCATTTTTCCCCCACTTCCCCCATTTTTCCCCCATTGCTGACCCCATTTTTCCCCCCTTCCTGCCCCCATTTTTCCCCCATTTTTCCCCCATTCCTGACCCCATATCTCCCTCTCTCCCCACAGAGACCCCCCTGAGCCTGGCCCAGCTGTGCCGGCTCAGCGTGCGCCGGGCGGCCGGGCCCCGCGGGCTGGCCGGGATCTCCCAGCTGCAGCTGCCGCCCCGGCTCATCCGCTACCTGACCTACAACTGAGAGAGAGAGACCCTAAAACCAACAAACCCTGACCTACAACTGAGAGAGAGACCCTAAAACCAACAACCCCTGACCTACAACTGAGAGAGAGACCCTAAAACCAACCAACCCTGACCTACAACTGAGAGAGAGACCCTAAAACCAACAAACCCTGACCTACAACTGAGAGAGAGACCCTAAAACTGACCCTGACCTACAACTGAGAGAGAGACCCTAAAACTGACCCTGACCTACAACTGAGAGAGAGACCCTAAAACCAACCCTGACCTACAACTGAGAGAGAGACACTAAAACCAACAAACCCTGACCTACAAGTGAGAGAGAGACCCTAAAACCAACCAACCCCTGACCTACAGCTGAGTGAGAGACCCTAAAACCAACCAACCCCTGACCTACAACTGAGAGAGAGACCCTAAAACCAACAAACCCCTGACCTACAACTGAGAGAGAGACCCTAAAACTGACCCTGACCTACAACTGAGGGAGAGACCCTAAAACCGACCCTGACCTACAGCTGAGTGAGAGACCCTAAAACCAACCAACCCCTGACCTACAACTGAGGGAGAGACCCTAAAACCGACCCCATCCTACAGCTGAGACCCTAAAACCAACCCCATCCTACAGCTGAGAGAGAGACCCTAAAACCGACCCCATCCTACAACTGAGACCCTAAAACTGACCCTGACCTACAACTGAGGGAGAGACCCTAAAACCAACAAAACCTGACCTACAACTGAGAGAGAGACCCTAAAACCGACCCCATCCTACAACTGAGACCCTAAAACTGACCCTGAACTACGACTGAGAGACCCTAAAACCAACAAACCCCTGACCTACAACTGAGAGAGAGACCCTAAAACCAACCCTGAACTACAGCTGAGACCCTAAAACCGACCCTGACTTACAACTGAGACAGAGACCCTAAAACTGACCCTGTCCTACAGCTGAGACCCTAAAACTGACCCTGAACTACAACTGAGAGAGAGACCCTAAAACCAACAAACCCCTGACCAACAACTGAGAGAGAGACCCTAAAACCAACAAACCCCTGACCTACAACTGAGAGAGAGACCCTAAAACCGATCCCATCCTACAGCTGAGACCCTAAAACAACCCTGAACTGCAACTGAGAGACCCTACAGACCGACCCCAGGAGCCTGAAATAAACATGGAAATCCCACAGGAAACAGAAAATAAATCCTACAAACCGCCAGGAGCTGGAAAATAAACTCCGAAATCCCATAGGAGCCTGAAAAATAAACCCTGAAATTCCATAGGAACCAGAAAAAATAAATCCTGCAAATCCCTCAGGAGCTGGAAAATAAACTGTGAAATCCCACAGGAACCAGAAAAAAAAAAAAAAAAACAAACCTGAAATCCCATAGGAACCTGAAAACAAACCCTGAAATCCCAGAGGAGCCAGGAAAAAAATCCTGAAATCCTCTAGGAGCCGGAAGATAAACTCTGAAAATCCCACAGGAACCAGAAAAAGAAAAAGAAAACAAAAAAAACCCCAAAAAACAAACCAAAACCAAAACCAAACCAAACCAAAAACCCTGGAAATCCCACAGGAACCAGAAAAAAAAAATGGAAATACCACAAGAACCAGAAAAAATAAATCCTGGAATCTCACAGGAACCGGAAAAGAAATCCTGAAAATCCCAGAGGAAACAGAAAAAAAAAAATCCTGAAAACCCCCCAGGAGCTGGAAAAAAAAAAAAATCCTAGAAATCCCACAGGAAGCAGAAAAAAACCTGGAAATCCCAGAGGATTTTGAGGATTTCGGGGATTTCGAGGATTTCTCCTTCTCTTCTACCTCCCCTCCCCCCCCAAAAATCCGTTTTAATTTAATTTAAAGCTCTGCTGGAAATAGGATTTGTCTGGAATTCCTCTGTTCCTTGGGTTTGCTTGGGATTCCCTCCCCTGGGAGGAGGGGGGATTTAGGATCTTCCAGCTGGGATTGAATCCCTTCCTGAATTTTCCCTGAATTTTCCCTGGATTTCCCTGAATTTTCCTGAAATTTTCCTGAAATTTTCCTGAATTTCCCTGAATTTCCCTGAATTTTCCCTGGATTCGGGCACTCGGAAGTGCTGGGAAGGGGGAGAATTCCCGTGCTGGGACTTTGGGCGCCCGGGATGTTCCTCTGCTGCCACCTGGGGAGGGTCCGGGATTGTTCCTGATTAAAATTCACTCCGGGAAAATCCAAAATCCCACCCGAGTCCCGATCCGCCCGGGAATTCTCCAGTGGCCTCAATTCCAGAGCTGGGAGAGCTGGGAATGTTCTCCTGGAGAAGGGAAGGATCCAGGGAGAGCTTCCAGAACATTCCAGGGGCTCTAGGAGAGCTGCAGAGGGACTGGGGACAGGGACAGGACACAGGGAATTGGGAAAGGGGAGATTGGGGTGGGATTTTGGGCAGGAATTCCCAGAATTTCCCCTGGATCCCTGGAATGTCCAAGGAAAGGTTGGAGCAGCCTGGGATGGTGGGAGGTGTCCCTGGAATGAGCTTTGAGGTCCCTTCCCACCCAAACTGCTCCTGGGATTCTGGGATTTGGGACACTCAGAACCCATTCCGAGGGATTTTTATGGAAAATGGGGAGAGAAAAGAGAGGGAAAGGGAAGGGAGACCCTTCCTGGTTTCCTGAGATTCCAAGTGAGGCCCCTCGGTCCTTTGATTTCTTGGAGAGGAGATGGATCCAACCTCAGGCTCTGGAGCCGGGCTGGGAGAGCTGGGAATGTTCTCCTGGAGAAGGGAAGGATCCAGGGAGAGCTTCCAGAACATTCCAGGGGCTCCAGGAGAGCTGCAGAGGGACTGGGGACAGGGACAGGAGACAGGGAATTGGGAAAGGGAGATTGGGGTGGGATTTTGGGCAGGAATTCCTGGGGCTGGAATTCCCATAATTTCCCCCGGATCCCTGGAACATCCAAGGAAAACCCTGGGATGGGGCTGGGGAATTCCCTGCCCGTGGGATGGGGTTGGAATCCGATGATCCCCAAGCTCCCACCCCAAACCCCAAACAACCCCACAACCTTCATCCCCTGCCCCAAACCTTCCATTCCTCCTTTCCCAGGGAAGCCTCACCAAAACCTGGGAAGAAAAACCGGGATTGGGGAACCTTCCCAGAAAAATCCCGAGGCCGGAAACTTCCCAAAGGAACTGGGAAGAAAACGATGCTGGGGAAAAATCGGGATAATCCCTTTTTTCCCCCTCAGAAAAAAAAAAATATATTATTTCCAATTATTCCCCAATTTCCTCAGCGAAAAACTTCCCGTGGATTTTGGAGGAGGAAATTTCGGAGCAGGAATCGCGGAAAAAACTCCCGGGATCCGCAGGATTTGGGATGCGGGAGCCTCTTCCCTCCGCTGGGAGGAGCTGCTGGCCCCGGGAAAAGCTCCCGGAGCCCCGCGGGGAGCGGGAATTCGCACCCCGGGGTGCGCTCCAGCCCCGCTCATCCCGGAGGAAAAAAACCGGGAAAACTGAAAAAAAAACCACAAAAAACTTGGGAAATTCTGCTCCCTCCAACAAACCCGGGCGGTTTTCCGTGGGTGGGAAGCGAGGGAATCGTGAATCCCCAAAATTCCCTTTGATCCCAGCAAAGCTCGGTCTGTAAACTCGGGCTCAGCTAAACCCGGATTTGGGAATTCGGCTATTTTATTTTATTTTATTTTATTTTATTTTATTTTATTTTATTTTATTTTATTTTATTTTATTTTTTTAAATTTTTTTGGTGGATTTTTTTGTGGGGGTTTTTTCGGGGGGGCTTGTTTGGAATTTTTTTGTTTTTTTGGGGTGATTTTTTGTGGTTTTGGGGTTTTTTTTGCAGGTTTTTTGGGGGGGTTTGGATTTTTGGGGGGGTTTTGTGGGTTTTTTTTTGTTTGTTTTTGGGTTTGTTTGTTGTTTTGGGTTGGGGTTTTTTGAGTTGTTTTTTGTTTGTTTGTTTTTTGGGAACACCAAGTCACCTCCAGGGGGTTCAATTCCCACCTCCAGACTCCGATTCTCTCCATCTCAAAAAAGTCTTGGAATTCCCAGCTCTGCCCGGAATAAATTTCCCTCCGATCTCAGGGCTCGGGGCGGGCGCGTTTTTAAGGAGAAAAGCAGCAATTTCGGGATTTTCGGACAGGGAGGGAAGGGGGAGCCCAGGGCGGGTCGTGCCTCCATGGAGGGGCTGAAAATGGGGAAAAACGGGAGCAGGGAATTGTTATTCCTTCTTTTCAGCCTCGCCCGGGCTCTTTTTTTTTGGGATTTCTCCTTCCCTGAGCTGCTTTGGGATTCGTTTGGACCAAAGTGGGAATTTTAATTAATTAATGAATTAATTTTAATTAATTTTAATTTTTTTAATCGAGGAAAAAGTGGGAAGCGCTGGGATGGAAAGCTGCCGAGCTGGGAATGGGGGGTGGGATTTGAATTGTTTATCCCTGGGGGGGTTTTATGAAGCTTATCCCAGGGGGGAAAAAAGAAGGAAAAAATTCCCCAAATCCCGTGGGGTTGGGGCATGGTGATTTTATTTTATTTTATTTTATTTATTTTTTATTTCATTTCATTTCATTTATTTAATTTTATTTTTAAATTTAATTTAATTATATTTTATATTTTATATTTTACATTTTATTTATTTTATTTTATTTTATTTATTTTATTTTATTTTGGAATTTTGGGATAGACAAGAGGGTTTGGAGTTCATCCCCTCGCCACCCTCTGGGATCTGCAGTTCCCTCAGGATTTGGGATCTTTCCCGATGTTCCCAAATTCCTTTTCCCAGTTTAATCCCTTTCCAGCTGGGCTGGAGCCGCCTCTGCCCATCCCGGGATTTTGGAATTCCCTGCTGGGATTTCACGCTCCCAACTCCCTCGGGATCCATCCCCTGGGGGTTATTTTGGGAATTTGGGATGAGTTTGGGGAAAGCGCTGGGCACTGGCAGGGGAGAGGAACCCTGGGGAGTGTGGAGGTGCCCGGGAGGAGCCCCCCGCAAAAAATCCCTCGGGATTCACCTCGGGAATGCCGGGAAAATGGGATGGAGGGGCTGGGATTGCCCCATCCCAAAACCCTGTCCTTGTCCCATCCCAAAGCCCTGTCCTTGTCCCAAAGCCCTGTCCCAGTCCCATCCCAAAGCCTTGTCCTTGTCCCACTTCTTGCCCCTGCTCCCACTTCTTCCTCTTGCTCCCAACTTTTCCTTGTCCCCTGGTCCCTTCTCCTGGTGCCACTTGTCCCCAGCTCCTCTTTTCTCCAGGTCCCCTTTTTTTGTCCCGTTTTTCTCCTCTTCCCATTTATCCCCAGCCCAAAGTCTCATCCTTGTCCCTTCGCCTGACCCCAAATGTCCCCTTGTCTGTTCTGATCCCAAATGTCCTTGTCCCTTCTCCTGACCCCAAATGTCCCCTTGTCCCTTCTCCTGATCCCAAATGTCCTTGTCCCTTCTCCTGATCCCAAATGTCCCCTTGTCCCCTCTCCTGATCCCAAATGTCCCCTTGTCCCTTCTCCTGGTCCAGCTTTTCTCCACCTCTTGCTCCCACTTTTCCTTGTCCCACTTCTCTCCTGCTCCCATTTATCCCAAACCCAAAGACTCGTCCTTGTCCCGCTGCTCCTTTCTCCTGATCCAGCTTCTGCTCCCAGTTTTCCTCGTTCCTTTGTCCCTTCCTGTCCCTTTGTCCCTTCCTGTCCCCATCTCCTGGTCCCCATCTCCTGGTCCCCTTCATTCCACGTTTTGGTCACGTTTTCCCCTCTCCTGGTTCTTCCCGTCCCCAATTCCTGTCCCCTCCCTTGTCCCCAGCTCCTGCTCTCCTTTATTTCCCTCTCCTCACCTCATTTGTCCCCTCTCCTTCTCCTCATCCCCAGAATTCCATGAGGGATTAACGCCAAAAAAAAAAATTTAATTAATTTGGAGATGAACCCAACCCCTCCAGCCCCAAAATCTGGGATTTCCCCCCAAAGCTTTTCCCCATCTGCTGCAACCTCAGCCTCAGGAGTTGGCACCAAATTTTCCCCCTCATTTTGGTTTCCCACATTTTGGGATAATTCGTGGGTTTTTATAAATTCTTCCTTACAGACAGGAGAGAAATTCTCTCTCCTTCCACAAAAAAACCCCAAAGTGGAAAACCAGGGAGAAAAATCCCTTTAAATCAGGTTAAAAAAATCACCCCTGGGAAACAGAACTGGTTTTTTGGGGTTTCTTTTTCCCCCCAAAGCAAACCTTGGAAAAACGAGTTTACAAATGGATTTTGGGGCTTTGTTTCTGTGCAGAACCTGCCTGGATTTCCCCAGCCAGAGCCGTTTTTCCAGACTTTGTTCTGGCAGCTGGATGTGGAGGGGCCTCCCCTTCCCGCAGACATTTCCCAGGCACCACGTCATGTTTGCTCCAGGGGAAGGGGGCAGGAAGCCACAGATCCAGAGGGTTTGGAAAGGGGGAAAATGGGGAAAAAAAATGGGAAAAAATTCCTGCTTTTCCTCTGGGAGAACCTTGGGAGGTCTTGGTGTTGTTTTCCCAATTTTCATTGCTGTGTTTTCAATGAAACGGGGTGGAAACACCGCGGGTTGCTCAAATGAAAGGGAATTTGAGAATTTTGGGAGAATTTGGGATGGGTTCCACGGGGTTGGAGCAAACAGCTCCGACCCTTCAGGATGGGGGATGCTGGGGGGGTTCCTGAGCTGCTTTTTTTTTCCCTTAAAAATTCCATTTTTGGGCAAAAACGTTGTCCAGGTGAGCAGGGAAAGGGGAGCAGTGGGGGCAGAGTTGGATCCCTGGTTTTGGTCGGTGCTGGAGCCCTGGGTGGATTTTATTTTTGTTGGGAAATACCTGGAGAAGCGGTGGGAGATGATCCGTGGTGGAGGAGCTGCCACAGTTCCGGATCCAGGAGATTCCCGCTCCAGTCACATCCCACGGCAGGTGACCCACGTGTCCCACCCCAAACCCACCCCAGGTCCTGTCCCAGGGGTGCCCTGTGCTCCATTCCATGGATCCCTCAGCTGCCATTCCATGGTCCCATGCCAGATCCCATCCCAGGTTATCCCTGCTCCAGATCCCACACTGCATGATCCCAAACCCCCCAGTGGATGATCCTCCAGGACTCATCCTAGGTGATCCCCATCCCAAATCCCACACTAAATGATCCCACAGGACCCATCCCAGGTGATCCCCATCCCAAATCCCACAGAAGATGATCCTCCAGGACCCATCCTAGGTGATCCCCATCCCAAATCCCACAGAAGATGATCCTCCAGGACCCATTCTGGGTGATCCCTATCCCAGTTCCCATATCAGATGATCCCAAGGTCCCATCCCAAGTGATCCCTATTCCAAATCCTTCACCAGATGATCCTCCAGGATCCATTCCAGGTTATCCCTACTCCAGATGATTCCCCAGATCCCATCCCAGGTTATTCCTATCCCAGGTCCTGGATTAGATGATCCCAGGGGACCCATCCCAGGTGATCCCTATCCCAAATCCCACAGAAGATGATCCCAAGGTCCCATCCTAGGTGATCTTTATCCCAAATCCCACACTGGATGAACCCACAGGACCCATCCTAGGTGATTCCCTGTCCCAAATCCCAGACTGGATGAACCCCAGTTCCCATCCCAGGTGATCCCTGTCCCACATCCCATCCATCCATCCCCATCCCCATGTGCAGGGACCATCCTGACCAATTTTAGGGTGGAAAACCAGGACGTGGAGGGATCAGGGAGAGACCAGGGATTCTCCAACCTTCCCAGGCTCCAAGTGCATCCCCTGGACCTCAGTTAATTCAATTATTCACCAACACCGGCTGGAATTCCATCGGTCATGGATTTGCCAGGCCAGATCCTGCAATTCCACCAGCTCCTTCTTCTCCAGGGGGACAATCTGGGGATGAAAACCCAAAATTTTGGGGATTTGGGAAGCAAAATCCCCTCCTTTTCCAGTGCTGAAAAAACTGGGACCACCCTCTCCATCCGTGTGTCCATCCCAAGGGATGCTGTGGGAATCTTGGAATTCCTGAAGAACCAAACTCAGGGAAAAATGGGAGAAGATGGATGAACTTCCTCCGTTGTTGATGGAGCTGCCGGGCCGGGATCCAGCCTCCCATTCAGGATCATCGTTAGGAAAAACCATCCCGGGATAAACGGAGCGGAAAAAAAACCACTCTGGAAATTAAACAACCCCAAAATAGAAAGAAAAAAAAAAAGGTCAGGCCTAAAAATACCAGGATGAGTTTGGAGTTGGATCCTGGCGTGAAATAAATAATCCAGGTTTTTGGGAAGGGCTAATTTTAGCCATCCCGTTACAACAGCCCGGCGTGACCCCGTCGCTCCGGGATTGTTTTCCGGCTGGATTTTGCCGGATTTGGGGAATTTGGGGCTGAGGTTTGCCCCGCTCTCCTCCTGGCAGTGTGAGGGAGAAGGTGCTGGGAGCCAGCGTGGGTGTGCTCTCGGCTCTGCCGGGACCCGCCCGGTTATCCCGGGAAAACAGCTGGGATTGCCAAAGTTCCCAGCCCCGGGGATGGGCTGGAAGTGGGGCTGAAGTCGCGGCGGATCCCAAGTTCCCCGTGGAGTAGCTCGGCCCCGTTTGCTCGTTAGCCACAGAGATCCATTAAAATGAGTTTTCCATGATTAGATCCATTAAAATGAGTTTTCCTTCCAGTTCCTCTTTGGAGGGAATGATCCCATCCCAGGATTCCCCCTCGTTGTGGGGAAACTGAGTCACGGCGAGTTTGGGATTACGGCCAGGAAAGGCGAATCCTGCTCTGCTCAGCTTTGGGATGGGGATTAGGGATAAACCCGGCTTTTCTCAGCTTGGAAGAGGGAAAAGGACCCCTGAGATGGGGTGGAGACAGGTCCCAAAAGTGAGGAGATTTGGGATGACCACCTCCTGGCATCTTTCCAGGAAAAGGGATGGAATGGGAAGAGGATGGAGATGAGGTGGGGTTTGAGCCTGACCTGGATGATTTGAGGGAATATTTTTTAGCAGGGATCCCAAGGAGCAGCCGAATGAAGCAGCCGAATGAAGCAGCCGAATGAAGCAGCCGAATGAAAAGGGATGGAATGGGAAGAGGACGGGGATGAGGTGGGGTTTGAGCCTGACCTGGATGATTTGAGGGAATATTTTTTAGCAGGGATCCCAAGGAGCAGCCGAATGAAGCAGCCACCAGGACGTGGGGGGGACTTTTTTATTGGACTCAGGGATGTCAGGGAATATTCAGTGGCCCCTGGAACAGACACGAGACATCCCACGGGGACCCGAAACCCATCTGCATCCCACACCCAATGCAGATGCCAGCCGGTGACGCCCCAATCGGGATAAAAGAGGGTTTTTTTCCAGCCTGGAGAAGGTGGAAGGGGATGGAGGGGCTGCAGGAGAACCACCACAACCTCTGCTCCCTACGGAAAGAAAAAAAACAAATGAGGGAAAAATAAAAAAAAAAAAGCAGCACCACAAACATGAATTTTCCCAACCACCAACACGAGTAGGAGGATGGGGGAGAGCCGAGATTTGGGGATTTTTCCATGGACGCCTCATCCCAGGGGAGTTACCTGCGGGACGGAGCTGGAGGTGGTCACTTCTCCGTCATCATCCTCACGAACTCCTCGTAGTTGACCTGCCCGTCGTTGTTGCAGTCGGCCTCCTTGATCATCTCGTCCACCTCCTCGTCCGTCAGCTTCTCGCCCAGGTTGGTCATGACGTGCCGCAGCTCCGCCGCGCTGATGTAGCCGTTGCCGTCCTTGTCGAAGACCCGGAATGCCTCCCGGATCTCCTCCTCGCTGTCCGTGTCCCTCATCTTCCTGGCCATCAGCGACAGGAACTCGGGGAAGTCGACGGTGCCGCTGCCGTCGGCGTCCACCTCGCCCACCATGTCCTGCAGCTCGGCCTCGGTGGGGTTCTGGCCCAGCGAGCGCATGACGGTGCCCAGCTCCTTGGTGGTGATGCAGCCGTCGCCGTCGCGGTCGAAGAGGGAGAAGGCCTCCTTGAACTCGGCGATCTTCTCCTCCGACAGCCGCTCGGCCATGGTGCTTCCCGCCCGGCACACGCGGCCTCTGTCCCGGCACGCCGAGGCGCCGGCGGGGAGGAGGAGATGGAGCCTCCTCCCTTCCCAGTGCCTCTCCCTGGATCAGCAGCAGGAGGAGGAGGAGGAGGAGGAGGAGGCAGGAATGGGGATGGATCCGGAAGTTTTGGGAGCTGGGGAAGAAGAGTGACCCAACCCCCTCGGGTCACCTTGGCTCTCGTCCCGCTGCTCCCATGGTGGCATCTCATGTGGCCACATCCCAGCCAAGCCCTAATTAAGGGATTTGGGCCGTGGCTGGGTGGTTTCGGGGAGAGGCAGCACTGGGGGTGACACGGGCGGTTTTCCCAGTTTTTGGGGTATTTTGGGGAGGTTTGGAGCTGTACAAAGGAGGTGGAGGGCCCCCCCCCCAGTCTCCCCAGCCCCAGGAGGTGCTGGCGGCGCATCAAAGGAGCCGAGGGAGGATCCCCCGGTGCAGGTCCCGGCAGATCCCGGCTGCTCGGAGCTGCCGCTCCCGCTCGGGGCTGTCGGGGCCCTGAGTCACCTCCAGGGGTTGGATCCAGGTGGTGACGTGAGGCTGGATCAGGGGAGGGGTGTGGGGTCCTGCCCTGTTACTCAGGGGTGACCTGAGGGTTCTCCCCATTGTAAGGTTGGGTTTGCTCATCTCTTACTCAGGGAGTAAAGGAGGGGACAGTGACAAATGAGGGGGTGTTTGTGTCTCCATCCATCCATGGGTCCCATCCATCATCCATCATCCATCCATCCATGCCACCATCCACCCATCACCCATCCATGGACCCTGTCCATCCATGCCTTTATCCATCTATCCATCATCCATCCATCCATGTATGGATTCCATTCATCCATGCCTTCATCCATCCAGCCATGGATTCCATCCATCCATCCATGCATGGATTCCATTCATCCATGCCTTCATCCATCCATCCATGGATTCCATGCCTTCATCCATCCATCCATGGATTCCATCCATCCATCCATGGATTCCATCCATCCATCCACAGATTCCATCCATGCCACCATCCACCCATCATCCATGGATCCATCCATCCATCCATGCCTTTATCCATCCATCCATGGATTCCATCCATCCTCTGTGCCCACAACAGTCCAGTGACCTTCCCCAGCTGAACCATGGAGCTGCTGGACCAGGATGTTCCACAGCAGAAGATAATTTGACTTTCCTGGCTACGGGAATTTGGCACCAGCTGATCCCAGTTTAACCCAGTGAGGAATTAGAGCTGTCGGATTTGGAGGGAAGGACACAGACCAAACCCCATCCCATGGGACAGCTGAGGGACACCCGAGGAATGGTGGGATAAATGTGGGAGAGGATTGACCTCCTGGGGAAAACCTCCTGTGGAAAAAGCTCTGGGCATGTGGAACGCTGCAATTCCCGGGAGCAATTGTGGGAGCCGTGCTGGGAACCTGTCTGGTGAGAGGTTTTGGGGAGGAGAGGCTCTGGCAGCTCCTCTTGTGCAAGAGCTGCTCCCTAATTACCTGTCTGATTGCCCACACTCGCTCTTCTGCTCCACGTCTAGTCAGATCCAATCCAAACTGCCAGGGAAGAGCCAAGGGGAGGCGGAGCTGGCTCAGATCCACCTGGGAGAAGCAAATCCCGACACATCACTGGGGTTTGGAGGCCTGGGAGGGTTCAGCTGCTGGTTCAAACTGTAGGAGGGGGTTGGAGCTCAAATTGGGGGGGATTTGGGGTCCCTGTGTCACCTGGCTGAGGGTGGAGGGGTTGTGCTGTCCGGGCTGGCCCTTGGTGTGGATCAAAGCTGGAATCTGCTGCTTCCTTCCCGTGAAATCCCCGTGACCGGCATCCATCAGCTCCCATCCCATCCCATGGATCCACCCCATCCCAGTGACCAGCACCCATCATCTTCCATCCCATGGATCCCATCCCATCCCAGTGACCAGCACCCACCATCTTCCATCCCATGGATTCCATCCCATCCCCATGACCAGCACCCATCATCTTCCATCCCATGGATCCCATCCCAGTGACCAGCACCCATCATCTTCCATCCCATGGATCCCATCCCATGGATCCCATCCCATGGATCCCATCCCATCCCATCCCAGTGACCAGCACCCATCATCTTCCACCCCATGGATCCCATCCCCATGACCAGCACCCATCATCTCCCCATGACCTCCCCATGACCAGCACCTGTCACCTCTTATCCCATTCCATCCCATTCCTGTGACCAGCTCCCATTCCATTCCCATGACCAGCACCCATCACCTCTCATCCCATCCCATTCCTTTACGTCCCTGTGACCAGCACCCATTACCAGCACCCACCAGCTCCCATCCCAATCCCATCCCAATCCCAACATCGATTTTCAGGAAGAGGTCAAAGCCAGCCCTTGATTTTGCCTGTGCTTAACTGCGCCTCATTTATCAGGATAATTATCCCAATAAAACCTCCTGCTGGCCCATAAAATCCCAGGATTTATGGCCTAATCCTATTGACAGCACCCGGGGTGGGCTGTGGGCTCGGACAGGGAAGGGGAGACCACCGTGGTGGGACGGGGAGCACGTGCCAGGATTTTGGCAGCCGAATTTCCCGGGATGTCTCCACCTGGAGCTGGGGAAGTTGGTGCTTTGATGAAGGAGGGGCCCCGTTAAAGCCTCACACGGAGTTTTCCAGGCTCGGTGTCTGGCTTTGAGGGGCCCAACCCAGGGAATGAGGGGGAAAATTCCCCCCATCCAGAAGGTGAAAAGCTTCCAGTCGGAGCCTCCCGAGGCGGCTGGGCTGCCAAGGCCAGCCCAGATGTGCACAGATGTGTCTGGGTTTGCAGCTGCAGACAGGCCAGGGGGGTGGGAGGGAGGGAGGGAGGGAGGGGGATGAATTCATGGAAAAAGAGAAAGTTGGGAGGCAGAGAAGGAAACGGCTCCGACATGGAAAGCTCCGTGGGGCCCCATGTCCCTGCAGGAGCCCAGACTGAGCCCGGGGGCGGCTGCGGGGACGGGGAGGAATCTCCACCAATCCCAGCAAAGACTCTGCTGAGATTTAGTGTGGAAATGCCATTTTGGAGATTGGATTGATCCCAGAACGGCTGCGAGGGGCAGCAGGGGTTGGTGGAGTGAAATTCGGGATTTGGGGGTTGTTTTAGACTTGGCTGCCACAGAGATTCCCAAATCCAAGGGTGAGCTGAAGGGCAGCTCCTAAAGCTGATCCCTGATATCCTCGTGGAGAAGAGGCTGGAATGGGGATGGGAATGGGAATTCCTGGAGAGGACTCAGCCCCACAGTGACCCCGGGAAGGTCCCACCCGGAAACCTGCAGGCGTGAGCTCCGTGCTGGGTGGATCCCCAAGGCAAACACGGATGCGGGGAGTTGCTTACCCAGGGTGGAGCTGCCACATCCACGGGCATGGACACGTCCCCAGTGTCCCTTCCTGGCACGGGGATGTCACCACAGGTTCCCCTCTGCCCTTGGGAATTTTATCCCGGGGTTTTACACTCCTGGGATGGGGGGTGTTGGCTGAGATCCCATGGAATTCCATGGGAGGAATCCAGGGGAGCTCGGCGTGTTTAGTCTGGAGAAGGGAGGGCTGAGACGGCCGCACATTCCAGCGGGAGGGACGGAGCAGGGAGAGAGAGGAACCAGCAGGAGTTGGGGGAATTATTGAAAGGGAATTCAGGAGTTTTGGCTGATTTGCTGCAGGGTGAGGAGGGAAAGGTTCCAGCCTCCCTTGGGGAGGACGAGCAGACAATCCATGGGATTTCCTCTCCCTGTGCTCCAGCAGCTCACTCAGATGCTTTTTTTTTTTGCAGGAGGAGCTGTTTTTCCAGCTTTTCCCTGCTCGGGAAGGGCTGAATTCCCTCTGGATCTAATCAGCTTCAGAGGTCAGAGCTCAGCTGTAAATCCTGTCCCTACAAACTGAGCTGCTCCTTCCCTCAGGGAGAGCTGGGATCAGCCTGGAGCTGCAGCCAGGACGCCCCATACAAGGTCAGGCTGGAGATTTTTGGGACAACTGGGGGAAGACTGGCTGGGTTTATCCTGGTACAACAACTCCCTGGAAGCTTCCTCGGGCTCAGCCCAGCAGGATTCCCCTTCCCAAGGATTTCCTCCTGCTGATGGGGGTGGAGAATCCCACTGCTCCCTTTTCCCTGAAGGTCATCCATAAACTCAGCTGCTGTGCTCCTGTCCTGCCTGGACATGGAATAATCACGGCAGGAGGACAGGATTTGTCTTTATCCAGAGCCAGCTCCCGAGCACAGACACATCCCTCCCTCCCTCCCTCCCTGGCAGGCAGCACTCGGGTGAGGCAGGTGAGGCCGTCAGGAATTTAATGGAACTTGGCACTGGAAGCTGTACAACATTTACAGAGAACCACATCTATGTACACCACCTGCCCCTCCCCACACGTGACAGGCAAGGACAATCCTTGGATGTGCAGTCACCGCTCCCCCAAGCCTGGATTTTGGGATTTAGCTCCTCAGTCCTGGGTTTCAAATCACAGGGATTGCAGGATATGGCTCCCCAATCCTGGATTTCAGTGACAGGGACTGCAGGATCCCAATCCTGGATTTCAGATCACAGGGATTGCAGGATATGGCTCCCCAATCCTGGAATTCAGGTGACAGGAACTGTAGGACCCCAATCCTGGATTTTGGGTGGAAGAGACTGCAGGATCCCACTCCCAGATTTCAGGTGACAAGGACTGCAGGATCCCACTCCCCAGTCCTGATTTTCAGTGACAGGGACTGCAGGATATGGCTCCTCAATCCCAGATTTCAGGTGACAGGAACTGCAGGATCCCAATCCTGGATTTCAGATGACAGGGACTGCAGGATATGGCTCCCCAGTCCTGGATTTCAGGATCCCACTCCCCACTTCTGGATTTCAGGATCTCACTCTCCAACCCTGAATTTCAGGATTCCACTCCCCAATCCTGGATTTCAGTGACAGGAACTGCAGGATCCCAATCCCAAATTTCAGGTGACAAGGACTGCAGGATCCCACTCCCCAATCCTGATTTTCAGTGACAGGGACTGCAGGATATGGCTCCTCAATCCCAGATTTCAGGTGACAGGAACTGCAGGATCTGGCTCCCCAATCCTGGATTTCAGGATCCCACACTCCAGTCCTGAATTTCAGGATCCCACTCCCCAATCCTGGATTTCAGGTGGTAAGAACTGCAGGATATGGCTCCCAATCCCACATTTCAGGTGACAGAGACTGCAGGATCCCACTCCCCACTCCTGTTTTTCAGGGCCACCCCTCTGTGCTCAGAGCTGTCACCACTTTGCTTCCCACCACGCCCTGCAGCGCCATTCCCAAGCTGGATCTTTTTTTTTTTTTCCCCTGGCTCTTTGGAGCGCTAGAAGATGGCAGTGCTGCCACCCTGAGTATTTACAACCACTCCTTCCCCTCTCCTCACACCTCCAACACTTCTTCCTCTCCTCTACCTTTCTACCACATGCAAGAACCCCTTGGTTGCCTCTCCAAGTCCTGCTTCCCCTCGGGAAGCGTTTCATTTCCAAAAGGCAACAAAAACACGGAATCTACCTTCGCTCCCTGCTACCCCCTCTACTCACTGCTCCCCAAACCCTTTTACAACGTGCCTACAACCTTCCTACACCCTGGAGTAAAAGCAGTTCTCTTTCAGTAGTGTCTCCTCCCAGCCCGTGGATTGCTCCGGGGTGATGTGAGGGACAAGTTGGGATCTCACCCCTCGGAGCACGAAGGATCAAGTACTGGAAAGGAAATGCCAAGTCTGAGCAACAAAAATACAAAAATAAAAAAAAAAACAACCCCAAACAACCGATCAAAGGAAACAAACAAAAAAAACCCAACCAACCCCAAAATCCCAACCCCCAAACTCGAAACAAAACTAATAAAAAAATTAAATAGTTGGCAGGATACAAGAGTGAGACAGAGGAATGTACAAAGGACACAAGGAGATCAAAGATTCCAGTAGGTGAATTGAGAACCTGTTGAACTTGGGGTCTGTTTTTTTAGGATTTTTCCTTTTGGAACATGCAAATTTGCAGGAATTGCCACAACCACACACCAGAGTGACTTCAGGTGTTGAGTCCTTTAAAGGACTTTTGCAGTGTTGATGAAAAAACCCCCAGTGCTGCCCAAAATTCCACTTCATTTTCCATCCTCTAACCACAGCTGTAGAAAACTTCCAGGAACCCAAATTTGCTCTGCCACGAGGGTTTTGTGAAATCCCTCACGGATTCAAAGAGTAAAAACAGACCCCAGTTCAACAGTAACTGCACACCAGTAGCTGCCATTCCAACATAAACCCAGGATCTCATCCGTGGAGCGGCTCCCAAGGCCGCTCCCGGTACAAAAATGTACACGGAATTATTTATAAATTAACAGTTTTCCCCCCAGCAGGGACACCAGGGCTCCTTTGTTTGTTTTGTTTTTGTTCCTTACACCAACGTTTCTTTCCGCTTCCCACTGAGCTGCTTCTCCCTGGATTTTCTGTGCCCCAATGAGGTTCTGTGGGATTTCACCCCTTTGGCTTCCTCCGAGTCCAGGACGGGGCCGCACTCGGCCGCGCTCTCATCCAGCTCCATCTGGGAGATTCCCGACTGGCGCCTCTGGGCTGGGATGTTGGGCACCGAGGGGTTGTTCTCCTCTGATTCCTCGCTCAGCTCGGGCAGCTCCTGGAGCTGGGAGGGGGGAATGTTCCTCTGGAATGGGGCGATGGCCGTGCGGATGCAGTTCACCCACTGCTGCTTGTGGAAGACGTCGTTGGCCTGCAGCGTGTGGGACTGGCCCGGGCCGGGCTCTTGGAAACGGACTCGGAAAATGTTTTTGGCTGGAGATAAAGGGAAAAAGGAGATCAGTTCTGAGCTGATATTTATTGGTAGGTTTGAAATCCCTCCCCCTAAATCCCCAAAATCCAGCAGGGAGACAAAGATGTTTTCCAACCCCGCTGTGAATTCACGGCCACCACGGACGAGCTGATGGGATCCGTACCTTTATCAGAATTCCCGAAAGCTCCTCGGAAGGAACCTCCCATTTTGACATCTCCATCCTGGAGGTCTTCAAGGAGCAGCTCCTGCACAGGGATGGGCTGGCGGTACACCTGGAACACCTGGCGCTCGTTGCGGGTCACCGGCCGCGTCAGCACCAGGATTTCTTGGAAGAGGAAGACGTAGAGCTTCTGGAAGGGAAAACATTCCAACAACGTTCACTGCGGATTCCCCGTGAGGTCACACACACACATCCTGTGGGATTTCAAAGCCACCTTTATCTGCGGTTTCACCCACAGAGTCTCCTGTGACAATGCCAAGGTCTGGCACTGGCAGCGGGATTACATCAGCGGCTTTATTGTTTTATTGATCTCTAGAAAGGCAATGACGATTCCCAGACGCCAGGGATGGGATGATTAGGAGCTCTCTCCTTCCTGAGGGCATGGAGTGCCTCGTGCAGGAGTAAAACAGGCAAACAAACAAAAAAAAACCCACCCAAAACCCAATCAACAAGGAAAACATGAGAAGATTTGAGGTTGAAATGGGGACGAAAGGCAGCAAAGCCTGGAGTGCAGTGGGGGGGAGATAAACTCCAGGCAGCCCAGCCTCAAGCCAGACAGGCTTCTGCAGGAATCCTTTGTTTGGAAGAGCCAGGGCTACTCCAGGGGAATGTCAGAGCACCTGGAAGTCAACAGTGGCAGGAAATCCCTCTGGATGGAGAGCACTTTCTGTGCTAATGAATTTCCAGCTTCCCCAAGGTGATTGTGGAGCTGTCAGCAGGAAACTTTCCCTCACACCCCGAAATGAAGCTGCCAAGAAGGGATTTTCCTCTGCTTTTTTATCCAATATCCAAGCCATCCCTAAGGATGGAAGGCTCCCAGTCCTGCTCTGAGTTTAAACCAGCTCTGAGGGAAGGTTTGAGAAATTAATTAGTAAAAAAACGAGGGACTTACGTGTCCATTTTTATTCTTCAGCTCCCCGTGGCACAGTAAAGCTTTGCTGCCTTCAATCCTTGGATCCTTCTGCTTCTCATCCAGATATTCCAGCTTGTCAATGTAGTACTGGCACTCAGACTCGCCCTTCTTCAGGTTGATGTCAGAGAGGACTCCTTGGATTATGGAGATCTAAAAACCCAAACAAACCATTAAGAGGGATTAACAGCTTCCCTGGGTCACCTCTGCTTGATCCCTCACTTTCCCTGACACGTTTCCCTGTGCCCCTCCAGGAAACCCTGCTGGGACCTGCTGAGGGTTTAAGAAGATTCCTGGAGCTCCCAGATCCCACCCTTGGGTCAGGACAAGGATTACTCACGGCTTCTTCCAGGATGTGGATGTCGGGATGGTCTTTGGGAGTGTGCCTGAGGATCTCCTTCAGGAGCAGGGGGTATTTGACCAGGCGGCTCCGGGGGATGTCCAGGAAGCTCCAAAGGTCCAGCTTGCGGCTGAAGGGAGACTCCAGGCAGCGCTGCAGGAAATCCTGGACTCTCCTGTCCTGCTTCTTCTGATCCAGGAGTGCTTTGGCTGCCAGCTGATTGCTGCAGTAGCCTTTGTAGGCGTGCAGTTGGGGTAACTGCAGGGAACAGAGGAGATTTGGGAGTCAGATCCCCTGGGGGAAAAGCAGATGTCACTGACATGGAAAACTCGTGGAGTTCTACAGCCCTTGCTGGGATGTTTTGCCCAATAAAAAACATAAGGGAGGATCCTGGGAGGGGGATGAGCCCATGGAGCTCCCAGTGTTTGGATCCTGTGAGGAAGATGAGCACACAGAGCCCATGGAGCTCCCAAAGTTTGTTCCTGTGAGGAGGATCAGCACATGGAGCCTGTGGAGCTCCCAATGTTTGGATTTTGAGGAGGATCAGCACATGGAGCTCTCAGTGTTTGGATCCTGTGAGGAAGATGAGCACACAGAGCCCATGGAGTTCCCAATGTTTGGATTTTGTGAGGAAGATGAGCCCATGAAGCTCCCAGTGTTTGGATTTTGAGGAGGATGAGCACAGAGCCCATGGAGCTCCCAGTGTGTGGATCCTGTCAGGAGGATGAACACAGAGCCCATGGAGCTCCCAGTGTTTGGATCCTGTGAGGAAGATGAGCACACAGAGCCCATGGAGCTCCCAGTGTTTGGGATTAGCAGGGACAACCCTCTGGAATCACACTGGGACAGAGTCCAGGAGACACAGACACTCCAACCCTAAATCAGCAACTCATTCCAAGTCTCTGGGGTGAAATCAGGGCTGATTCCAGCCAACAGAATCCCATTGTTTCCAGGACTGCCAGGATTTCCCTTCCAATATTGCACTGAGGGCCACAAACCCCCCAGAGCTTTGCAGCTTCTGCCTTTAAACCTTCACTAAGCTCCGTTTTAGCCAAGTTCTGAACTCACCCACTTCACAAGGATGGGCCCAATCTGCTCCACTGTCCCATCTGGTTTCGTTGCTTCTCCCAAACTTGCCAGTAAGTCTGGAATGGGAACAGAAAAAGAGGAATTTGAAAAGGAAATCAATGCCCCAAGGAGTAGCAGGAGCAAGCAGAGAGGTTAAATCCCAGCGAGCACAAACCACCCAGCTGCTCTCACCTTCGTGCAGGGGAATGTAGGAATCCAAGTCCCCAAAAATGTGGGTGAGTTCCTCCTCGGACATGATGGAGAGTTTCAGCATGGGATCGTGGTAGGCCTGTCAAATAAAATATATTCCAAAATATTTAACTGTGCCAAGCCCCAAAAGTGATGATTTAAACTGAGGGGGGTTTATCAGGTGAAAAGTGGAAGCAACAGGAAGAGGAACACTGGTTTGATGGTAAAAGATTCACTCTCTGTGAAGTATGGAGGACTTCAAGGAGAAGGATTTTCCTGTCTGGATTATTCCCAGCTGGGAGTCCCCAGGCAGCTCTGCACAATCCTTCTATGGTTGGGTTTGGTGCAATCACCCCAGTGCTGGCTCAGTGCTCAGGGTCAGCTTTCTGGGCCACCTTTCCAGCTGGGGGTTCTGGAGCTGATAAAGCTCCCAGGTCCTCATGTTTGCAAAGCAAACCTCGTTATTCCCTGGAATGTCGTCAGTGACTGCTGGAAAAACCCCACTCACCTTTCTGGCCAGCTTCAGGTCTTCAATGAGGTCCTGCTCTCCCCTGGACATTTCATAGATGGCCTGGGAGAAAGGGGATGAAGCATCTTGAGTTATTCTGAATCTCAATTCTTTCCCAGAAGGAGCCTTTCAGTTCCCACCATGTCCAGCCTGCCCTGAATGGGCCCTTGGCCACCCCAAGCACTCGGTGGCACCTGGGCATGACAACCCCGAGTAAATCTGCCTTCCCAGCCCTGAGAAAGCAGCTTTGCTTCCCAACTGTGTGAAAGCCCTGATGGCCCCTGCACGAGCCAAATTAAACAGCAGAGCCTTTTAAATCACTGCTCTCAGCCAGGCAAAGGCAGCGAAGACAAAACCCCCGAAACCGCAGAGGTCAAACCCCAGGCGGCTTCCGGCGGCTCCTGCGCCGTCTCCAGAAGATTTGGCCAAGAACTCCAGGAAAAAGGCAAGCCAAGGCCCTGCTGCTTGGCTTCCAACCAATTGTCAGGAGCTTTAGGAGAAAAGACAGCTGGCTCTGCGAGGAACCTGAGGTTGGGGCAGCTGTGGAGCAGCCAGAGGGGCCAGGATTTCAGGAATGCCGCAGAAAAGTTTGGTATCTCCAAAGAGAGATGAATTCCAGAGTGGAATCCACCTTTTCCCATGGCTGATGCAGACATAAATCTTAGGTTGAGGTGCACAGGAAGATGCAGCCCCCTGCTAAAGGTTGTTCCTCCTCTCCCAGCAAGGGAAGGGACAAAAGGCCTCGGCTGCTGTTCCCAATCCTGTTTCCCATTCCTGTTTTACCTCCTGGCGTTTGATTTCTTTGGTGCTCAGGGATTCTTTCGTGTTGGTATCCAACGTCTCAGACCACAGGACGCTGTTCCTTCTCTTAGGGGGAGTAGGAGCAGCAGATCTGCTGCAGGACTTCTGGGAACAGCCAGGGGATTTGCTGTCGCTGCGAAGGGCGAACGACTGCAGGGATTAAAATAAAATTAAAAAAAATATTAAAAACAAATGTGGAGGGCCAACATTTCAGAAGTAGTAGAGTATTATCCATCCCATTCCCAATCCTTCATCCTCCTGGCTTGTCCAGGGCAGGAAAACACACCCAGACACTTTTCCTCAGATAAAGGAACGCTTTAATCAAGCTGCTGAGAAAGCCCAGAGCTTGGCAAGGTTATCCACGCCCCTCTCCCTGCCCTGCTCCGCTGGGGAGGCAAAGCTTGAGTTTATTTCCAAGCTATGAGGAAATAAATAAAGGAGGATCATCATTCTTCCTACGAAGAGGTTAATCAGAAGCCACTTGAACTTTGCCCTGTTGTTTTTTTTTTGCAGGGCTCCTAAAAGCCAGACAGACGTGCTGTTATCTGCAGGTGTGAGCACCCAGCTGCCTGGAAAACACTGCTGGGGCAGCAGGCTCAGCTCCCATCATGCTGCAGCACACGTGTGCAGAGCCCAGGGGCACTTTTATCAGCTCTTTATCTCAGGCAGTTGATTTTATTTCTGTTTACGCAGCACCTGTGCACTCCTGAGGTAGCACTTTGCACCCCCCAGGCCCACGAGAGGTCACGCAGAGCTCCGAGAGACGCCTCCAACTCCCACGGGGTGGCTGTTTTACCCCATCCCACCAAGCCCTCTGCCCAAAACCTCCAGGTGTGACCCTGTTCTTACCTGGATTGTCTGCCCAAAGCGTCGAACTGCCCCATTTCTGACGGGGGAGATCAGGTTTGCCAGGGAGGTGACTCGTGCTAAAGGCCGGACCCGTTTCGTGCTTGGCTCCTGCGAAGCGAGCGGAGAACAAATTGTCCTGGCTGGGCCCCCCTCGGAAATTTCTCAGGCAGGTTCCAAAAGCACAAAGCCACTTAAGGAGTGGCAAACACAGCCAGGAGAGAGCGTTTGGGAGCAGCCATTCGTCTTTCAAGGCTATAAATATTTGTCTGAACTTTTAAGGCTGCAATTAAACTGCAGAGGTTTTTTTTGCCCAGAGTTAAAAAGAGGTGAGAGAACATCAGGGAGAATTCAAAATAGGGCTCCAGCAGGGACTGTTATGCTTTGAACAGAAATAGATTAAAGTGTTCTCTGACACTCTGTGGCAGCTAAAGATGGAGCTGGGCTCTGCTCCTCCGTTTTCTCATCTTTTCCTCTGGAGAAAGAATGTGTTTTTTTGCCATTTTATTTTGGAGAGCGGAGCAGCAGCGGGGGCCCAGCAGCTCCTTTAACAACCAGCAAACAACCACGAGCTGAACATTCCTGCCAGGGACAGGCACGGATGAAGCTGAAATCCTTCAGTTTGCAAAGTTTCCTCCCCCACCCCCTGCGATCATCGTCATTTTTTCTTACACTTTGTTTAGATTTGAAAGTTGGAGCTTCTGCTTTTCTCTGTCCCGGCCCAAACGCTGCCAAAGAAAGAGGAAACGCCCCTGGAAAGCTCCTGCTGCTTCAGTTTTGGAAATTCTGTTGGCAATTTGATATGTCTGACATCAAAAACGTTGTGTGGTGAGGGCTGGGCAGGAAAGGTGTGGGAAGAGATGGGCTCCCAGTTAAGGCTTGGAAAAGGCAGCAGGGTTGTCCTGGTGCTCCCAAACATCTGGCACAGGGCTGGGTGTGACTCATCCTCATGGGACTGCTCAGCACCAAGCTCAGGTCAGGACAGGGAAGCAGACTTGGGTTGATCTCAGTTAAAATTGGTTAATTATTGCTGAATTCCTGCTCCTGCAAAAGGCAGAGGCTGTGGAGGCTGCTGAGCTCTGCGCTGTTTCCATTCCCAGCCAAACCCTTCGCTCAGAAGTGACAAATGTTGAAAACAAAACTAAAAAAAAAAAAAAAAAAAAAGGGGGAATAGGAACACCCAGAGCTGGATTCCAGTCATGGAGACTGAAGGAGCATAAAAGCTCCGTGTGTGTTGAGATCTGGTTTCAGCAACTCGACCCCAGCAGCGGCCCTGCCCACACGCGGTGTTGGGCAATAGAGGAGGAGGAGGAGGAGGAGGAGGAGGAGGTGAGCTCACCCTGAGCTCAGCCTTCAAACTTGCGGGGGGGGGGGGGAACATGAAAAGAAACAATTTATGAGCCGTGCGGGAAGAAAAGAGCTCTTGGCACAGCACAAAGCTGGGCTAAAAATGTTTGGGGAATGGCAGAGTCAGGAGGGCACCATAAAAACGGGAAAAGCTGTAAAAGTGTCCTGGGTTTATTTAGGACACCAGGAACTCCAAGTGGGACACCAGGAACTTCTTCACTGAGCTCAGGACAGGGACGGTCAGGAGAAGGTTGGAAAGTTAGGCCAGGCTCAAAGACAACATAAGGAAAGTTTAATTTATTGCAGATGTGTCTGAGTGGAAGGAGAAGTAGGTATTTACTTCTAGAAAATCATCTGTCAGGGCAGGAGGATAAATAAAGGGACACGGGCCAAGGGAAGCTTAAGAAAGTGCAGGGAAGATGCAGACACAAAGCCACCCACGGCTCTGGCAAGGCCAGGGATAAAAATAGCCTGGAAGAGCAAAATGTGACACTGCAAACGAAAAGCAAGAAACCTCGAGCCACGGGGAGGCTCCAGCAGGTCACTGGGGAAGGGTCAGCGCTGCGGAGATCCAGTGACAGGGCCGGGAGCGCCGGGCCGTGTGGGAATGTGGGAATGTGGGAATGTGGGAATGTGGGAATGCCTTCCCAGCACATCTGTGCCCGGCTGAAGTGACACGTGCACGTGCCCCAGGGCTGGCGGCAGGAATTCCTGCATTCGGCTGAGCAAAAAAGCCAATTTTCCTCTCTTAAAAGAGAAAAAAAAAAAAAATCCCACTTTGTGTCTGAGCGCTACTCAGACACGGCTCGACTGCCAAAAAAAAACCAACAAAAAAAATCCATCTGGTTCTCCTTCTCCTCCTGAAGATCGTTTGATCCAGAGCAGGGAGGAGGAAAATAAAATCCCCGTGCTTGGAAACTCCCCCTTGGCTGAGCTGTGTGTTTCAGCCCGGGGTCACGGACTCCCCGTCCAGCCCGGTGTAAGCCGAGACTCCGGGCGGTTCACGCTGCGGATAACTCGGGCTCAGGAGGGTTTTTTGTTGTTTTTTTTTTAGCTCTGCACTTGCAAACAATGACTCTCCTGTCTCCACGCCGTCTTCCTTACAGGAGCCAGATTACAATAAAGTCTGGGAGGTTTCTGTAACAATCCAGCGGTGTTACAGCACTCGCGAATAATTAAATAACCCCGGCAGGGTCAACAGTTCCATCAAGGAATTACTGTTTTTCCAGAGGACTCTTTATTAAAAGTGAATTAACACATCACGAGCGCAGCCACTAAAAGCGAATTTTGTGCCGGGCGAGATTTCACACCCCTGAAATTCCTTCAAGTGCTACTGAGCGCAGGTTAACTCATGAAAAGATTGCACCTTGCTGGAAAGAAAACCAGGCTTTGCTTTTGAGCAAGGTGTTTTTTTTTTTTTCAGCAGCACGCCCACAACCTTTCCCCTGTGCTGGGTAATAATTAGTGGTTTTTACAAGGATCCCTTTACTCGAGTGCAATTCCTACGTGCCACACACGAATTCCTACACCAGCCCCACACAACACAGGGTGACCCAATGGCAAAACCACGCGGGGCAAAACCTTTTCCTACCGAGCTAATTCAGCAAAAAAAAAAAAAGGGGATTTTAGTCAGCAGGCTGAATAATTCCTGCCAGAAATCATCAACCACCTGACCGCCTCCGTGTGATTCACACGCAAGGGGCTTGCTGAGCCTTAAGTTGAACGATCAGACCTTTCCCAAATCCAACAGCCCATTCCCGACTGAGGGACATCCACTGGTAACTCCGGCTCACACAGAGAAGTGTTGGCTCAGGCGATTCACAATTCCAGGCGATTTATTTCCCTCCCAGAGCTCTGGTTTCTGTTATTTCTCCCCCAACATCTGGTTTCCCTTTTGCACAATGAGATTGCCCAAGTTTGGCTGTTGCAAAGCCGGGATTTGCTGAGGTTGGTGACTCGGCGCTGAGCCCTCAAACCCCAGCCATGTCTGGAAACGCCTTGTTGTTTTTTTTTTTTTTTAAACTTTTCCACCTCATCTCGCCACTAATCTGGGCAATAAACCCAGCCCAAGGCAGCCGGGCCCTACCTGGCTGCTGAACTTTTGCTCCTGTCGCAGCAGGAGACTTGGGAACACCTACCAAGAGAGCAATTATTGCCATCTGCATAACAACACGCGATAAAAATAACAATGCTCCAATCAAACAAACCAGCCCTCAAAAGCCCGACAAAAACCCCAGGAGGGGTTTTGCTTCGGTTTAAGCAGCAAACAAGCACCTAATTAGGAAAAATCCTGTCAGTGGGAAGAGCGCTGAGAGACACGGTGGATTTTTTTTTAATGGAATCAGGCGATTTTTAAATGAAAACAGGCGAATTTTTAATGAAAAGCCACCTGGGGGGAGAGCGGGGCCAGGTGAGGCGGCGAGATTGGTTTTGGCTCACTCTTTGGAGGCTACGAGCTTAAATACATTTATATAACGTATATGTATGTATATATAACGTATATATATGTATATAAAACGTATATATACGTACATAAAAAGGATATACACATATACATGGACTTAAACACACATACAGTTTTTTAAATAGCTGGGTGAGGCGCCGACATCGGTTCTGGCTGCCTGATCCCACTCTTTGGGGGCTATGAACTTAAATATATTGCATATATACATATACGCACATAAAATATATGTATACACAGAGATGGACTGAAAAATATATTTAGAGGGAGTGTTTTAAATCGCCGGCTACCCCGCGTTCTGCCCGGCTCGCCGCCTCCCCTCGGACGCGGAGAGCGGGAAGCTGAGGGGCTCCCCCTCCCCACACTCCCCTCAAATGAATCCCACTTTTTTTTCCCCCCTCTCTGGCCCCTGCTCGTCTCACCTCCTGCTCCCTGAAGTGCTGGTTCTGTGCATCGATGACCCGGATAGTCCTTTTGATGGGCAGCAGCCCGCCGAGCTCGTCGTGCGCCACCATGGCCGCAGCTGCCCCCCCGACCCTCCCTCAGCCCGCGCTCATCGCGCTCTGAGCCCGTCGCGCGCCGCACCCTCGACCTGACCGCAGGGGCGGGGCCATAGCGGAAACCACGCCCCCCTCCAGAGAAAGCCACGCCCCCGCCGCAGCCCGGGGCACTGCAGAGCCTCGCGGAGCCCCAAATTCTTCCAAAACTCTCCCCAAAAACTCTCCCAAAAAAACCCCACCTGCGCCTCTGCTCCTTCCTATGAGTGCTGTGCCCAGCTCTGGGCTCCTCAGGACAGGAGGGACCTGGAGCTGCTGCGGGAGCTGGGGCTGCTCGGGACAGGGGAGCCCATCCATGGGGATCCACATCCAAAGGGAGGTGCCAGAGGATGGAGCAGGCTCTGCTCCGGGGCCCAAATGTGCAATTTCCCCTCCCAGATTCTGGGTGTGCATCACAATTTTTCACCAAAGTCAATAAAATTGAAGTTAGGGTCCACCTGAACCTGTTGATATTGATTCAGTTGGTGTTGCTGAATAAGACTTGTTCTGTAGAATAATCTTTAGTTTAGGGGGGTTTTGCAGGATAGGATTAAACTGGGGTAAGGAAAAAAATCTTCCAAAGGTTCTGTTTCCATCAGATGGGATAGAGGCTGAATCTTGGTGCAGTGATAATGGTGAATAACCCACTTGGACTGTCCAATATCATACGAAAATATCATAAAAAGGAGTTTTATATCCCAATTTCTGCTGCTGTTTTAATTTAATTGGAGAAGATTCCCTCTAAACCAGTCCCAAACTGGGCTGCGGGCACCAGAAGAACGGGCAGGGACTGAGCCCAGGAATTCCCCCTGGATGTGGGGCAGAACTTCTGCCCTGGGCAGAGACCAGAGAGGGGCTGGAGTCTCCTCCTCCCTGGGGACATTCCAGAGCCACCTGGACACTGCCCTGTGCTCTGGGCTGGCCCTGCTGGAGCAGGGAGTGGGACCAGTGACCCACTGTGCTCCTTTCCACCCTCACTTTTCCTGGAATTCTCTAAAAAACCGGGACCACCAAGAGACTCTGCTGCAAGGAGGGCAAAGGGGCCGTCCGATCCCACAAAGCCAAGCACAGATTTGGGGTTTTTTTCCCCATTTTTAGTGTTTTTTCCTGGCAGGACAACCTCCTCCTCACGGCGGCTCTCCCTGCCAAACGCCGGAGCATAAAACCTTTGCTGCTGCAAAATGTTTCCAAAAAAAATTCTGAAAAAAAAATAAAAATAATAATTCTTGTCTAGACCTGCGCTTTTAAGTCTGCTGTGAGCTTTAAAGTTGTGCTGGCACAGCTCTGGGGCTGGGCTGAGCCTCTCCCCCCCTGTGTTCTCCCAGGGGAGCCTGTCCCGGCAGGCCCAGCTGGAGCTGCAAAGATTTTCTGTTTGTTTGTTCAAGTCCCTTTTTTATTCCTGGCACTGCTTGCAAAAACGTCTGAAATAAAAAAGCTTTCTCGTGCTGGTAAAAATAAACTCGAGTCGATTTGGCTTTGCCTACCTGTGCTGACCAAGCTGCTGCTTCCAGGGGAGAAATTTGGGGTGGGGTTCCAGCAGGTTTGCAAATTGCAGAGTTGGGAGGAGGAGAGAAAGGAAAAACTCCTGCTGTCCCCTCCCCTGGATTTTTAATTTTTGGCTTTGTTTGCTTCTCTCAGCAAATCTGCGCCCACTTAACCTCTGCCATGCAAGGCCAGGACGTCGAGGATTCTCAGAAATTCAGGATACACCGAGTTTTTCCACTGGCTGAAAGGACAGACTGTGACTCTTTCAGGCACAAAAACGCTTTCCTGGATTACTGAAATCTGCTATTTTTAACACCAAAGTGACGCTGACTCTGCAGAGGAGCAGACAAACCCTGCCCTGAACTGATCTTTTTTTTGGTTTTTTTTTTAGAGAATATCAAACCCTATTTCTCCTAAAATCCAAAGTCCAAGCCTTGTTAAACCTGACCTAAAGATTCAGGAGCTCGTTTCTTTGCAGGGGGATGGAAAAAGGCCAATTAAAAATGAACAGCCGGGAGCTGAGAGGTGTGGAGTCACACTGAGGTGACACCAAAACACTTCTGGGCAGCGCCAGGACGGGATGTCCCCTGTCCCAGAGCTCCTCTGCTCCTGTCTGAGGTGTTTGGTGACGTGGGTGTGGAATTGTCCTTGTGGGTGTGGAATTGTCCTCGGGGCAGAGCCCTCGTGGTGCAGCCACGGGTGATCCCTGACTTTCTGGTGACACCTGGGGAGGTGACGAATCGGTGATGCAAGGCTCAGGTGAGGTCAGGGTGAGGGAACGTTCCTGGCCTGATGGCTCTGGGCCAGGCAGAGGGATCTGTGTCCTGGGAAGGGCCCTTCCTTTGGAGAAAGGGAGTCACCAATTCCTTGAGAGGAGCAGCTCCTGGCTGGCCCAGTCTGGAATGGGATGGTTTGTGTGTGGCAGCTGGGTCTGTACAGGTCATCGGTGGCATTTTGGGGCAAAATCCATCCTGAGTGGTGGAGACAAGCACCATAAACCATCCCAAGGGGTGGATGTGATCATAAATCCATCCTGAGGGATTACAGGTGATCACCATAAACCCATCCTGAGTGATGGATCACCATAAACCCATCCTGAGTGATGGATCACCATAAAACCATCCTGAGTGATGGATCACCATAAATCCATCTTGAGTGATGGACATGATAACTACAAACCCATCCCAAGTGCTGGAGATGATGACCATAAACCCATCCTGAGTGATGGATGTGAGCACCATAAACCTGTCCCGAGGGATGGAGATGACCACCATAAATCCATCCTGAGGGATGGACATGACCACCACAAATCCATCCTGAGGGATGGAGATGAACACCATAAATCCATCCTAAATGATGAAGATAAACACCAAAAATCCATCCTAAGTGGTGGAGATAAGCACCATAAACACATCCCAGGTGATGGACACAATCACCATAAATCTATCCCAAGGGATGGACACAATCACCACAAACCCATCCCAAAGGATGGAGATGATCACCATAAATCTATCCCAAGGGATGGACACGATCACCACAAACCCATCCCAAGGGATGGAGATGATCACCACAAACCCATCCCAAGGGATGGACACAATCACCACAAACCCATCCCAAAGGATGGAGATGATCACCACAAACCCATCCCAAGGGATGGAGATGATCACCACAAACCCATCCCAAGGGATGGAGATGAGCACACAGGGAAGGCCATGAACCTGCAGACAGCCAGGAATGTGCCCAAGGACAGGTCCAAGAAGCCTTTCCCAGCATCACGTCCCCGGGATGTCCAACGTGGCCCTGGAGCAGCTCCGTGTGTGCTCTGATACCTCCACGTTCCTCACCTGCCCCTGCTCCACTTCTGCCACGGAAGAGGGAAAATCTTTAAATTAGCAAAGTTCTTTGGGATGCAAACCCATCCTGAACAAGGCTGTGGAACCTGGGAACCCTCGGATAAACGCCAAAATATGGGAAAAGGAAGGAGCAACCAACCAGACTGATGGATTTCCCTACAAACCCTGTGCTGTGACTCCAGCTTAGGACACATCCTCCAATCCAGGAGATCTCCCTGCGCCTTCCCAGTGCTCCCTTCCCCCTCTTCCCTGTCCCTCCAGGAGCCTCAGGAACGCAGCTGGGCCTGGCCATGGATACCAGACCTGGATACCAGACCAGTTCTTCCTGCTCTCCTGCCAGGGGGCATCCACAGCATTCCTGCCCTGGATTCCCATGGAGATTTTCACTTCCAGGAGCAAAATCCCTCAGTGACTCCTCTGCTGTTATCAAATCAGGGAGCTGGGAAGGGTTGGAGTGACAGGGAATCACCCAACCCTCAGCTTCCCTCTTATTCGCAGGCTGGGATTTCACTCCCACAGAACTGTTCCTTGAGTCCCTGTGACATTCCTTGCTCCTGGATTTTATTCCTAGAAGAGCTGCCACCAAATAAAAATCCTCTCTGGGGTTATTGCCATGCCAATTTGTTATTATTTCAGCCTCAATGCATCATGCAATAAATTTGAGATTAACAAAGAATGAATTCTGAAGAAAGCACACCTTCGAATTCCAAAATTCCAGCATGCAATTCCAGGCTGATGGAAGTTTTTAGGGATAAAAACGTTGGGTTGTTGAAGTGCCACCTTGGCATCTGCCTCGGGCCAGGGGTTGCCAAAGTGTGGCCATGCAGGAATGTTGTCCCCAACGGCTGAAAATGTCCCCAGGGTGGACACACACGACGTGATCCTGCCTTTTCTCTTGGAAAAAACTCAAGGAAATGAGGTGTTGGAGCAGCAGGAAGACATAAAAATCCCAGTAGGATGGAGAATCCTTACAGCACCCTGGGCTTGGCCATGCCACCAATCCCAATCATTCCCAGGAAACTCTGGGATGGCTCCATTTGATCCCAAATCCAAAAGCCAGGAATCAAAGAGCTCAGATTGGGGCTGGGTATTCCTCAGTGGGCAGTTTTCCCCAGTTTTCCCAGCCCCTGGAATGTGTCTGACATCTGGATTCCATTCCTCCAACACAAGAACCTGCGAGGTTTTAACCCCTTGGGCGCCTGTGAGTCCTGAGGAAAACAAAAGCCTCCATCCCCATTCCCAGTTTGAAATCCCATTTTTTTCCCCGGCAATTGCCATCCACCTCAACCACCCCCTCCCCAGCTATTTTTTACTGGGATATTTTTAGTGGAAGGCGCAGAACACTCGAGGATGGGATAAACAGGATTTTCCACGTTCAGCGGGACCCCGGGCCGGGGCTGTTTACTGGCCACGAGCTGTGTTTAACATTCCAGCCCTGGATATTTATACTCCCGGCCAAATTCAGAGCAGGATTCTGGAAAATGAGCAAAAGTAGGTGATGACCCAACAAGAGACCGTTGGGTCATCCAAAAACTTTAGGAGCCGCTCTGGAATCCAAAGGTTTTTTTGGGATGCTGGGAGCTGACTATAATTAGCAGCCACTCAACTCCTTTAAACAGCCACAAAAATAATCAGCTCTGATTTCCCTGAAATCCATCCTGGAGCATTTTGGGACCATTTAGGGAAGGTAAAATCCATCCTTGAACATCTTGGGAATCTTTAGGAAAGGTAAAATCAACCCTCAAAAACATTTTGGAATATTAGGAAAGGTAAAATCCACCCTTGAACATTCTGGTAATCTTTAGGAAAGGTAAAATCCACCTTAAAACATTTTGAAATCTTTAGGAAAGGTAAAATCAACCTTTGAACATTTTGGAAATCTCTTTAGGAAAGGTAAAACCACCCTTGAACATTCTGGTAATCTTTAGGAAAGGTAATCTTCAAACATTTGGGAATCTTTAGGGCAGGTAAAATCAACCTTTGAACATTTTGGAATCTTTAGGAAAGGTAAAATCCACCTTCAAACATTTTGGAATATTTAGGGAAGGTAAAACCACCCTTGAACATTTTGGAAATCTTTAGGGAAGGTAAAATCCACCTTTGAATATTTGGGAATCTTTAGGAAAGGTAAAATCCATCCTCAAACATTTTGGGATCTTTAGGAAAGGTAAAATGCACCCTTGAACATTTTGGGAATCTTTAGGAATGATAAAATCCACCCTTGAACAGTTTGGAATATTAGGAAAGGTAAAACCACCTTTGAATATTCTGGAATATTCAGGGAAGGTAAAATCCACCCTTGAACATTTTGGGACACCCTCGAACATTTGGAAATCTTTAGGAAAGTTAAAATCCACCCTTGAACATTTGGAATATTTAGGAAAGGTAAAATCCACCCTTGAACATTTGGGAATATTTGGAAAGGTAAAATCCACCTTCAGACATTTTGGAATTTTTAGGAAAGGTAAAATCCACCTTCAAACATTTTGGAATATTCAGGGAAGGTAAAATCCACTTTAAAACATTTGGAAATCTTTAGGAAAGGTAAAATCCACCCTTGAACATTTTGGGGCACCCTTGAACATTTTGGGAATCTTTAGGAAAGCTAAAACCACCCTGGCACATTCGGGAATGAGCTCCCTGACCCCTCCTTTTGCTGGGGGCAGCAAAGCAATTTCCATCTCATGAATATGAACGAGGGAGCAGGAAACCCAGCTCAGCCAATCCAGGGATGTTATTAAACACAAAATCCCTTTTTTTTTTTTTTAATTTTTTTTTTCCCCCTAAGGGATTAATGGAGCAAGAAGCTCCAGTTGAGTTCAGCTCCCGTGCCAAGAGTTGTTTTTTTTTGGAGCTGCTGGATGGGATCAAAGTCGATTTTCAAACACAAATTTGTAACTTATGCAGGGGCACGTTCCTGCAGGACTCGGACACGCCGAGAAAATTCCCAGAAAAATCTTGGGGATGGGGGAAGGAGCAGGGAAGGAGAAGTTTGGTTGTTCCTTTCAAGCTTTGGGGGGATGTTGGAATAGAAGGGGAGGGGGTTTTGTGGTGTTTGGGGAGGATTTGTAGGCTGGGTTATCCCTGCTTGAAGCCAAGGGTTTCTGGGAGGATTGAGAAGGTTTTTTGGGAAGAATAAGAAAGTTTTTGGGAGGAAAGAAGGTTTTGGGGAGGAATGAGGAAGCTTTTGGGAGGAATGACAAGGTTTTGGGGAGGAAAGAAGGTTTTTGAGAGTAATGAGAAGATTTTTGGGAGGAATGAGAAGGTTTTTGGGAAGAATGAGGAGGTTTTGGGGAGGAATGAGAAGATTTTTGGGAGGAATGAGGAGGTTTTGGGAAGAATAAGAAAGTTTTTGGGAGGAATGAGAAGATTTTTGGGAGGAATAAGAAGATTTTTGAGAGGAAAAATAAGGTTTTGAGGAGGAATGAGAAGGTTTTTGGGAGGAATGAGAAGGTTTTGGGGAGGAATGAGAAGTTTTTTGAAAGTAAGGAGAAGGTTTTTGGGAGGAATGACAAAGTTTTTGTGAGGAAAGAAGGTTTTGGGGAGGAATGAGGAAGCTTTTGGGAGGAATGAAAACATTTTGGGGAGGAAAGAAGGTTTTTCAGAGGAATGAGAAGGTTTTGGGAAGAACGAGGTTTTTGGGAGGACTCTGCCCATGGAATGATGACACCCATTGATGACTTCAAGTCTGGCCTGAGAAGAATCCATAACCAAGGATTTTCTCTCCCTCTCCTCTTCTTTTGAAGTAATTTTTCACATTGAAAATCAAATTAAATCAGCATTTCCTGCCTTGCCTGGAGATGTTGTCCCCACCAGCTTTATCAGCACAGACTGTTCCTTTTTCCCTGCCAAAGGGGTTGGAATGAGATGGATTTAAGGTCCTCTCCCAAACCATTCCATAATTCTGCTGCCCAAACCTCTCCAACTCCAGAATTTGGAAATTTGGGCTGAAACCCCCCAAAAAATGTGAGGGACACTTGGAGAGGACACACTTGAGGAGGTCAGAAAAAGGATCCTCACTGAGATTTCTCTTCCCTTCAGAAATCCCTGTCCCTAAACCCTCACAAGGAGAACCCCAGAGGAGAAAACATCCCCCAAAAGGTGATTTTTTTTTTTTTTGCTCGTTTTGCCTCGGGTGAAGTTGAGTCTCCGGCCTGGCAGACGCTGCCAGTGTTTATTTAGTTGCTAACAACCTTCAGGAGCCACACCCCACCCCTTCAAAAAACACCCTCCTGCTTCCTCCCTGACTCAGGCACTGCCTCACACAGCCCTGGGGGTGATTTGGGATCATCAACAGCCACAAACTCGCCTGAAAGGCAGAAATAATTCAGCGTTAAAGCAGGAAAAACTGAATTTCCTGCCCTCTATTCCCAGGTTTGGTATAGTCAGTTATGGGGGAGGTTTGGGATTACAAACAGCTCCAAATTTACCAGAAATGCAGAAATTAAAGCAGGAAAAACTGAATTTCCTGCCCTCTGTTCCGAAGTTTGGTATAGTCAATTATGGGGTGTGATTTGGGATCATCAACAGCTCCAAACTCACCTGAAATGCAGAAATTAAAGCAGGAAAAACTGAATTTCCTGCCCTCCATTCCCAGGTTTGGTATAGTCAATTATGGGTGTGATTTGGGATCACCAACAGCCCCAAATTTACCAGAAATGCAGAAATTAAAGCAGGAAAAACTGAATTTCCTGCTCTCCATTCCCAAGTTTGTTCTAGTCAATTATAAATCATATTCTACTGCAGCTAAAGGCATGATCCCAAAAATTCCTGATTTTTCTCCCCAAAGGAGGCACAAGAGGCTGAAGGAATCCTGCTCGGGTTTTGGGGGATATTTGGAAGGTTTTAGGCTGCACCTCAAAGACTTTTAGGATCCAGTGGGTTTTTAATTCAAAAGCAAGAAAATAAATCAAAATAAAGGCATTTCATCCCTCTGCCCATTCCACATCCCACATTCCCAGTGTGTGGAATAATCTGGATATGGGAGCTTTAAAAAGCATTAAGGGATTGCTGAAGCTTTTCAGAAAATAAATCCCAATTAATAAAAAGCTCCCAATTAACTGAAAAATAAATATTCCCTTCTCCTTAGCTTTATTTTAAAAGCATATGAGGTAGGGTGGCAAATTTGGGAGTTTACAGCCAAATTTGCTGGAGCTGAAATCTCATTTTTGCTGCAGATTTTGAGAGGAAAAACCCTGGAAAATCAGTTTATCGGGGTTAAAAATTAGTTTGATCAGAACATTATTGACTTATTGTGATTTTCCCTTGTGATTTTATTTCATCTGGGATGGAGCCAAATTTGAGATTTTGGGTTCGTCTTGATTCAAGAACAATTTGGGGGCAGCTCAACGAGGCTCAGAAGTGCTGCTGTGATGGGGTTGGGAAATCTGACAGGAATGTTTTGAAATTTCAAAAATCCTGGAAATTACAATTCCAGCAGCACCATTCATGTATTTTAACAAAAAATTGGAGGTTTTTTGATGGGTGTGCCTCAAAATCCCAAAAGTCCAGCAGAGCCTGATCCTTTTTAAAGAATAAATTAAAGAATCAAGTGAAAGAAAAGCTGAACTTCAGCCCAGGGATTTCCCTTTTTTCCTTGGAAGATTTCTGTTAAAATGATTGTTGATATTTTAATTTCGCAATTGCTTGGTGGGAGAAACACTAACTCAGGGAATTTTTTTCCTCCACATGAAAAGCTTGACCAATTAAAAAACAAAAATAAAGAAAATAAGAAAATCCTCTTCCCTGAGGGCAGATTTCCCTGTCTGAACACTCCCATTGCATCAGGAACCCAGAATTCCCTCAGGAACAAAACAAACCTAAAAAAATCAGGTTCAGAGGGTCACAAACTCTCTTTTTTTTTTTTGCCCTCCTCCCATCCTGGAATTTCAGGATGATCTGACCTGGAAAAGATCCAGGTTGGAGAGGTTAAAACCCAGAATTTGCTTGGGCAGTCATGGAAAGGATCCAGCAATGCCAGGGGAATAATTTATTCAGAATAAATAATTCAGAAGAAACAATTCCGAAGAAATCATTAATTCAGAAATGCAAATGAGGTGACATCAAGCCAGGGTGCCATGAGGTCACACAGGAAATGCCTCACTTAGCAAATTGCATTTAATCTCAGCCTAATAAACCTTAAACCCCACTTAGTTAAGCCTCAACTAAAGAGGTGTTACACAGGAAAATTGCTTTTTTTCTTCCTTGCCCTCTCCAAAGAGATCAGGACAGACAGACAGACAGGGGGAAGGAATTTCTCCTTTAGAAAGGCAGGAAAAGTTTCACTTCAGGACAGTGGGAAGGAGTTTTTCCCTCAGAAGAGCAGGAAAAGTTTCACCTCAGGACAGTGGGAAGGAGTTTTTCCCTCAGAAAAACAGGAAAAGCTTCAGCTCAGGACAGTGGGAAGGAGTTTTTCCCTCAGACAAGCAGGAAAAGCTCCAACTCAGGACAAAAGAAGGAATTTCTCCTTCACAAAGGCAGGAAAAGTTTCACCTTATGACAGTGGGAAGGAGTTTGTCCCTCAGAAAAGCAGGAAAAGCTTCACCTCAGGACAGATGAAGGAATTTCTCCTTCAGAAAGGCGGGAAAAGTTTTACCTGAGGATTGATGGACAGTGGGAAGGAGTTATCCCCTCAGAGAAACAGGAAAAGTTTCACTTCAGGACAATGGAAAGGAGTTTGTCCCTCAGAAAAGCAGGAAAAGTTTCACCTCAGCACAGACAGACGGACAGTGGGAATGAGTTTTTCCCTCAGAGAAGCAGGAAAACTTTCACCTCAGGACAGATGAAGGAATTTGTCTGTCAGAGAGGCAGGAAAAGTTTTACCTCAGGAGGATGGATGGACAGTGGGAAGGAGTTTTTCCCTCAGAAAAACAGGAAAAGCTTCACCTCAGGACAGACAAGCATACAATAGGAAGGAATTTCTCCTTCACAAAGGCAGGAAAAGTTTCACCTTATGACAGCAAGGAGGAGTTTTTCCCTCAGAGAAGCAGGAAAAGTTTCACCTCAGGACAGATGAAGGAATTTCTCCTTCAGAAAGGCGGGAAAAGTTTTACCTCAGGATTGATGGACAGGATTGATTTCCCTCAGAAAAGCAGGAAAAGTTTCACCTCAGGACAGACAAACATACAATAGGAAGGAATTTCTCCTTCAGAAAGGCGGGAAAAGTTTCACCTCAGAAAAGCCGAAGGAGTTTTTCCCTCAAAGAAACAGGAAAAGTTTCACCTCAGGACAGTGGGAAGGAGTTTTTCCCTCAGAAAAACAGGAAAAGCTTCAGCTCAGGACAGTGGGAAGGAGTTTTTCCCTCAGACAAGCAGGAAAAGCTCCAACTCAGGACAAATGAAGGAATTTCTCCTTCAGAAAGGCAGGAAAAGTTTCACCTTATGACAGTGGGAAGGAGTTTTTCCCTCAGAAAAGCAGGAAAAGCTTCACCTTAGGACAGATGAAGGAATTTCTCCTTCAGAAAGGCGGGAAAAGTTTTACCTGAGGATTGATGGACAGTGGGAAGGAGTTATCCCCTCAGAGAAACAGGAAAAGTTTCACTTCAGGACAATGGAAAGGAGTTTGTCCCTCAGAAAAGCAGGAAAAGTTTCACCTCAGGACAGACAGATGGACAGTGGGAATGAGTTTTTCCCTCAGAGAAGCAGGAAAACTTTCACCTCAGGACAGATGAAGGAATTTGTCTGTCAGAGAGGCAGGAAAAGTTTTACCTCAGGAGGATGGATGGACATTGGGAAGGAGTTTTTCCCTCAGAAAAACAGGAAAAGCTTCACCTCAGGACAGACAAGCATACAATAGGAAGAAATTTCTCCTTCACAAAGGCAGGAAAAGTTTCACCTTATGACAGCAAGAAGGAGTTTTTCCCTCAGAGAAGCAGGAAAAGTTTCACCTCAGGACAGATGAAGGAATTTCTCCTTCAGAAAGGTGGGAAAAGTTTTACCTCAGGATTGATGGACAGGATTGATTTCCCTCAGAAAAGCAGGAAAAGTTTCACCTCAGGACAGACAAACATACAATAGGAAGGAATTTCTCCTTCAGAAAGACGGGAAAAGTTTCACCTCAGAAAAGCCGAAGGAGTTTTTCCCTCAAAGAAACAGGAAAAGTTTCACCTCAGGACAGTGGGAAGGAGTTTTTCCCTCAGAAAAGCTCCAGCTCAGCTCGGTAAATCCCTTTAATCCTCAGCTTTAAGGACAATTTCCCACCCAGCCAGTCCAGCTCATTCTCATCCCCGCCCAGAACACCAAAATCAAACAAAACCAACATTTGAAGAGGCTTTGCACCCTTTGCCTTCCTGACCCTTGGAAAATGCTGATTTGGTGGGTAAAACTCATTTATTTCACCCAACATCCAACCTGGGCTGGGTTTGGAATTCCTGGGATTGAGGCAGGAGGAGCAGGGTTGGGAGAGGAGGACTCAGAGGTGTTTGAAAGAGCAAACCCAGCTGGGCACGGCCATGACCCTTGGAAAATATTAAAAATATTAAAAATTGTGAGTTTATGGCAGAAAAACACCATAAAAAAGGAGCATTAAACACAAAAAGGGGGTTTTGAGAGCTCTCCAAGGCATCTCAGCACCATCAGATTCTAAAAAGAGCTTGGAAAGTGAGCTGGTCAGCATTTCAAAGAATTTTAATGAATCTTTTCTATTCAAATAACTTCAAAATTTCAGCTTTAACAGAGGCCTGTTAAAGGATCCCAATTAACTGAAAATTAAATAATCCCTTCACCTTAGCTTTATTTTAAAAGCATATGGGGTAGGGGGGCAAATTTGGGGTTTTTCAGCTAAATTTGCTGGAGCTGAAATTCCATTTGAAAACATCTTTAAATATTTAAATGCATTTTTAAATGCTAAGAAAACAGGAATTGCACTTTTGCTCCTGCCAGGAAGTCAAAGTGCTGCAGTGGGAGGGCACCAAAAATGAATGTTGTGGGTAAAACTCATTTATTTCACACCACATCCAACTCGAGGTGGGTTTGGAATTTGGGATTGAGGGTCAGGAGAGGAGCAAACCCAGCTGGGCACGACCCTAAATTCAAACCACAGAAAAACTCCAGGAGAAATCGGCCAAGGAGAGGATTGGGAATGTTGTAAATTCATTTTCAGGTGTTGGAAATTGGTTTTCAGTACCTTGAAGTCGAGGCTGTTCAGGCTGACGACGTCGTCGTCCTTCTCTCGGCGCTTCCTCTTCTGTGAGAAAGAAAACAAAAATTATGGTTTTGGGGTCAGAAATGTAATTTTAAGTACAGAAATCTGGAGATATTAACTTTTTTAACATCCCCAGCTAGGGGTAAGAACTCAAAAATTAAAGGTTGAACGCAATTTTTTTTGTTCTTTAATGAAATTTGTCAGGTGGAAATTAAATTATTTGTCTTGAAGCTTTTATCCCAGAATTATGGTTGGGAAGCAAAACTCAAAGGAGGAAGTGGCAGCAGCAGGGACCATTGGGGAATGGTTTGGGATTTATTTAAGGTGATAAAATCATGGAATGGTTTGGACTGAAAGGGAATTTAAAAATAATCTTGTTCCAAATCTGTCACCCCCACTATCCCAAGGTGGCCTTGGGCATTGCAGGGATCCACAAGTTCTGGATTTTTTTTATTTTGAATATTTTATTTTTTTTATTTATTTAGGAAGTCCCTGCTTGTGTGTGAGAGCTTTGGGATCACCCATTCCTTTAGGCATGGCCAGCACACGGCTGTGGCTGCAGAATTCCTGCTGGGAAGGTGAATGGCTAAAAAAACCAAGGATTTTTGTGGGAGCAAAATGAGATTTTTCTCAGCTTGGAATTTGAGATTTTTCTTGGCTTGGGAATTCTCAGCTCTTTTCCCTTCCCAAGAACAGAACCACTGGAATAATGATCAGATGCATCTGCACTGAGATTCCTGGTATTTCCCACTCTTCCTGGAATATCTGGGTTTCTTTTTATTCAGATGATTCAGGTTTTTATTTTATTATTTTACTTTTTATATATTTACATATATATATATATATAAATAAATAAACAAACAATATTTTATTTATTTTCTTTATAATTATTTTATATTTTACATATAAAATATAAAAATAAAACATAAAAATTATAATAATACAATAGATAAAAATAAATATATAATATATAAAATATTATATTTTATACATATTTATATATAATATATAAAATATAATATATAAAAATATTATAATAAAATATAATATATGAAATTATAATAGTATATAAAAATATAAAAATATAATATATAAAATATTGTTTTAATACATATTTTATATATAAAATATATATAAAATATATAATATATATATTTTATATATATATAATTATTTTATTCATTATCCAGATGATGGAAAACCATTTGGAAGCCCCACAGCTCACGAGTCACTCGTGGGACAAGGAGTGGATTTTTCTCCTCGTTTTCACCCTTTTCCCTTTTCCCCAATGACTCAACTCCATCCTCCTGCCACTTCACCAAGATAAAAAAGAAGAAATTCTGGAGGATTTTTTCTCTCCTTATCAATTCCAGTCTAGACATTGAACCAGGTGAGGAGCAGCCTCCCTCACTCCAAAGTTCAAATTTCACTTTTGGTGCAGCACTTTGACCTCCTGGCAGGAGCAAAGGTGCAATTCCTGTTTCCTTAGCACTTCAAAATGCAAATTCAAATATTTAAAGATGTTTTCCATGGCATCAGGCCTCTGTTAAAGCTGAAATTTTGAAGTTATTTGAATAGAAAATATTCATTAAAATTCTTTTCAAATGCTGACCAGCTCAGTTTCCAAGCTCCTTTTAGAATCTGATGCTCTCAAAATCCACTTTTTGTGTTTAATGCTCCTTTTTTATGGTGCTTTTCAGCCATAAACTCACAATTTTTGATATTTTAATAACATTTTTAATAATTATAACCATTTAAATTATTTTTTTTGCTTGTTCACACCATGCTATTATTTAATATTAAATAAATCCAGCCCATGGTGATATTTAACAAAAGTTCACTCACTAATTCCTGCTATTTTGGAGTTTTTTTGCAATTTTTTGGGTGCTTTTTTTCCTCCTCAGCTCAAAGTGGATTCAAACGGATAAAATTCCACAATTATTTCAGTTTTTCTGCGTTTTTTCTGAGTTTGCAGAGACAAGAATCACGTGAATCCCTTCTGGGACAGATTTGCTGAAGCAGAGAGGGAAAAATCCCCACAATTCCCAGATTTCTGACTCCATCCTTTTCCAGACCCCTGAAATTCTGGACAAAATGCAAATCCAGCTTTTTTTTTAATTTTTCCTTGGGCTCAGTGAAATATTCCAGCTCAATTCTTTTTCCAGGTGATTTTTCCCCCCCAAAAAATGAAGATTTCAGGATTTTTTTAGGAGAAAAAAACTAAAAAAAAGCTGCAATAAAGATCCCACCTCATTGGTTTTTTTTTTTAGGGGATTTATTGGTTCCTTATGGGGTGGAGGATTTCAATTTTTTTCCCATCGAGCTCCAGCCCAAACCCAGACACAAAAATGAGGCCAAAATTTTGTTTTTAAACTGGCGAGACTCAGGATTCCATTGGCTGCCTCCCCATTTCCTCTCTGCCCAATTGAATCCTGGAGAGAATCTCAGACGTTGCACTCCAGAGCCAGCTGGAGAAGAATTCCAAGGAAAACAGCTCAAATCCAAGGATTTGGAGGCACAGGATGGAAAAGCAACGGAAAAATGGTTTTTTTCTCTCATTTTTGGGTCTTTCACCATCCATGAGCCCACTCATTCCCCTTCTCCCAGCCCACAAATCATGGGGAAAAAATTCCTTTTCCCCAAATTTATTTAAGTACAAAATTCCCCTTCTCCCAGCCCTCAAATCCTGTGGAAAAATTCCTTTTCCCAAATTTATTAAAGTAGAAAATTCCCTTTCTCCCAGCCCTCAAATCCTGGGGGAAAAATTCCTTTTTCCAAGGTATTAAATCAGAAAATTCCCTTTCTCCCATCCCCCAAATCATGTGGGAAAAATTCCTTTTTCCAAAGTTAATTAAAGCAGAAAATTCCCCTTCTCATGGCCCCCAAATCCTGTGGAAAAAATTGTTTTCCCAAAATTATTAAAGTGGGAAATTCCCCTTCTCATGGCCTCCAAATTGTGTAGAAAAAATTCCTTTTTCCTAAATTTATTTAAGTAGAAGATTCCCCTTTTCCCAGCCTCCAAATTGTGTAGAAAAAATTCCTTTTTCCAAATTTATTAAAGTAGAAAATTCCCTTTCTCCCAGCCCCTGAATCCTGTGGAAAAAAAAAATCCTTTTTCCAAAGTTATTAAAGTGGGAATTCCCCTTCTCATGGGCTCCAAATTGTGTGGAAAAAAATCCTTTTCCCAAATTTATTAAAGTAGAAAATTCCCCTTCTCATGGCCCCCAAATCCTGTGAAAAAAAATCCTTTTCCTAATTTATTAAAATAGAACATTCCCCTTCTCTCAGCCCCCAAACCCTGTGGAAAAATTTCCTTTTCCCCATTTTTTTCCCGAGTTTTCCCCTCTGCATTCCTGCTTTTCCAGCTCTTCACTCACCAGGGTGAAATCCCAGTGGGGGCCTGGAGTCAGGAAGGTGAAGGAGCTGCCTCGTCTCAGGGGGTACCTGTGAGCAGAAAATAATTATTAATTAATTAATAATTAATAATTAATAATTGATAGTTAATTTATTATTATCATCCAAGGCTGCTGCAGAATTGATAAATTCCATTTATTTTCCAGCATTATTTATTATTATTATTTATTATCATAATCATCATCATCCAAGGCTCCTGCAGAATTGATAAATTCCATTTATTTGCCATCATCATCATAATAATAAAAATAATAATAACACTAATAATAATAATAATTATTATTATTATTATTTTCCAAGGCTGCTGCAGAACTGATAAATTCAGTTTATTTTACAGCATTATGATGATGATGATGATGATGATGATGATGATGATGAACTTTAGCCTGATTTCCTACAAGGAAAAGGGGTTCTGTGCAAAATTTCCCACTGGGAATTGCGGGAAAAGTTCTTTTTGATTCCAGATTTCAAAAAAAAAAAAAACCCCAAAAATCAGGAAGGATTCAACAGAAAAAAAAAATTAAAATAAATAAATAAAATAAAATAAAAACTAAATAAAAAATAAAAAAAATTAAAAAATAATAAATAAAATAAAAATAAAAAATAAAAATTAAAAAATAAAATAAAAATACAATAAAATATAAAAAATAAAAATAAAAAAATAAAAATTTACAAAATATTAACTAAAATAAAAAATAAAAAAATAAAAAATAAAACTAAATAAAAAAAAATTAAAAATAAATAAATAAAAAAATTAAAAATAAATAAATAAAATAGAAAAAAAAAACTAAATAAAAACTTAAAAAATAAAATTTAAAAAAAATTAAAAAAAATTCAGAATTTACAGCCTCCTTTTCCCATTTTAACAAGGCAACCTTGGCGCTTCCCATCCAACCCCAGCCTGGGATATCTCCCGGAGCCATTCCTGCTGCAGGGAAGTCCAGGCCCACAAAGTTCCCTTTGTACCCCAACTCCGACCAAAGCCGAGCCCTGCACAGACCCAGCCCCACCTGAGCAAACAAATTCCCAACTTTCACCCTCTGCTGCATTGAAGGAATTTTTTTCCAGCCAGAATTTTTTTTTCCCAGCCTCTTCTGGCCAGAGGATGGAGGGATTGGTGTCTCTTGATGGGTTTTTAGTCCCAAACGGGCCACACAGTTTTTCCGGGGTTTTTATTTATTTATTTTTTAATTTAATTTTTTTTTAAATCCCTTCTCGGACAGATTTGCTGAAGCAGAGAGGGAAAAAATTCCCACACCAGACCCTTAATTCCCAGATTTCTGACTCCATCCTTTTCCAGACCCCTGAAAGTCTGGAGAAAATGCAAATCCAGCTCTTGATTTTCTCAGCTCTTTTCCCTTCCCAGGAACAGAACCATTGGAATAATGCTCAGACGCATCTGCACTGAGATTCTTGGTATTTCCCACTCTTCCTGGAATATCTGGGTTTCTTTTTATTCAGATTATTCCCCTTTTGCTGTTGGCATCTCCTGCACTCCTTCATCCCGAGATCCCACAGGAAAACCTGGGAATATCAGAGGGCTGCAAACCCTTTGATTTTCTGGGAAAAGAAAATTCACCTGCTGAAAATTCACCTCCCAAAGTGTTCAGTGGCAGCTTCTCCCTGTGGGAAAAGAATTCCCATTTTTCTGGGAAAGATCTCTGCTCCCTGCATTCCCAAATTCTGGGGAAGGAATGTGTCTGATCCCAAATGGGCAACACCCTTTTTTTCCCCATTTTTTTTTTTCCATTTTTCTGTCTGGCATCTCCTCACCAGCTCCTCCTCTTCTTCATCCTGAGATCCCACAGGATTCTCAAAAATCTGGGAATAACAGAGGGCTGAAAATCCTCTGAATTTCAGGGATTTGACTCTGCATTCCCAGGTTCTGAGGAAGGAACATGTCTGATAAATCCAAAACCTCTGCACCCTGCATTCCCAAATTCTGGGGAAGGAATGTGTCTGATCTCAAAAGGGCCAGACAATTTTTTCCCCCACTTTTTTGGGGGAGATTTCCCCCTTTTCTGTCTGGCATCTCCTCACCAATCTCCTCCTCTTCTTCATCCTGAGATCCCACAGGATTCTCAAAAATCTGGGAATAACTGAGGGCTGCAAATGCTCTGAATTTCAGGGATTTGACTCTCTGCATTCCCAAATTCTGGAGAAGGAATGTGTCTGATCCCAAATGGGCCAGACAAATTTTTTTCCCACTTTTTTTTTTTTTTTTTGGAGATTTCCCCTTTAACTGTCTGGCATCTCCTCCTTTTCTTCATCCTCTGATCCCACAGGATTCTTAAAAATCTGGGAATAACCAAGGGCTGCAAATGCTCTGAATTTCAGGGATTGGACCCCTGCATTCCCAAATTCTGGGGAAGGAATGTGTCTGATAAATCCAAAACCTCTGCTCCCTGCATTCCCAAATTCTGGAGAAGGAATGCATCTGATCTATGGAAAAAATTGAAGAAAAGCACAAATCCCAATGTATTTAAAACCAGAGGAAGCTTTTCCTTGGATCACACAACCTCCAGGTAGTTTGGGATCAGCTTTTGGACACCGTCCCTGTGTCCAGGAAGGGAAGGGGCATTTCCAAGAGCTGCATCCCACAGAAACTTCTGGAAGAGAACATTCTTTGGGATTTAGAAGAGTTCAGTCCCATTGGGAAGAAAATCTGGGAGTGGGATTTCTTTGAAACTTGAAATAGAGTTGTTTGTTGTTTTTTTTTTTTTCCAAGAAAAGGAAAAATCCCAACATTTCACCTGAGGAAATGGAGGAGTTTAATTAAACCTTCTTTGATCAGGGATTGAAAATTAAAGATCATGAATGGCCTGCAAACTGTGCCCAAAAAGCAGAATGGATGGAGCCTCCAGGATGGCAGGAATTTGTATTTTGGGATGAAGAACATCCCAGGAATCTTCATTTCCAACCCCAGATCATGGCCTGAAAACCACCCAGAGAAACTCCCACTCATCAATATCAGGATGATACAGCCACAAAAAAAAAGAGGAGGAATGATCATGAGGGGAATTAATTTGGGAATTCCATCATTTTTAGTTGGAGGGAGGAGGTGTCTGATGGGATTAAGGCTCAAAAATCCTTCCAGGAAACTTTGGTTTTCCTGTTAATCACGTGAGCTGGAGAGAAGTTTCTCCACCTCCAGCTGCAGCAGCTGAACTTTGTCCCTTGGTCACTCAGCTGAGGGGAAATGCAGTGAATGATTCCCTGGAGAAGTGGGGGATGTTGGGATGTTGGGATGGAAAAGTTCCCTTTGGTCCTTAAACCCCAAAGGTCAATTTTCTGCTCCAGCAGAGCCTGGTCCTGACCTGCTGCCCCTTCCTGCTCCTCACTCAGGAGCCTCCAGGATAGGCAGAGGGAAGGCTGGAAAATTGGGAATGTTCACCTGGAGAGGAGAAGGCTCCAGGGAGAGCTTCCAGAACATTCCAGGGCCTAAAGAGGCTCCAGGAGAGCTGCAGAGGGACTGGGGACAAGGCCTGGAGGGACAGGACACAGGGAATGGCTTCAGATTGGAAAAGGGGAAATTTGGGATCTTGGGCAGAAATTCCTGCCTGGGCTGGAACTCCCAGAGCAGCTGTGGCTGCCCCTGGATCCCTGGAATGTCCAAGGCCAGGTTGGACACTGGGGCTTGGAGTAACCTGGGACACACTGGGACAGTGGAAGGTGGGGTGGGAACTGGATGGGCTTGGAGGTCTTTTCCCACCCAAACCATTCCAGGATTTCCTTTTCGGTAGTTTAATCAGAGGAGTCAGCTGAGAAGAGAGCAAAGCAGAAATGATGGTGAGGATGATGAGGATGATGGTGATGATGATGATGATGATGATGGTGATGATGATGATGATGATGAGGTCCCATTCCAGCCCTGAGCAATGGGCTTGGAGCAGCCTGGGATGGTGGGAGGTGTCCCTGCCATGGGGTGGGAACTGGATGGGCTTTGAGGTCCTTTCCCACCCAAACCATTCCAAGATTTCCTCTTCGGTAGTTTAATCAGAGTCAAGTGAGAGGAGAGCAAAGCAGGAATGATGGTGATGATGATGATGATGATGATGATGATGATGATGATGATGATGATGATGACGGTGATGAGCTCCCATTCCAGCCCTGAGCAATGGCACCAGGCCTGGGCTGGTTTTCTCTCCCTGCAGCCTTTCCAAGCCCCAGCTGAGTCAGCTGCCTGATCCCACGTGGATTCCTGGATTCCCTGCTCATTCCTGGATTCCCTGCTCGGGCCTGACTCAGGATGGCTCCGTCCTGAAGCCCGTCCAGGTGAGTGAAAGGTCATGGATGATGACCTGGAACCATCCTGGACCTTCTCCCTCCACAAAACAACGTGAGGAGAAGCAGAGCAGGGCAGTGCTCAAAACACTCCGTGATGGATTGAACTGAACTGGCTGGAATATTTTAGGATCTGAAGAGAGCAAAATAAAGTGTCCAGCTGGTGCCAGCTGGAGTTAAATGCTCTGTTCACTGGGAAGCTGCTCCAGGAGGGACATCCCTGCTGGGTCACTGTCACCCAAACAGGCTCAGGTTGTGCTTGGGGTCACTTCCCTGGGAAAAAAAAATCCATGAGGATTCTGTGTTTGAGGCAGGATGAGCAGCCAGAGCCCCTCTCCCTTTCAGCAGGAGCAGAAAGAGTTAATTAGGCTGATTCATACCCCAGAGTGATTAACGAGTTACCATTATGACAGGAAGGCACAAAAATAAAGTTTGGAGATGTAAAAAAACGTGGAGGCAAAACAAATCCCTCCAAACTCAGAGCAACCTTGTACAGAAGAGAACAAACATTTCTGTTTTGGTACCCTCTGTTTGCTTGGAGAAATGAAATGTTCCAGGCTTTTTTCCCAGCAAATGGTGACACTGCCAAGAGAAAATCTTGCTGTTCAGAGATATTGCCATGCTGATGATGATCCTGGGGAATATTTTTAACCTTAAAAGAGAGAATTCCAGTTGGATTTTCCCAGTTTCTGGATAAAATCTTAAGACGTTGCACTCCAGAGCCAGCTGGGTTGTGCCAGAAGAGAAGGATTCCAAGGAAAACGGCTCAAACCCAAGGATTTGGAGGCACAGGATGGAAAAACAACTGAAAAATGCTTTTTTTCCCTCCCATTTTTACATCTTCCACCATCCACACCGCTGAGAGAGAAAGCCCCGAAGGCAAAACCCATTTGGAAACATAGCAGAGGAGGAGCTGTGGCCCCAATAATCTCCCCAGAGGAAGTTTGGGTAATTAATAGATAAGGAAAATCTTGCTGTTCAAACAGAGATATTGCCATGTTGATGATGATCCTGGGGAATATTTTTAACCTTAAAAGAGAGAATTCCAGTTGGATTTTCCCAGTTTCTGGATAAAATCTTAAGACATCGCACTCTAGAGCCAGCTGGGTTGTGCCAGAAGAGAAGAATTCCAAGGAAAACGGCTCAAACCCAAGGATTTGGAGGCACAGGTTGGAAAAAAACCTGAAAAATGCTTTTTTTTCTCCCATTTTTACATCTTCCACCATCCAGGACTGAGAGAAAGCCCCGAAGGCAAAAACCCGTTTGACAACATAGCAGAGGAGGAGCTGTGGCCCCAATAATCTCCCCAGAGGAAGTTTGGGTAATTAATAGATAAGGAATTGATAAAGGCCAGCGCGGGCAGCTCGATTGTTTGGCTTGGAGGAAACTGCTCATTGTTCCCCACCTTCCTTGGATAAACATCGGGATCCTCCTTGCCAGGACCCTATGGAAGCACTCAGCACTTTGGCCAAATTTGTCCCGGGAGTTTCACTGCCAGGTTGATGATTTACCTCAGGGAGAGAAGTTCAACAGCTCTGCAAAAAAAAAAAAAACCACCTCCAGATCTTAAAGCCATTTGTCAAAAAAAAAAAAGCCGATTTTTCCGTCGGGTCTTACGTCGTTCGTAATCTTCTCGTTGCTTCTCTGCTCCAGATACGGGTTGGGGTTTTTTTTTTGTACATCGATTTTTTTTTGCTGTTTGGTTTTAAGAAAGGAGGAGGGGGAAGAAAAAGCCATAAATGAGGTTTTGGGGTCAGCAGGGATGTAAAAGAAGCCACCAAGGGCGTGCAAAGAGCTTCCACCGGTCGGAGGGTGAGGCACAGCACAGCAAATTCCCATTCATGTCGTTTTTTTCTCCCTTTTTTCCTGTAAATCAGCACTGCCCAGTCAGCATTATTCGACAGCCTGCCCCCCTTTTTTTTTTCCTTTTTTTCTTCTCCAGGAAACTGCAGAAATGCTTTGATCTGGCAGGACTCTCAATTTTTTGGAAGTTCCAAAATAAATTCTTCAGGCCGGGCAGCAATTTTGGGTTTCCTTCCCCTCTGACTTCCAACCTCCTTTTTTTTTGGTGTTTTCAGAGCACGATGTTCTTAAGTATAAACCAGTTTTAAGATGGTGAGCAGAACAGGAATAAATTAAAATTTTATTTTATTTATTTAAACAAACAATGAATCCTGCTTGGAATGATAAGAACAAGAAAGCTCCACAAAGAATTTTTAAATTAAAGCTTTTCTGCAGGGGAGAGGAAAAAAAAAAGATTTTTAACTTGTTAAGAGTTGATATTTCCACAATATCCAGAGGCTTTGGCTGCTGGAGGAGGCCTCCCAAGCTGTGAGCAAACAAAGCCTGACTCAGGGCACTTAGGCTGGGCTTGTCACGCTTCCTTATCTTGCAAAGCTCCAGGGGAAAAGCTTTGCTTGAAGAAAAACTCAATTGACAGAGGTTTGAAACAGCTACAAGCAAGACAGAAGAACTCAATATTTTCATTTTATTGAAAAGAAAAAATGATGTTGGTTGAACCCAGGCTGGAGTTGAAGTGGGATCCTTCCAGCCCTAATTAAATAGGGAGCAAATAGGATTAAACAGGAATGCTGGGTGGCTCTCTGGAAATGGGGTTTGCAATAATTTGCAGGGTAATTCCAATTTAGGAATTGCAGCAGGCTCAGCTTCCCAGCAGGAGTTTAACAGGGATGGGGCTAAGCAGCTGAGAACTCCCTGTGCTTCTCTGGAATTGCCAGGATTTTGTTCTTTTCTCTTGGCACAAAGCTCTGCCTCTCAAAGGAAGCGCCTCCAGACGCTCTGGGCAGGTTGGAATTCCAGAGAGAACCTTGGATTTGTGGCCACTTTGAGAGAGAACCTTGGAGTTGTGGTCACTTTGAGAGAGAACCTTGGAGCTGTGGTCACTTTGAGAGAGAACGTTGTGTTTGTGGTCACTTTGAGAGAGAACCTTGGGTTTGTGGTCACTTTGAGAGAAAACTTTGGATTTGAGGTCACTTTGACAGAGAACCTTGGAGTTGAGATCACTTTGAGAGAGAACTTTGGATTTGTGGCCACTTTGAGAGAGAACATTGGGTTTGTGGTCACTTTGAGAGAGAATGTTGGATTTGTGGTCACTTTGAGAGAGAACGCTGGAGTTGTGGCCCCTTTGAGAGAGAACCTTGTGTTTGTGGTCACTTTGAGAGAGAACCTTGGATTTGTGGGCCACTTTGAGAGAGAACTTTGGAGTTGAGGCCACTTTGAGAGAGAACGTTGGAGTTGAGGTCACTTTGAGAGAGAACCTTGGATTTGAGGTCACTTTGAGAGAGAACTTTGGATTTGAGGTCACTTTGAGAGAGAACCTTGGATTTGAGGTCACTTTGAGAGAGAACTTTGGATTTGAGGTCACTTTGAGAGAGAACCTTGGAGTTGTGGTCACTTCGAGAGAGAACGTTGAGTTTGTGGTCACTTTGAGAGAGAACGTTGGGTTTCTGGTCACTTTGAGAGAGAACCTTGGAGCTGTGGTCACTTTGAGAGAGAACTTTGGATTTGTGGCCACTTTGAGAGAGAACTTTGGATTTGAGGTCACTTTGAGAGAGAACCTTGGATTTGTGGTCCCTTTGATGGGATTCAGCACAGACTGGCCGGGAAGAGCCGTTTTCCAGGCAGGAGGGTTTGCTCCTGGCAGGTCCCAGCAGCAATCCCTGAACTCTGAGATAAGCCCTGAGGAGATGAACCAAGCACTGATACCCCAGAATAATCACCCCATGAATGGGCTCTCCACTGCCAGCACAGCAGCAGCTCCAGAGGAGGATTCGGGGATATCTCCCCACCACACACTTCCCTTCTGATCCAAACACTTCCCTCCCACTTCGCCTTCACACTTCCCCTCCCTGCTCTGCTCCAAGAAAATCCAAAGCTCCCTGGCAGGGCTGACAGGAAGAGTTTTCCATAGGGGAAAAATTTCTTTTAATGGGGACACTCAAGGCTCCTCTTTTCCCCATCCCAATCCCTTTTCCAGGTTATTCCAGAGTTGATGCAGAGCAGCTCAGCAGTGACAGGAATCAGGTAACACATTTCTTCTCCAGAATTTGGGAATGAAGGGAGCAGAGGTTTTGGATTTATGAGACACAGTCCTTCCCCAGAATTTGGGAATGCAGGGAGTCCAATCCCGGAAATTCAGAGCATTTCTCTGTTATTCCCAGATTTTTGAGAATCCTGTGGGATCTCAGGATTTTTTGCCAGACAGCAAAAGGGGAAATCTCCCCTCAAAAAGTGGGAAAAAAAATTGCCATTTGGGATCAGACACATTCCTTCTCCAGAATTTGGGAATGCAGGGAGTCAAATCCCTGAAATTCAGAGCATTTCTCTGTTATTCCCAGATTTTTGAGAATCCTGTGGGATCTCAGAACGAAGAAGAGGAGGATCTGGTGAGGAGATGCCAGACAGAAAAGGGGGAAATCTCTGAAAAACAAAAGTGGAAAAAAATTGTGTGGCCCATTTGGGATCAGACACATTCCTTCTCCAGAATTTGGGAATGAAGGGAGCAGAGAGGTCTTTCCCAGACAAAAATGGGAATTCTTTTCCCGCAGGGAGAAGCTGCCACTGAACACTTTGTGAGATGAATTTCCAGCAACGCCTGAGCAAATCCAGGGAATTCATTTATGTCCCAGCTCCACAAACATTGGCACTGGCAGCAGCTGAGGTTCCTGGAGCTGGGGTGACTCTGCAGCTGCACAGCCCACCTGGAACTGCCATTATGCCCCAGAAATATCCCAGGAATCTGGACTCCTGAGAAAAACCAGGAATCCTGGAGCACTCCATGAATCCATGGCCAAGCTGAAGGACAGAGCTTCAATGGGCAGGAGGTGTTGGAAGGACCTTAAAGGTCACCCAGTGCCACCCCTGCCATGGCAGGGACACCTCCCACCAGCCCAGACTGCTCCAAGCCCATTGCTCAGGGCTGGAATGGGACCTCATCTTCATCATCCTCACCATCATCATCATCCTCAGCATCATTTCTGCTTTGCTCTCTTCTCACTTGACTCCTTTGATTAAACTACTGAAGAGAAAATCCTGGAATGGTTTGGGTGGGAAAAGACCTCAAGCCCATCCAGTTCCCACCCCATGGGCAGGGACACCTCCCACTCTCCCAGGCTGCTCCAAGCCCCAATGTCCAGCCTGGCCTTGGACATTCCAGGGATCCAGGGGCAGCCACAGCTGCTCTGGGAGTTCCAGCCCAGCCAGGAATTCCTGCCCAAGATCCCACCCAAATTTCTCCTTTTCCAATCTGAAGCCATTCCCTGTGTCCTGTCCCTCCAGGCCTTGTCCCCAGTCCCTCTGCAGCTCTCCTGGAGCCTCTTTAGGCCCTGGAATATTCTGGAAGTTCTCCCTGGAGCCTTCTCCTCTCCCACTTTCCTTGGACACTTCGAGGGATCCAGGGGCAGCCACCACCTCAGCTCCAGGGTCTCACCACCCTCCCAGGAAAAGAATTCCTTCCTGGTTTTTAACCTCAATTCCCCCTTTATTTTGTACCTATCACAACAACCATGAACCTCCCGATGCCTCAGAGCATCCCCAGCTCTCCCCTCACCCAACATCCACCTCCATCCATGGGTTTTTTTGGAATGTGGCAGGAATAAACTCCCCACACAGGCAGAGAGAACTGCATTCCCCAAGCAGGTGAGAGAGGACTGTGGCAATAATCCATCACTGCAAGGAGGAAAACTTTCTCCTTGAAAGAGAGAAAAACGAAAGCTGCTGACGGAAGGAAGGAGCATCATCTGCTCGGTGAGTAAGCACATTCCAAGGATCTGCCCACTCCAGGAGCTGTTTGTGCTCTCCTTTCCAGGGCTGTGATGCAAACACCAGGAGGAGGAGGAGGAGGAGGAGGAGGAGGAGGAGGAGGAGGAGGAGGAGGAGGAGGAGGAGGAGGAGGAGGAGGAGGAGGAGGAGGAGGGGAGGGCTGAGGAAGAAGCGATGCAGTCGCTGCCAAAATATTTTGCTCCTGAGCATCCACGCAGGGTCTGTCCCTGCTGCAGGAGCAGCCCTGGCACAGGAGGTGCAGAGCCCAGGATCCCAAAAGCTCCCAAAGCACAAATCTGGGTGTTGTAGGAACAACAGAGCCCAGCATCCCAAAAGTTGCCAAAGCTGGATCCCCCAAAAGCTCCCAAAGCACAAATTTTGGTGTTGTAAGAAAAGCCCTGGCACAGGAGGTGCACAGCCCAAGATCCCAAAACATTTGGGTGCTGCAGGAGCAGCCCTGGCACAGGAGATGCAGGGCCCAGGATCCCAAAAGCTGCCAAAGCTGTATCCCCCAAAATCCCCCAAAGCACAAATTTGGATGTTGTAGGAGCAGCCCTGGCACAGGAGATGCAAAGCCCAGGATCCCAAAATCTCCCAAAGCACAAATTTGGGTGTTGTAGAACAGCCCTGGCACAGGAGACACAGAACCCGGGATCCCAAAAAATTTGTGTGCTGCAGGAGCAGCCCTGGCACAGGAGATGCAGAGCCCAGGATCCCAAAAGTTGCCAAAGCTGGATCCCCCAAAATCTCCCAAAGCACAAATTTGGGTGCTGCAGGAGCAGCCCTGGGGGACAGGAGGTGCAGAACCCAGGATCCCAAAAAATTTGGGTGCTGCAGGAGCAGCCCTGGCACAGGAGGTGTAGAGCCCAGGATCCCAAAATATTTGAGTGTTGTAGGAACAGCCCTGGCACAGGAGATGAAAAGCCCAGGATCCCAAAATGTCCAAAAGCACAAATTTGGGTGTTGTAGGAACAGCCCTGGCACAGGAGGTGCTGAATCCAGGATCCCAAAATCTCCTAAAGCACAAATTTGGGTGTTGTAGGAACAGCCCTATCACAGGAGGTGCACAGCCCAGGATCCCCAAAAAAATTGGATGCTGCAGGAACAGCTCTGGCACAGGAGATACAAAGCCCAGGATCCCAAAATCTCCCAAAGCACAAATTTGGATGCTGAAGGAGCAGCCCTGGCACAGGAGGTGCAGAGCCCAGGATCCCAAAAGCTCCCAAAGCACAAATTCGGGTGTTGTAGGAACAGCTCTGGGGCACAGGAGGTGCAGAGCCCAGGATCCCAAAACTTGCCAAAGCTGGATCCCCCAAAATCTCCCAAAGCACAAATTTGGGTGCTGCAGGAGCAGCCCTGGCACAGGAGATGCAGAGTCCAGGATCCCAAAAGTTGCCAAAGCTGGATCCCCCAAAACACAAATTTGGGAGCCCTGGGGCACAGGAGGTGCAGAGCCCAGGATCCCCAAATCTCCCAAAGCACAAATTTGGGTGTTGTAGTAACAGTCCTGGGGCACAGGAGATGCAGAGCCCAAGATCCCCAAATCCTCCAAAGCACAAATTTGGATGCTGCAGGAACAGCCCTGGCACAGGAGGTGCAGAGCCCAGGATCCCAAAAGACTCCCAAAGCTGGATCCCCCAAAATCTCCCAAAGCACCAATTTGGGTGTTGTAGGAACAGCTCTGGCACAGGAGGTGCAGAGTCCAAGATCCCAAAAGCTCCCAAAGGACAAATTTGGGTGTTGTAGGAACAGCCCTGGCACAGGAGGTGCAGACTCCAGGATCCCAAAAGTTGCCAAAGCTGGATCCCCCAAAATGTCCCAAAGCACAAATTTGGGAGTTGTAGGAGCAGCCCTGGCACAGGAGATGCAGAGCCCAGGATCACAAAATCTCCCGAAGCACAAATTTGGGTTTTGTAGGAACAGCCCTGGGGCACAGGAGGTGCAGAGCCCAGGATCCCAAAATCCCCCAAAGCACAAATTTGGATGCTGCAGGAACAGCCCTGGCACAGGAGGTGCAGAGCCCAGGATCCCAAAATCCCCCAAAGCACAAATTTGGGTGTTGTAGGAGCAGCCCTGGGGCACAGGAGATGCAAAGCCCAGGATCCCAAAATCTCCCAAAGCACAAATTTTGGTGTTGTAGGAACAGCCCTGGCACAGGAGGTGCAGAGCCCAGGATCCCAAAGCACCAATTTGGGTGTTGCAGGAACAGCCCTGGCACAGGAACTGCAGAGCCCAGGATCCCAAAATCTCCCAAAGCACAAATTTGGATGCTGTAGGAACAGCCCTGGGGCACAGGAGGTGCAGAACCCAGGATCCCCAAATCCCCCAAAGCACCAATTTGGGCGCACCAGGCCCTTGTCAATCAGGCCTGAACGAGGAGCTCGGGGGCTAATCCTGCTCATTAAACCCCAGAACAGAAATAAAACCCCGGGGGAGCTCAGCACATGCCAAAGCTCAGCTCCCCTGTTCCAGCCCGGGGCTGATCTCATCTGTCAGCCCCGGCTGGGAGCAGCTGCCCAGGCTCTCCTGTCACTCCTGCAGGGACGGTGACACCTCCAGCCAAGCATTTGGAGCTGCCCTGAGGCGCCTCTCTTGCTGCAGGGGCTATAAAGGAACCCAGATTTAAGCAATCAGGCTTTTAGGTGAAATGAATCTCGCTTCAGGAAGGCACCAGCTCCTGAAATTTCTAGACATAACGTTCATAAATCCGTTTTTTGCCCGGCTCGCTGGTGTCATCCTAGCTGGACATTGATAGCAGGTACTTGGAAAGGCTTAGAATAAAGCCTGACTAAAGCCTGCTCAAAATAGTTCTTCGGCAGTTTTAGTCCCAAGGTCAGGAGGGAGTTCTGTGGGCTGGAAAAAGCACCAGCAGAACAAAGAAAATCGAAAGAAAATCAAAAGAAAAGCAGATTTGTCCATGCAAAGATGTTAGAAAATGCCATGAAGGGAGGTTGAGGAATCTGCAGTGGATCCAAGGAGGAAAGAGGAAGGGAGCAAATGTTGGAGACAGAAATCCCTCCAGGAAAGCAGCGTCCCAGAGAGGCTGGACTGGGAGATAAGGAATTTTCACAGAGTTTTTATGGACCAGAGTGGAGCTCTCTGGATGCTTTAATGAGCCACCGACCCTTCCAAATTAACTCTACCTGACTTCTCTTCCTTCCCACAAAACCAGCCTCTCGAGGGCTCCGTGAGAACGTTGACATTTTTGAACATTTCCAGACAGCTCAGCTGGAACCAGGGGGATTTAAACACCCCCAAGTGTCCCCCCCTGTGAGCCCCTTTCCCCCTGTGATCCTGATTTGGAGCATTCCCTGGGGACAGGGGGCTGGCCAGAGGAATTCCAAGTGCCCAGAAGCCCTGGGAGCCAAGGAGGACCAGGCTGCTTCAAATCCAGACAACTATTTTTGAGTTCTTGTGGGAACCCAGCTTGATCCAATAAATATCAGGAGTTACCACAAGAGAAGGCACAGGAAAACACACACTGAGTGCTGACAGACACAAATTCCCCCTTTTTAGCTCAGATTTAAAATGGCAGCATTTTTCCAGTTCTGCAGAAGCCATAAAATTCAGTGGGATTGAGGTGGGGAGAGGTCAAATCCCTTTTTTTCCCCCTGCCAGTTTCAGTGGTGGGAACACCCCAAAGGAACAACTTTGGAGCTGCAGGATTCCTGCCAAAAGTGATCCTGGGGGGCTCAGGATGAGACCGGACAAAGATTGGAAAAGGGAGCTGAGAAATTTGTCAGATAAAGCTGAAAACTCCAAAAGTGGTGGAGTGAAGGAAAAAGGAGCCTCACAAATATCAGCCTCGTCCTATTTAGCACCCAAATCTCTGTTGGGAGCAGCACCTGGAGCAGAGGGAGCCTCGTTCTTCGGGAAATTCACCTCGCTGCCTTCAGCAGGGCTATAAAAAGCTGCCCTGCATTGCTGAGGGGGATTAGCATTTATCCCACAGGAGAGAAAAAAAAAAAATAGAAACGGGGCCAGGGGTAGATTTGGGTAGGAGAACAGTCTGGGAATCCTGGAGGAGAAAAACGGAGCTGAAAGGAGCGAAAGAAAAAATCAGAAAAGAGCAGGGAGGCAGGAAATGGCTGCAGGGTGGAGCTGGGGATTGTAATGTCTGCACAATTTCAGGGGAAAATGGAAGAGAACCAGGCCAGGGTAAAGCAGCACCGGGTGACTTCATATTTTAAATATTTAAACATTACGAGGAGCTGAAGGTGCACTTTGCTCTGACAAAGGGGTTTGTTTAACGCTTTTACTTTCTGAGGCACAGTTCCTTTCATTCTGCCCTCGCTAAATGCAAAAAAAAAAAAAAAAGGCAAACACATCGAGCTGATAGGCAGGGCTGGGAGGCAGCAGCAGTGACCCGGGCTCAGGTGACACGGCCACCCCAGGAGAGCTCCTGTGCTCCAGCAGGGTTTGCTCTGTTTGATTTCGTTCATTTCAAGCACTTTCATTGTGCTTAGGCAAGATAAATTCCCTTTCTTCAGGGGAATTAACCTTGAGCCACCTCCCTCCTCCAGCAGTTGGGAGATTTCCTGGATTCCCTGAACTCTGGGAAAGGTGCTGGGATCTGTGTCTGAGCTAAGGGCTGTGGCAGCAGCCAGGGTGGAATTTTAGGATATTTCAAGATGTTTAAAACCAGCTTGGACAGGGCTTGGAGCAAGCCGGGCTTGTGATTTTATAAATTCCCTTTCTTCAGCTGCTTTAACCTTGAGCCACCTCCCTCCTCCAGCAGTTTGGAGATTTCCTGGATTCCCTTCTCCTGGATTCTCTTCTCCTGCAGCATTTCAGCCCTGAACTCTGGGAAAGGTGCTGGGATCTGTGTCTGAGCTAAGGGCTGTGACAGCAGCCAGGGTGGATATTTTAGGGTATTTCAGGATGTTTAAAACCAGCTTGGACAGGGCTTGGAGCAAGCTGGGCTTGTGGAGGTGTCCCATGGTAAGAGATGAGCTTTAAGGTCCTTAAAATACTTTAGGATTTTCCAACCCAAAGCTTTCTGTGATTTTATAACTTCCCTTTCTCCAGCTGTTTTAACCTTGAGCCACCTCCCTTCTCCAGCAGTTTGGAGTTTTCCTGGATTCCCTCCTCCTGGATTCCCTTCCCCTGCAGCATTTCAGCCCAGAACTCTGGGCAAGGTGCTGGGATCTGTGTCTGAGCTAAACCTGCACTCACAGAACCCTCCAATATAACCAAAAATAAATTTTTCTCAGCTCTCCCTGCCCCTCTCTGTGTGTTTGGATACCTCCTGAGTTTCCTGTGACCTTCCTCTCCCTTCCTGATGGGAAAGCAAGAGAGGGAAATCAGCTCTGCAATGATTTGGTTCAAGTCCTGGATGAATTTTTCCAGCTTGAGATCCCTTCTTTTCTCCTAATCCAGACATGGATGGTGACAGGGAACAAGTCTGACTCCAAATCTCCTTGTGGGGATGAAAATCCTGGATTTTATTTGGTTGCCTGCCCGTGGAGGTTTTGGAATTAAGAAAAGAAAGGCCTGGAAAGAGGAAAACAAGAGCCTCCTCTCCTTCCTGGTGGGAAAGCAAGAGAGGAAAATCAGCTCTGGAATGATTTGGTTCAAGTCCTGGATGAATTTTCCAGCTTGAGATCCCTTTTTTTCTCCTAATCCAGACATGGATGGTGGCAGGGATCAGGTTTGACTTCAGGCTGGAAGCCAAATTCTCCTTGTGGGGATGAAAATCTCGGATTTTTTTGGTTATTTACTCATTGAGGTTTCGGAGGCGGGAGCAGAGAAGGGACAAAATAATAATAATAATAATAATAATAATAATAATAATAATAATAATAAAGCCTACAAAGAGAAAGAACAAGAAAAAAAAGAGCTTGAAACTCAGACAAAACAAGAGTGAAGGATTAAGAAAGGCAGGAAAACGCAGTTACTGCAGCAGACTGAGGAACTGCTGCCTCCAGGGAGGATTTTATGGAGCCTGGCAGGGAAAAGCAGCTCAGGGGCCAAGGCAGAAAACACGAGGAGAAAAGGAGGAGAGTTCAGAGCCTCTCATCTCTTTCCATGGGAGAAACGTAAATACACCTGAAGTTTGTTTGCAAGTTTGAATCAGAGAGCAATAAAGGAGTTTTATGAAAGCCTGACAGTAATTTCCAGCTCTTACAACAAACAAACCAACCACCCACACACACAAAACAAATCTCCCGGTGCAGGGGGGAAAAAAGCAGATTTTTTTTTTTTTTTTTTTTAAAAGAGAGGAGAAAGTCTGCTAGACATGGCCACAGGAAAAGGAATTAAATCTTTAATTGCTATTAAATCTCCCTCAGCTCAAGCAGTGGCTCCTCACGTTCAGGAGAACATTCCTGGACAGTGAGTAGGAAAATTCATCTGCCTGTGCTAGAGATGATTCACAAACACACAACGAAAAGGGAGAAAAGGGATTCGGGCTGCAGAAGCAGCTCAGAGCTGCCCCCTGACGTGTAACAACACCAATGCAAGGAGATGATCACCAAAAAATCAAAATGAAGCATCTAAAAACCCCCAGGGGGTTTTAGGGATTCAGCAATATCCAAGGAATTCAGCAATATCCAAGGGATTCAGCAATATCCAAGGAATTCATTCAGCAACGTTGTCATAGGTTAACACAGTTTAAATTTTGTTAGAAAAGACAGACCTCTTAAAACATTTAAAACATTAAAAACGTTTTTAAAGTTTCATTTAGGGTTTTTTTCCTCTCCTTTTTTCCTAATTTTAATCCTTTCAGTGTGTGTCAACTATCTTTGCAATTTAAAGATAAGCCTGTTTGCTCTTGATCTTCTCCTAGTCACATAAAATATAATAAATAACAATCAAACAAATAAATAAATAAGTATAATAAATATAATAAATAAAATAAATAAAAATTATAATGAATAAATAAAAAGATAATAAATAATAAACCCAACACAAATCTCCAAGGCGAGCTGCTGCCAGGATCACCGTGCAAAGTCCCACGGAACAAAGAGCGAGGTCATTTGTGAAGGAACCTGAGCGCAGCTCGTTAATTCATTAATTAATCAATGCTTCCTTAGTGCTCTGGGTAATACTTTTCAACCAGTTCAGAGTAAAACGGTTTGGGGTTGATGCCTGAGATTTCAGCTTTCCTATTTTCAGGTTCTGTGCTGCCTAAGGATGCAGTTCTGAGCCTCACGTTCAGGGTCACTCAGCTCTTCACAGAACAAGCAGACAAAACAAATCTTTTCCTGCTGAGCACCAAGGACAACTTTCAGCCCCAAAAGCACAAACAAGGGTGGCTGAAGGGAGGAACAAGAAGGATGGGACCTCACACCCTGAAGCTGTAATTGGACAATTAAACCCCAATATGCAAATGGACCAAAACTGATAAAAATGTAAAATCTCATGATTGGGGGACATTTTATGTGACCATTCCCAACCCACCCTGGGTGCAGCCTTGGTCAGGCTCCTGTAATGCTCAGGGTGGGTCCTGGAAACCTTTTAATAAATTTATTTAATTTTATTCTCTAGCTCTGTCCAGCCTCTGGTTCAGGTCAGCCTTCCTAAGGCATCAGGGTTGGAAGGGATCTTAAAAAAAACCTTCCAATTCCATGGGCAGGGACACCTCCCCCTGGAGCACCCCAGGGTGCTCCAAGCCTTGTCCAGCCTGGCCTGGGACATCCCAGGGATCCAGGGGCAGCCATGGGAGGAGTTTAAAGGACTCAGGAACACAACTGGAATTCAAAAAACCCTACCCTGAGGAATGAAATCACTCAGCTTCACTGGAAAACCTCCCGTGCAGAGCTTCAAACTTGGCTTCACTTTAAACTGAGCTCTTTAAAGCTGAGTTTAAACTGAGCCAAGCTCTGTAACTGATCCTTCCTCCCCGAGCCAGACATGGAGAAATTCCAAAGTCTGAAGACCTTTCTGGGTGTGTGTGTGGGAGGGAAATCAGTTTAATTGCACCTCCGTGCGATCAAACTCTTGTGGTCTCTCTGATGCTGGGGATCAACGCATTCGGGGCTCTCACAAACCACCCAGACAATTTCTGCTCAGGAGCTTTGAAGTGAAGACACAGGTGAGGAGCACTCCCAGCCCACCCTGAAGGATCCTGGACACCTTCACCTGCTTCCTTTTTTTTTTTTTTTTTTAATTTTTTTTCTTTTTTTTTTTTTCTTCTTTTTTTCTTTTTTTTTTTTTTTTTGTTTTGGTTTTTTTTGGGTTTTTTTCCCTCCCCAGGTGACCTTGGAGTTGCAAAGGTTCAGGAAAGGGTCGTGGCAGCAGCCAGGGTGGATATTTAAGGATATTTTAGGATATTTCAGGATGTTTAAAACCAGGTTTTGGACAGGGCTTGGAGCAAGCTGGGCTGGTGGAGGTGTCCCCTTAAAACTCATCATTCATTCAGCGATGTTGTCATAGGTTAGCACAGTTTAAATTTTGTTAGAAAAGACAGACCTCTTAAAACATTTAAAACATTAAAACATTAACAATGTTTTAAAAGCTTCATTTAGTTTTTTTTCTTTCCTTTTTTTCTTATTTCCATCCTTTCAGCGTGTGTAAATCAACTATCTTTGTAATTTAAAGATAAGCCTGTTTTGCTCTTGGTGTTCTCCTAGTCACATAAAATATAATAAATAATATAATAAATAAAAATATAATAAAATAAATAAAAAGATAACAAATAAATAAAAAATATAATAAATAATAAAACCAACACAAATATCCAAGGCGAGCTGCTGCCAGAGAGATGAGTTTTAAGATCCTTAAAATCCTTTGGGATTTTCCAACCCAAATCCTTCTGTCATTTCATAAATATTAATTTAGTGCAGGAAAAGGGGGAAAAAATCACCTCAAAGTATTAAGGAATATAATTTCCTTTCAGCCTCGCTGCATTTGACCAGTCAGTTATTGGAAATATTGTTTCACTCCAAGCAGCAGTGAAATTCCAACCCTGGGGTTGGAACTGAAAGGAAAAACTTTGATTCCCAATCCAGTGGGGACACCTAGAGGGAAAGGAAGAATTTCACCCAGAGGGAAAAAAGGGATTTCAACCAGAGGGAAAAGAAGGATTTCACTCAGAGGGAAAGATTTCACCCAGAGGGAAAGGAAGGATTCCACCCAGAGGGAAAAGAAGGATTTCAGCCAGAGGGAAAGGAAGGATTCCACCCAGAGGGAAAGGAAGGATTTCACCCAGAAGGAAGGGAATGAAAAAGGAATTTTTGTAAAGCTCTGCTTTGAGCCAGAAGCTCTGGAATCTTTTAGTTCATCCTCTAGAAGGAGGAAAGTGCTCCAGGAAAAAAAACAGAGGGAAAAAGGAGAAGCCTGAGCCTCTTCCCAAGGGTCCTGGGGCATCCCTGCCTCCCCAGGAGCTGCTGTTTGTATCAGTGGCATGTGCAGAGCCTGGAACCTCTGGAATAAAGCCCAGGAGAGGGAATCCCGTTTAAACCTTTCCTATCCAACCTCCCCTCCATTCCCCACCCTCCAGGATGGGATCCCCACGAGGTTTTTTTGGGGTTTTTTTGAGCTTTCCTTTTCCTCTCTGAAGGAACTGTGAGACATCAGAGCCATCCAAGCTCCACAGGAGCCCAGCCCGGTGCTGTTCACCCTTGGAATTTCCTGCTCAAACCTGCAGGAAAACTTGGGCTGGATTTTATTCCTCCACCTCCACGCGAGGTGGGGCCCCACCTGGAAATTTGCAATTCCAAAGATGTTTTTTTGGCTCGGTGCCTTTTTTTTTTTGTTGTTGTCATTGTTTAGTCTGGGTTTTGCCAAAATAAAGGGGAGCAGAGAACCACCCACATGGGACTTGGAAATGTGTTTTATTTTATAAAATTTTTATATTTTCAGAGCATAAATCCTTTTTTTTTTATTGTTTGAGAACTCCTTGACAAGCACAGAGTGCTGCTGAAGGAGAAGAAAAAATATCCCCTTGTCCACCTGGGATTCATCCAAACATCTGAGAGTCAGGGCTGGAATAATTGGAGTTGTTTTGTTTTTTTATTTTTTCTCACTCTTAAAATGACTGGGAGAGCCTCACCTCAACTTTAATTTCTGGGCAGACTTCAAAGGAACCCAAAGTAAAATTGCTGTGATCAAGCCTTGCCTTCCTGTCCCAGGTTTGGGCAGCTAATTAATAATAATTAAGAATTAATTCCAGTTAAGGCAGCGCCTTTAATGAGGTGTTTCCCACCTCAGCAGGATGTGTGGGACCACCACAATCCAAGGGATTTCCTGGCATTCCAGGTGTGGAGAAACCCTGGAATTATTTTTTCTCTCTCACAGCAAAGGGCTGAACCAACCAAGCTGCAAAATTGAAATTAAAAGAACGAGGAATGGATTTAGACATGTGAATATTCCATTAAACTGCAGCTGCTTTCCAGGAAATTTGTGTAAAAAAAAAAAAATGGGAATAGAAAAAGCTGAAACTTAATGAGGTTTTAATAACTGACCGTTCCTTCCCAGGCCTGTTATTCCAATCATTTCTGGGAATAATTCTTATTTCCATAAATTAAATTCTTATTTCCATCTGTTATTGCTTTGTCTCTGCTTTTCTTCCTTGGCCATTTGGAAATTTTCCTTTCATTTTTTGTGGTTTGAGGCTCCCAAGATCTCAAGAGAGGCAGAAATGAAAGTGGAAAATACTGACAGGAAAAGAAAAGGAAGGAAAAAAAGGGAAAAAATGCCCAGAAAATGCAAAAAAGTGATGGAAGTCAAACAGGGGTGAAGTTTTCCCAGTGTCCAGAGGGGAAATTCTTTAAATCAGCCAAAATGGGAACATCCCATGGCTGTCAAATTCCCTGGCACTTTTAATCCATTGTAGAAAGAAGTTTAGGGGAAATTTGTGGAATATTCTGGTAAAATCAGGGAATTTGCTGGGAATTTTGCCATCAGTTCCACTGAATTTGCTTTGATAGCTTAGCTCTGTTTTAAAAGATTTTTTTTTGGTGGTGAAAACCTCTCCAAGAAAAGAAATGCAAATGAGGATATGAAACAACGACAGCAACTTCTGAGTATAAAAAATCTCTGTAAAACTGAGTGGTTCCACATTTATAATTTTAAGATCTAAACTCTGGTTTTTTTTAATCAAGATTCCTCCCTCAGTCCTCAACTTCCACTCCCTGGCTCCCAAATTTATTCCCACAAGCAGCACCACCCACTAGAACTGCCAAGAGATCCCATTTCCATCATTAGCATCTCACACAATAATCTAGAAATAAATGGATATTTGGAATTATTACCCTCAAGTCTCCAGCAAAGACGAGCCCTTATTGAGGAATTAATTAATAAAATTAAGCCAGGCAAAGACTGGAAATAAAAATTTCCCTATTAAATTCAGCTTATCCTGAATATTTTTTTTAAAAAATCAAAATTAAAGAACATCACCCTCCTGAAGACATGAGGAAAAAAAATCAAGAGGAATTTTGCATTTCTCTCGTCCTGGTGTTAAAGAAATTGCAGATTTATTATTTCGTGGGGAATTTTTCGAGTTGGGAATTCACTATCATTTGCTCCCATCCCGTTCCCAAAAAAATTCAATCCAGAGGAAGAAGGGACGTTTTGAAATCCTATAGGTTGGGTTTTACTTGGCAGAACTTTGGGGAGACAAAGTTAAAACCCGATGGAAATGAAGGAAAAATTCCTAATATTTTTTTTTTTTCACTTGGGCTTGGAAGTGAAAGCTTTGGAGTGATGTGGAACTGAGCATTCCTCAAAGTTCTACCCTGGCCAGAGCAGCAGGATTTAGGGATTTGAGTTGATTTTAGGGAATTGAGTTGATTTTAGGGGTTTGAGTTGATTTTAGGGATTTTAATTGGTTTTGGGGATTTGAGTTGATTTTAGGGATTTGAGTTGATTTTAGGGATTTTAGGGGTTTGAGCTGATTTTAGGGGTTTGAGTTGATTTTTAGGGATTTTAGTTGATTTTAGGGTTTGAGTTGATTTTAGGGATTTGAGTTGATTTTAGGGAATTCAGTTGATTTTAGGGGTTTGAGTTGATTTTAGGGATTTGAGTTGATTTTGGGGATTTGAGTTGGTTTTAGGGGTTTGAGTTGATTTTAGGGATTTGAGTTGATTTTGGGGATTTGAGTTGATTTTAGGGATTTGAGTTGATTTTGGGGATTTTAGTTGGTTTTAGGGATTTTAGTTGGTTTTAGGGGTTTGAGTTGATTTTGGGGATTTGAGTTGATTTTAGGGATTTTAGTTGATTTTGGGGATTTTAGTTGATTTTGGGGATTTTAGCTGATTTTAGGGATTTGAGTTGATTTTGGGAATTTGAGTTGATTTTGGGGATTTTAGTTGATTTTATGGGCTTAAGTTGATTTTGGGGATTTTCGTTGGTTTTATGGGTTTGAGTTGATTTTAGGGGTTTGAGTTGATTTTAGGGATTTTAGTTGGTTTTAGGGACGTTAGTTGATTTTCATGGGCTTTTCCCTGGAAAAGCAGCAAGGCCCATTCCACACAGCTGTTGTGCACACATTCCCTGGGAACAGGAATAACGGGAATATTGAAAGTCTAAAGCTCTGAGATGGGAAAAGCTTGATCCAGGTGGAAGTTGAAGTTTTCCCCTGATGGAACAGCAGCACAATCCCATCCTTTTCCCATCATCCTGACCAAAGTGCAGAATTCCTCCTCTCCTCCCACTTTTATTTCTCCCAGTTTTCCGTCTCAGAATCACCAATCCCACAGGGCTGTGGCTTTGCTGTCTCCAGCCTGATCCCAATTCCAGAGGGGAACAACAATCCTGCCCCTTCCTGCCAGTCCAGGGCTCCTCCAAATCCTCTCCAGGAGCAGAAGGGCTGAGGCTGCCACTTCTCAACCCCTCAGGAATTTGCTCAGCTTTGTTTCCCAGAATTAATTTTCCCTTTTTGTGCGTTGATCCAAGGGGGGTTTAAATCCCTTCAAAGAGGGCAAAGAGGAATTGATGGAATATTTCAAATATTGAACGGATGGACTATTTCAAATATTGAATTTTTAAAAATTCAAATATTTTAATTTAATTTATTTTGATTCAAATATTTTTAACATTTCAAATATTGAATTGATGGAATATTTCAAATATTGAATTGATGGAACATTTCAAATATTGATAGAATATTTCAAATGTTTAATTGATGGAATATTTCAAATCCAAGGCTTTTGTGGAGCCAGGGAAGCAGAGATCCTGATGATCTGAGGTGCTCTCTCCACATTCCCAGAGGGTTAAAACTCAATTTTTACAATTCTTTTTTAGGGAATGAGTGCAGGGCTTTTGTTTCTGGAGTTGAGGAGAAGATTAAATAAACAAAACCAGGATGGAGCCTTTCCTACAGCTCAACTCAGCTCAGTGGTTGGTTTAGCCAGGCTTGTCTCTCTGGTTTATTCCTGGTTTAAAGTCAGGAAAACTCCTGCAAACCACATATAAAACAATTCCTATTAACAGATATTTTCTGCACCCTCCAGCCCATTTTGGAGCATCCCTGGATATTCTCTCACTTGAATGATTCCAGCAAAATCATTCCCATCATTTGGAATCAGCCTGGATTAGGAGGATCAGGTGCTTCTCCTTGAAAAAGCAGCAATAAAGTTTTTTTCAGGAGACTTTTTATCTCTTTCCACAGCAAATTCCAGGAGATTTGAGATCAGAAGCAGCAGCTGCCAGACTCGCTCAGGGAATCTGGGAATGAGCTCAGGCTGGGGGAGCATGAGGAAAACCTTTTGTAGGCTCAGTTTTGGGAACATCTCTGAGCTCCAGTCCTGTCTGAGCAGGAAACGTTTTTATTTTACATCATTTGCTGGTTTAGAAGGAATATTTTAACAATCTGCTTCAGGAGAGCAATACCCAGCTCTGCTGCAAACGCTTTTGATTTATAAATTAAGTGATTTTTTTAATTAATAATTACTACAGCTCCTCACAAGGAGGAATCTTCTCTGGGTTTTTATTTCACTGGATAAAAAAGCTCTGAAGGGCTCATCCTTATCACCAAGGACCATTTTTTACATTTTTTTTTTGACATCCTAAATTAATCCCCTTTTTTTGAGGTTTCCCATTCTTGCAAAGCACCTGCAAGGAGCTTGGCCTGAAAATATTAATTAGAGCAGCCCAAACAACTGGATGTTGAGGATGATGATTGGTGAGGGAAGATAATTATTTGCTAAGTGTAGCTTGACTTCTGCTTTACAAGACAATAATGAGCAGCCTATCATCAGCATCGAAGTAATTAAAAGCTTGGTGTGAAGACAATCAACGTTTACACCGAGGGATGGTGAGGGCTGAAAGGTTTGCCTGGGGTTTAATCACTTTAATCACATTGCCTGGTGCTGCAGCATGGTTTAAAATGAAGATTTTACAGGTATTTTTCTTTCTCCTGTCTTTTCTCTCATCTTTCCTATGAGAAAATTCATTTTTTTCCCAGCATTTCCAAGCACTGATGTAATATTTGTTAATTCATGTTCCCAAAATATAATGATAAAGTAATTCATGATTTCCTGACAGGGCAATATTGGTGGAGGGTAAGGATATGTTCTCTGTGATAAGTTTTGTAAATGCTAATTCATGTTCTCATCATGTATTTCATGTAATCATAATGCTTGCTGTTATGGGTGGTAGTAAACGTGTAATTTTAGGAATGTCAAAAGAAAACTCCCCTGGCACAGAGGAACATCTCCAGCTCCAGGAAAGAGACAATGGAATCACAATGCCAATAGGAGGTGGAGAGCCACGACGGATGCCAGGACTTTGAAGGAATGTGCTGCTTCAACCTTTCTTCACACTCAACATCCATCCATGCAAACATCCAGAAACTGGAAGGATTAGTGAAGGACATAAAAACACAAAGGTCTCTGGACTGGATTGACAATCTTTTCGGACAACGGGGATTGACGGGATGGGTGGCATCTTTGGTTAAAGGTGTTTTGTGGGTTCTCATTGTAATTCTCATCGTGCTACTCATGTTCTCATGCCTAGGGATGGGTGGCATCTTTGGTCAAAGGTGTTTTGTGGGTTCTCATTGTAATTCTCATCGTGCTACTCATGTTCTCATGCCTACTACGCTGCTTTAAAAAAGTGGCTGGAGAGGCTTTTTTACTGAATATAAACGGGGGAGTTGTGGGGGTGGGGGAGAGGCTTTTTTACTGAATATAAACGGGGGAGTTGTGGGGGTGGTGCCTTGCCTTGGAGGCAGCCCTTGCTGAGGAGTTAAGAAGAAATTGCACAACCCCACCCAGACCCTGAGATAACAAAGCTACCCCCTGCTTACGGTGACTCTCCTGGAAGACCCACAAACACCCTCGGGACCTTATGTAGATCTGTTGTAACCGATTAGTTTTGTACCCTTCCCCCCTCCCACCTCGTTCCCTATAAAACCCCTGAAACTGCCCTGAGAGCCAGGGCACTCTGCCCTCGGCTCCCTTCGCTGATGTCTCTACAATAAAGCTGCTTGTGGAACCGCCAAAACGAGGCGCTCTCTCTCTCTCTCTCTCTCTCCACCCCGAAGCCGGCTACAGGGGAAAGCGAATGTTATAAATGCGTATTTTGGAGTTGGCTTTTCGCAAATATTGACATGAACGCTACACATACAGTGTAAGATATTTTCTTTAGCTCAAAGGAAAGAGAAGCTGCCCCAAGAGAATGTTTTACAGAGGTAAGATTTACAACAGAATAAAAACGCCCCTAGATTCTTCGAACAAAGATACGTATCTCTCAGAACCTACAGAACCAGACGCTCCGAATCCACGAAGGCACGACTCCCTGTCGCCAAAAAGGCTTAGCAAAGGACTCTTGAAAAACAAGTTTGTTTTTGATAAGGCATGCATAATTATTAAGTTGTAGTCCTCAAAAAGAGGAGGGTTTCTACCGAAAATCGCCTTTTCTCCTTTTAACTAGCATGGGTCTAGGATGGAGCAGGGACATAGTCTGGACTATTTTCTTTGCCCCTTTTATTGTCTCCTTATTTGTCCTACCTCTGAACATTTTTTAAACTTTTATTTGTATTAAATTTTTTTGTAACCAATTTTATTCTTTATTAAATTTTCATAAATTTCTAAAGATGAGTGATTGGCATTTATCGCAGCGAAGCTTCACAAGAGGCAGAAACTGAAATCACAGAGCTGAATCAATAAGAGGTGAGAGGAGATACTTTCTGGGGTGGCTCGGCTCTCCTTGGGGGCCCAGAGCTACGGACCCCCCCTCACCAGCTGGGATATTAAGAGAGGAGGGGCAATTGACATCTGATAAGAACTGATAGCCCAGAGGATACATCTTATCTGAGACATTAAGGGTACTCAGAACACATCCTGCACACCCAGGAAACCTTTTCAAGCCCAGCCGTGGCTCCCCTATCAGCTGCACCATCAAGAAACAAAAGAACCTAAAGAAATTCTGCACCGAGCAGCGGGTCCAGCCCTACAAGTTTCAGGTCCCCCTTGATTCCAGGACCTAGAATCACAGAATTTCCAGGTTGGAAGAGACCTTCAAGATCATTGAGTCCAACCCATACTCTTAACACCTTAACTAGACCATGGCACCAAGTGCCATATCCAGTCTCTTCTTAAACACATCCAGGGATGGTGACTCCACCACCTCCCTGGGCAGGCCATTCCAGAACTTTATCACTCTTCCTGTGAAAAACTTTTTCCTGATATCCAACCTATACTTCCCTTGACGCAGCTTAAAACTGTGTCCTCTCGTTCTGTCCGTTGTTGCCTGGAGAAAGAGACCAACCCCCAACTGACTAGTGTCGTGTTGTCAGACACAACACGGGAGGTCTCACCCGGTGCCGGCACCGTCTATTTCCTTGCTCTGTCAATTTTGGTATTGGCTTTGTCAATCTCGCGCTCGTGATTTTTCACTGGCAATCTTGAGACATAAACTTTAAAGAATATAGGATTTTAAGAAAATTAAGATTTTAGTTAGAAGTAGGCCTTGTGTTTTTGGAGTTAATTAAAAGCTTTGTGGTTAGTTAAGGAAGACTGGGCTTGAGTTAACTTTTTTCAAATAACTGATTGCTTGTCAACTTTATGTTTGCTTAGCTGTGCTTGCAACAATAAATAGAGAATCTGATAAATAGGTTTAAGGATACGGGACAATTACAGAGACTCCCAAATGCTGAAACTTATTGAAAGTCACGTACCTAAGGAAATGGGAGTCCTACCAACACTCATTTGTCACATTTGCATTGAAAAGGTAGAAAGTTCAGAGCGATGAAGAGTCATTTTACTTCCTCATTTGAAACCCACTCCTCTTCAATGGGACCACCGACCCATTTCAAATAACAAACTACGCATGCTTAGTTGTTTTTTTTGCTAATTACCATACGAAGCGGAGAATGGGATGTACCAGGGTTATGAATATGCATTTGTATTTTGGATATTCAACAGTTTTGTAAATAAAATGACTTTGTGATCTTCTGTAAGGCGCGGTACGCTTTTGGGGACTACCCCTCGTGCTGCCCGGCGATGTAATAAACACACACTTTCTAACTTTAAACTGTTAGAGAGTTTTTGTCCGTCTCAGTTGGATATCGGTATTAGGTCGATATTCATATTTTTAATAAATCAATCTGGCAATCAATTCTATTTTATTTTAATTGGCTCTACTTATTTCTAACAACTGAGAAACGCCAAATTGCACTGGGAATGGAAGAGATTCCACAGGCACCGCCAGCATTTCATGTTCAGAGGTCGCCAAGAGGACACGAAATCGTCCTTCAGCTGGGTTTATTAATTCCAACACATTTCACACAAAAAAATCCAGGATTTTTTTTTTTTCCCCAGAGCTGCTCACACCTTCGTTGTCCCTTGGAGGAAAAACACCAGGTACAAGAGAGTTCTCCTGCACCAAGAGTTGTGAAGAGGTGTCCAGTAAAATCAGGATTTTCATTTTAATAAACCCTGGCACTCCAAATGTAAGGAAAGAGAAAAGTGACCTTGAAATGTTTCACTGAACGGTATTCTAGAGCAGAAAAAAGAAAAAAATCACAGTCAAATCCACTCAAGTTTCAGGGATAATTTCTTCCCAGCCCTCTGCCAGTTGCTGGAACATTGTGGAATTCTTGCCCAAGGAACAAAGGACACGAGTGGGGTTTAAACACTTAAAAAAAATCAAATCTTATTTGATTTTTGGGGGTTTTTTTTAATGAATTATTCCACTCAGTTTTAGGGATAATTTCTTCCCAGTTGCTGGAAGATTGTGGAATTCTTGTGCCAGGGACAGCTGAGGAGGAGCCCAAGGAACAAAGGACACAAGTGAGGTTTTAACCCTTAAAAACTCCTGATTTTTATTTTTTTTTAATTAATGATCCAACTCAGTTTTAGGGATAATTTCTTCCCTATTTCTAAATTATTTAGGGATAATTTCTCCCCAGTTGCTGGAAGATTGTGGAGTTCTGGTGCCAAGGGCAACAAAGGACACAAGTTGAGTCTTAACCCTTAAAAACTCTTTGATTTTTTTTAAATGAATTATTCCCAAATTATCAACAGCCTTTTCCAGTAATTTCAGGCCAAAATATGGATCCATAATTTGGGATTCTCTGGTCTCCTGGGAATTGTTTGAGGCCTCTGCAAGGACAACTGCCTGCTGTGGTTGTGGGTTCCTCACACTCCAGACACTCACAAAAAAGCCAAACAAAACACCAAAACAAACAAAACACTGGGAATTGGAGCCTTTGGACATTTTCTGCAAGCTCCGAGCTTCCAATTATGCTCAAGCGCTGCATTTTAATCAGCACCTTCTTCAGGGGAGGAAAAAGTTTCCAGTTTGGGTAAACTTTGATGTGATGATGGCAAGGAAAAAAAAATGGGTGTTGGACTTTTCACGAGCCTCTCAGCAGCCCTAGAAAAATCTGCAGGAGCAGCAGGAGCTTTAATCCCAGCCAAGCTCAAGAGCAAACAAACATCGGTGGCTTTAGAAAAGCCGTAATTAAGGAGAAGAAAGGCAAGAAAAGCATCGGCATCAAAAGCGCTTGTGCTGGGTCAGTGGCCAACAAACAAGCGCCTTGCATGGGAGAAATGTGGGGAGGGAAGAAATCAAAGCCCTTTCTGGATTTATTGCAGCTTGTGCAAGTGATTGGGGAAGATTTTTAAAAGCTTTTCTTGAAATATTTAATTCAAGGACTCTCTCTTGAGATGCCTCGTTAAAGGCGGTTCTGGTGATGAGTGAAGAAATTCCCTGCTGTTGCTCCAGGAACAAAGCTCTCCCTGACAAAATTCCTGCGTGGATGGGAAGGGTTTTGTTTCATATTAAACCTCTCAGGCTGCCACTAAAAAAATTCCACTTTTCTCCCTTCTTCATCCCTGCAAGCCTCATCCAGCAATCCCACAGCCACAGGGAAAGGTGGAAGGGTAAAACTCGATTTTTATTTTTATAATCAAAGCAACTCCCCAGTGGGGCTGAAGGGTTTGAGGAGCCCCAGCTTGGGCAGCAGCTCAAGGTTGAGAATTGGAGAGAATTCTCAAAACATTCATTTTGAGAATTCTCCCAAAACTCTTGAGTTCTTCCCCTGCTCCTTTGGCAGCCTCAGGGTTGATCCCAGAAGGAGCTGCCTGGCTCAGCCCTGAGCATCTTTTCCACCTTCCACCCCTCTTCATAAAAACACTTTTTACCCCAAATCAGCCAATTAAATGGGATTAATCTCATTGGAGTTGATGTTTTTCCAGGTGTTAAAGAGAACAGTTGGCTCTGGAGAGAGATAAAAAAAAAAAAAAATCAACTTTCCAAGCTCCAGGCTTGCCTGGGGTTGGAAGGAGCTGCTCCAGAGCCATTCTCCAAGAAAAATGATTCTCCAGGAAAAACACGAAGTGTCTGGGGTAGGAGAGAAGCCTCAGCTTCATTTCCATGGGTTTCCCCTCAAAGCTTCACCCGGATTCACCTCCAGATTAGAGCAACTGGGAAGTTGGGAACAAGATTAGAGAGCAAACAAACAAATCCCAAGATAAATGGTGTTTTATCTGTACGAGAGAAAAGGTTTTGTCTTTTTTTTTGGTTTTTTGTCATCTCCTTGCAGCTAAAGGGGGGAAAGGTTGAGAGAAGAACACTCATCCACTTGTTGTGCTGCTAAATTTTGGGAAAAAACTCTAGAAAAAGAGGGAACGTCTCCTTGGCAAAGTCATTCTCTTTATTTTTCCTTCTCTGGGCACACCCTGCAGCTTCCTCTCACTTTTGAACCCGAAACCTGATGCAAGAGCTGCAGGTGCATAGCCCAGGGGAGAAAAAAAAGAAAATAAATAAAAAAGATAAATAGAAAATGAGAAGATGTGAAAAGCATCCTCAGCTCAAACATTCCCTGCTCATAACTGGGTGAAGTCACTGTCTCCAGCACTGTCTCCTCCCTTTTTAGCCACCACAAACAAGAGGCTGCTACCAAATCCCCACCTCCCTCTCTTTTGGGAGCATCAGGAATCCTCCAGCGGCGTCACAGGAGCGAAATTCGATGCTTTAAAAATACCCCACTGAAGCAGCAGATTCCAGACTGCTCGGGAATGTTGTAGCCCTGAGAATTCAAGGCTAAGAAAGGGAATTACCTCGCCCTCCAACACTGCTGGGGGGATTTGGGGAATCCAGAGGCTCCCAGAGCTCTGGGGGTGCCCGGAGTGAGGTTGGAGCAAGCTCGGGGTCGGGTTACAGGGCTGGGGACAAAAGCTCCTTCACGGATGTGTGCACACACTCAGGGCTGAGGCCAATGAAGTCACTTGTTGTGCAGATATTGAATTTATTTATGGTTTAGTAGGGACTGGAGGCCTTTGCTTAAATCCCAGTCAGACCCTTGGACATAAAACAGATTTTGCACATTTGGCTGAAGTTTAAAAATCCAACTGCTGCCAGATTTTGGTCTATTTTTTTTAATTAAAACAAAATAAAACAACAACAAAACCCTCTGTCACTCTGTCCTAGTTTGCCTCTTCCCCAACAGCTGCAAGGATTAAACAATTTAAATTCTGTTATTGGTGGTTTGGGGAAGCAAACAGCTCAAATGATGCCAGCTGGGATTTGGGAGATCCCATCTGGGTACTGGGAGCAGCTCTGGGCTTCCCAGTACAAGGAGCAGCAACGGGAGTAAAAAGATGCCCAGGGTTAAAAAAGGGACTGAGAGCAGGAGGCTCGGCCTGGGAGAGGTAAAAATGGATTTAGGGAAGGTAAAAAGGGACTCAGAGAAGGTGAAAAAGGAATTTAGGGAAGGTAAGAAAAGGGATTTAAATAAGGTAGGAAAATGGGACTCAGGGAAGGTAGAAAAGGGATTTAAGGAAGTTTAAAAAAAGGGATTTAAGTGCTGTCTACATGATCTAAAAAGGAGATAGAGCCAAAAAGAGCCTTCCACAAGCTGCAGCATGGAAAATTTCCTGTAAATAGAAGGAAAATTTTCCCCCAGTGAGTGTGATCGAGCTGGGAGAGGTAAGGAAATCCCTGTCCTTGGAGGTTTTCAGAGTTCACCCAGGCAATGCCAAGCTGGTCTAAATCTGAAGTTGGGCTGGAGATCTCCCAGTGAAACTTTTCCATTATTCTGAACAAGCCTCAAGCAGCAGAATCTGGAGTTGCTCTGCATCACCAGACCACGGAGGTGCTGAGCTCCACCCTGAGTGTCCAGATGGAGAGTTAACACCTTTAATTCTTACCTGCATTCATTCCTTTTTAGTTTTAGCCCAATTTCCTTGGCCTCTCCCACACGAGGAAGCCTCACCCAGGAATGCTGGACCATCCCAAACCACCAAAGCCCCCAATCAGGCTCTGCTTTTCAAAGTGTGCTAATTAGTTTGATTTTTTCAAACATTTCCCTTTCAAAGCCCGCTAAGCCCTTCTGCCACCCAGAACTTGCAGGATCCTTGCAAAACCCAAGCTCATCAATGTTTACTTTGCTTTTCTCGCCTAATTAAGAACATCCACTCCAGCCCCTGGGAAGTTTTTTTCCAGGTTTCAAAAGGAGGGGACTGCTCCACTCACCTTCCTCGCTCTCATTTCCATGGAAAAATGAGGCTGGAGGAAAAGCACGAGGATTTGTCACTCCTACAAGCCAAGCTGGGATGCAAAGGTTGATCACACCCAGGAATAAATTTCTGTCCCCAAACAGCATTTGGAGGTAGAAACTCTCTGTGCTGAGGTAACTAAAGCCACTTTTGTCAGATGTGAGAGGTTTCCACATCACCTGACCTTTGGAGAAGTCATTTCCTAACCTCGAGGGCAACAGAAAACCCAAACCTCTGCTGATCTGGGTCTCTCAAATTTGTTTAAATTCTAAACACACCCAAGTAACGTTTTGGGGTCGACGCAATTAAGATGAACTGAATTATTCCCTAAGTTTCTTTCAGGCTGTGACCTTGGGAAAATCTCCCAAGTTCCGTGCCTCAGAGTTACAGTAACAGGCGTCTCACACAGGGGTTTAAAAATCAGAATAAAAGCAGAGCTGGTGCTGAGGTGGATTTTATGCCCAGGAGAGGGAGTGCACAGGGTGCCCGGAGAAGCTCTGGCTGCTCCTGGGATCCCTGGAAGTGCCCAAGGCCAGGCTGGGATAGTTGGGAGGTGGCACTGGATGATCCTTAAGTATTGTAATATTGGTTAATTCATGTTCCCAAAAATATAATGATTTCCTGACAGGGTGATACTGGTGGAGAGTAAGAATAAAGAAGCTGTAAAGCTTCAGGAGGCACTGCCAGCTCTGGCGGGAACTGAATGGTAACCTCACGAGAGCCTCTTTTACATTACCTTTGTGTATGTTTACAGATTATATTTTATACATGTAATATCCACGGGTGCGGGTGATGGTGAATTATATTATTTCTGAGTGCCAGGAAAATCCTTTGCAGCACAGAATCCTACCCGAGTCCGGGAAGGAGACAAAGGAATTAACATACCAATACAAGGAACAGAATGCTGAAACCAGGTGCAGTAGATATCTGATAAAGAGTAACGACGACGGTATCAGCAGAGTCATCGAAAGATAAAGAAGCTATAGAAATTCAGAACTGAGCAGTGGCACCAACATCAACTCAAAAAAATTACATATTCCCCCTCGATATTTGGACTATTTTAAACATGTTTTAACTTGTTCCGTGAACTAAGGGTATAAAACTGGAAGGCCGGGACTGAGATCCCACCCAGGGCGGCCCTGTCCATTCCCTTGCTCCGCAGACTGTGAATTTCGGTGTTGGCTTTGTCAATTCCGTGCTCACTGACAACCTGGTAATAAATTCTTGTTTATTTTAATTGGCTCTACTTATTTATAACAAGTATAATTTCCAACCCTTTAAAATTCCGTGAGAGGACCAGCTACAAACCCCGTCCTCATTAGGGGACAGGCAGGGAAAGCTGTTATACCCTGAGGAAAGAAGCGTCCATCTCATGAGGCAGAAAGGCAAAGGATTCTCCCACAGCCCGCAGGACAGGAACTCCCCCTAGGAAATGGGAAGGGAGGGAATTTCCCCGGAAAATCCCCTCACAGCCGGCCGGGGCTTCCCTTCACAAGGCAGTAAGGAAGCTAAAGCGACCCTCCTTCCACAGGAGACCGGCGGGGTCTCCTCTGAGGGCACACACGCCCCGCGGGTCACCCTCAGCCCCTCACGGGGGGACGCGGGGGGATCGCGACTCCTACCGGCTGCAGGAGGCGGCCACACCGGGGGTGCCGCTCGCCGGGGGCGAGGTGCTGGCCCTGCCCCGTCTCCGCGCAGGGGGTTTCTGGCCCAGGGGCTCTGCCTCCATGGGGATGGGGACCGGGAGCGGCGCTGGCAGCGGCGGTGACGGCAGCGGCGCCTCAGCCCGGGGAGAAATGGCGGCGGCAGCGGCGGCGGTTTGAAAATGGCGGCGGTGGCGGCGTTGGCCAATCAGAAGCCGCGGGGGCGTGGCCAGAGGGCGGCGCGGGCTGTGAGGGAGGCGGCGGGCGCAGCGCCCCCTGGCGGAGCGCGCTTGAGGGAGCGCCCCGGCCGTGGGGAAACTGAGGCACCGGGAGACATCGCCCTCCTCATCCTGATATTCCAGGAATCCCAGCTTATTGAGGCTGGAAGAGACCTCGGAGATCATCGAGTCCACCACCTTGTTAGCCAGACCTGAGCACTGAGTGCCACGTCCAAGTCACTCCTTAAACATCTCCAGGGATGGTGAGTCCGCCACTGCCCTGAGCACCCCTTCCAATGTTTAATCACCCTTTCCATGAAGGAATTTTCCCGATATCCACCCTGAGGCTCCCCTGGCCCAGCCTGAGGCCGTTGCCTCTCCTCCTGTCCCTGTTCCCTGGGAGCAGAGCCCGACCCCCCCGGCTGTCCCCTCCTGTCAGGGAGCTGTGCAGAGCCACAGGGTCCCTCCTGAGCCTCCTCCAGGCTGAGCCCCTTTCCCAGTTCCTCCTGGTTCTCCAGACCCTTCCCAGCTCCATTCCCTGGACCTGCTCCAGCCCCTCAAGGTCCTTCCTGAACTGAGGAGCTCAGAAGTGACCCCAAGATTCCAGGTGGTCCCTCAGCAGTGCCCAGCACAGGGGACAGTCACTGCCCTAACCCTGCTGGCCACTCCATTCCTGCTAAAATCCAGGTGCCAGCAGCCTCTTGCCCACCTGGGCACACCTGGGGATGTCCAGCCACTGTCACCAGCACCCCCAGGGCCTTTCCCAGCTTTCCAGCCCCTCTGCCCCAGCCTGGAGCATTCCATGAGGTTGTTGTGGTCAAAGAGTAGAACCTGGCCCCTGGTCTTGTTGAAGCTCCATCCATTCCCACCTCCATCCGTGATCACTGGGAGGGAACAGCTGGAGCTGTGTCAGGTGGGGTTAGGCTGGATTTTAGGAAAAAAGCTTCTTCCTGGGAAGGGAAGCAACAGCCTCACCCAGTCCCAAAGCAGCAAAAAAAATCAGCAAAAATTTGGAGGAGAAACAGCTCCTCCCTAAAAAAATAAAGGAAAATTTACACCTCAGAAATCAGCTCGAATCTGAAAAATTTACCTCAGCCACCTTCTCTCAAAACACACCCAAGGGATTGAAATCCTTGAGCTGTGTTGTGGCACAAAACCATTTGTGGGGAGGTTTTTGAATCTGATAGAGCTGGGAAAAAGCAGCTGCCTTGGCCAGACAGAGCAGCAAATCCCCAAACCCTGCCTTGGAAAGGCATCAGGAGCCCCCGCTGTTCCTCCCATCCCACATCAGGGTCAAGTGGAGCTTCCAGCAAGACTCTGGGGGAAGTTTTGGATGCTCTCAGGTGAGGGGATCGTCTGGAAATCTGTCCCACTTGGCTGAGATTTGGATTTTCCTCCATTTCAGCCTTTTCCCTCTGAAAAGTGGCAGGGATGAGGAGGGGATGGCGTCTGTCCCCTCGTGGGGTGACACCTCCAACCATCCCTATAACAGAGGGTGGCTTTTCCCTGCTTATAAATTGGGCAGATCTCCTCTGGAGTGAAAATCTGCCTTTGGACCAGACAGATTTAGGAAAAAAAAAAAAAAAATCTTTTAACAACTCCGACACCCCAGTGCTGGAACAACCTTTTACACTCGATCAGGTTCATCAGGTTGAGCTCAACTTCTGGGCAGAAAATGGATGAAATTCTTTGAAACCCATTAAATTCTTTCTGAAACCCATTAAAAAAAAAAAAACCACATGTGCACAAAGCATTTCACTTTCTTGGCTGTATTTAAGTAAAAAAAAAAACATAAAAAATCACAAATGGATTCTTCAGAGATGCAAAACCCACAAGTTCAGCTGTTGAAGTGGGACCTTGATTCAGACAAGGAGATGCCCCCTCTTTAAGCTGCCAAAAAAGCTGCACATAACCAGATGTGAGGATTTAAAGGTTTCAGAAGGGATTTGTGGTTTTTTGGGGGAAAAAAAGCCTCCGTTGGGGTGGGAGAGGGAGCGTTCCTGGGGCACCAGGTGTGCCAGAGGACTCAGACTCAGCGTGGGAATGATGCCAAAGAAAAGGGAATTAATTTTGCTCATTTTGATCCCAGTGCAGACTTTACATGGCCAAACTGTGAAGTTTCCACTTGGGTTCAAACCTCAACGCTTCAGCAAAGCTGCGTTGCCTCACTCAGCCTTTCATTTATATTGGCTGGGAGCTGCTCGTGGATATCCACCCATTTTATCTCCACCAGCCAAATTCCCTCCCTCCTTCCCAATCCTTCTCCACAGCTGAGACCTGCCTTGGCTGCCTCCTGATTTCTGCATCAACCATTCCCAAATTGCTGTGTCCTCCTGGAAACTGGAGAAGTTCCCAAACCTCCTGTTCTTTGTGTTCAGCTGCACCTCCCCGAGCTCTGAATCCCCCCCTGGAGCAGTGAGCCGCGGAATTCGGGAATTTCTTTTCCATCAGGTTGGAGAGCTGAGCACAGACTTTGGGAGGTGCTCGTGGGAGATCCTCTCTGCTGAAATCATCGTTTGGGAGGTCAGGAGGGCAAAGCAGATCCGAGGGTGGGGTCTCCAGGGCTGTTTCTCTTGGATCCCTTTTTTTTTTTAGGAAGGAGCTGTTGTCTTGGTCTGTGTAGTGGTTTAAGGCAAATTTGGGAGGAGAACTCCTAGGGAAACCCTCCCTCCCCTCCCCCAGCCGGTTCGGGAGAAAACCTCCTCAGAGAGAAGTGGAAAGGAAAACCTGTTTATTAAAAGCAAAGCACTCCCCAGGACAATGAATTGAACCAGATGACAAGAACCTCGTGCTGCTCTGGGTAGATGACAAATTAGGAAGAGAAGTCTCTCCTTCTCCTGTAGGTCGTTGCTCTTCTCTCAGAACCCTCAGGCGCTGGTGAGAGTTGCTGCACAGAGTAGATCCCGGTGGGTCCCAGGTGCAAGCTTCCCCCGGAGCCCCCAAGGGTCCTCCTCAGTCTGGGGAGCTTTGAACAGTTCCAAAGAAAGGCGAAAAAAGGAAAAAAAGAAAAAAAAAAAAAAGAGAAACACGAAGCTGCTCAGCCTTAACTAACCTACACTAACTAACTACAAAGCAAAAGCAAAAGTGACGGCCAAGGAAAAAAAAAAAAAACCAAAAAACACCAAACCTCTCCATCTGTGTGTTGTTGACTCCCACTCTCTTCAAGGTCAGTCCGACAGGGAGAGAGGTTTCTGAAAACAAACTCTGCACTTCTCCCCCCTTTTTTACTCTCAGATCCAGATTAAAGGTACGGAGTGTAATATGCAGCATAAACCCAACAGAGGGTTGGGGATACATCGTAACGTCACCCTAGGACAGTATGGAAAGAGGTGTCTGCTGAGGAAGGCAGGAGCCTCCTTGGAAGATGCAAACCACCTCCCTCCAAATTATTATAGTTTTGAAATTCAGGGGCTCTCAGGCAAAGATATGGGGATAGGAAGAACAGTTCTTTGCTAGGAAAATTAAAATAAAAATGCAGTGGTACAGAAAAACCCTGTCAGAGTCAGAGCACAGCCTGACACCGTTGGTCAAGGTGTTGGGAGCAGCCCAGCCAAGCCCTCCTGCAGTGCCAGGTGTGGTTCTGCTGATCAATGATCCTGTAGGAGGGTGAAGTTTCCTGATGCTGCTCAAGATCACAACAACGCAGACTCTGACTCAGAAGGTTTGACAATGACTTTGTTTATTTTTGGTTATTTCTTTTCTTTTTATACCGTTCTACAGAGAACAACCCCATGGGTGACAGAAAGACAAACTTCTTCAGTCACATTGGCCAAGTCGGAGGGACACCAAGAAGAAGTCCCTCCTAGGGAAAGGAATGTGAACAAAGGTTACAGTTAGAAAAACGTGTCTGTTGTTGACAGAAAACTCTCTGGGAAAAGAGTTTCAGAGAAACCAAAACATCTCAGGCGCCAACCAGGGTTACATAGTGGTACAAAAAAAGCAAACAAACAAAAAAAAAATTCTAGAAACAGTGACAGAGTCAGAACACAACTTGACACCGTTGGTCAGGGTGTTGGGAGCAGCCCAACCAAGCCCTCCTGCAGATCCTGTACGAGGGTGAAGTTTCCCTCTGAAGCTCCAGTGGTGCTGAGACCTTCCAGAGAGCTTCCAGAACATTCCAGGTCTGCTCTTCCTCTGGCAACCCAGTGCACACAGGCTGTGCTGCTGTTCCAAATCCCAGCTTTGATCCAGTTGGGAATTCCCGAATTCCGTGGCTCCCTGCTCCAGGGTGGGATTCAGGGCTCGGGGGGGGGGGTGCAGCTGAACGCAAAGAACTGGAGCTTTGGAAACTTCTCCAGTTTCCAGGAGAATCCCACCCTGATGGAGATTTTAATGTATTTTTTTTTTGCTGCTGCTTTTTTGCAGGACGACAAAGAACATCGAAATTCCAGCTGATGCCAAACGCTTTGACTTCAAATAGATTTTAATTAATGAGTAATTGTTATTACATCGGCAATGTTAATTGTTTTTTGTTGAGGTTAGTTGTTTTTATTTTGGGGAGTGCAACCACGTCACCCCAGTGCTGGATGTGTTTGGAGATGAGGTTTGGCTGAAGGAAAATGAGCAAAAATTGGGAAAAAATCAGCAAAACTCAGCAAAATATCAGCAAAAAATTGGCAAAAAAATTAGCCCAAAAATCAGCAAGAAATCAACAAAAATCAGCAAAATATCGGCAAAAAAATCTGCAAAAAATCAGGAAAATATCAGCAAAAAATCAGCAAAACCCAGGAAAATATCAGCAAAATTTGGCAAAAAATTATCACAAAAATCAGCAAGAAATCAGCAAAAATCAGCAAAATATTGGTAAAAAATCAGCAAAAAATCAGCAATACCCAGCAAAATATTGACAAAACACCAGCACAAAAATCAGCAAATAATCATCAAAATATTGGCAAAAAATCAGCAAAATATTGGCGCAAAATTAGAAAAAAATCAGGAAAAAATCAGTAAAATATCAGCAAAAAATCAGCAAAAACCAGCACAAAAAATCAGCAAAATATTGGCAAAAAATCAGCAAAATATGGGTAAAACACCAGCACAAAAAATCAGCAAAAATCAGCAAAATATTGGCAAAAAATCAGCAAAAAATCAGCCTGAATCCCAATTTTTTTTTTTCAGCTCAGCCAACCAGGCCAACACAGGGAAAAAAAAATCCCTGAAGCAAAGGGAATTTTTTTTTCCCCCTCCAACTTTTTCCTACAATAAAAAAAAATTCCAAAATATTAACATTAAATTAAATATTTCCAAAAAAAAAATCAACATTAAATTAAATATTTTCTCTCCCCAGCGCCGAAATCTTTTGGGTTTGAAGAAAAAATTGAAGGGTAGGTAGTTTTTTTTTAAATAAATTGTATTTTTTTTAATTTTTAGAATTATTTTAAAGGTGTGGAATTTAACATATAGCATAAATAAAATAGATGATGGGGGAATATAAGTATTATAAAGTTATTTTAGATTTTTTTTTTTTAATATTGCCCAAAATTCACCTTCACACGTTGATCTGGAATGTTTTTGGGATCAGGATTTGCCCCAGGGAATCAAACAGCAACAATGGGAAGAGGGATTTGGGATCTTTGGGATATTTGGGATGTGGGAAGGAGGCAGCAGCTGTGAGGTCTGGCTATAAAAAGTCCTCTGGGGAGGGGGTGGTCTCTGCTTGATTCCATTCTAAATCCGGCCTGGAGCTGAAATCCCAGGAAGTTTCTCTCTGCCACCACCAGTTTCAGAAATTCCCTCTTTTCCTCCCCATTTCCCAAACAAAAAACCCCCAAAATTTTGGGCTTGGGGTTGCCCAAAAAGTTGTAATTTAGTGGAGAAACCACTGAAATTCCTCATTTTTTCCCTTTTCTCCAGAAAAGCTGAAATCCCAAGAAGTTTCTCTCTGCCACCATCAGTTCCAGAAGTTCCCTCTTCTCATTTCCCCCCAAAAAACCCCCAAAATTTTGGGCTTGGGGTTGACCCAAAAGCCATCAGAAACCACTGAAATTCCTCATTTTTTCCCTTTTCTCCAGAAAAACTGAAATCCCAGGCAGGTTCTCTCTGCCACCACCAGTTCCAGCAATTCCCTCTTTTCCTTCCCATTTCCCAAAGAAAAAAACCCCAAAATTTTGGGCTTGGGGTTGCCCAAAAAGCCATCAGAAACCACTGAAATTCCTCATTTTTCCCTTTTCTCCAGAAAAGCTGAAATCCCAGGAAGTTTCTCTCTGCCACCACCAGTTCCAGAAATTCCCTCGTTTCCTTCTCATTTCCCAAACAAAAAACCCCCAAAATTTTGGATTTGGTGTTGCCCAAAATGTGATTTAGTGAATAAACCACTAAAAACCCCCCAAAACCCCCAAAATTTTGGATTTGGTGTTGCCCCAAAGGCGATTTAATGAATAAACCACTAAAACCAGCAAAGGTTTGGGATCCATCCAAGGATAAAAATTCCCCAAATCTTCACATTCCTGCTCCAAACTCTCCCCAAAATCCCTGGGGAGTTGAAAGCTCTTCCCAGCAGATTCCCACAAAACCCAAACTGGAGCCAGGAAGAAAAGAAGATCCCAAGAGTGCTGAACAAAAGGAAAAATTCCAGCTCCTGATCCCATTTGGAACATCCTTGTCTCCCTCGATCCCAGAGCTGTCAACCTGTTGGAATTGTGGATGAATCAAAGAAAATTTGGGAATTTTTAGTGGGAGGTGAGGAGGCAAATAAGGGAATTAGGAAAAAAAATGGATTTGCTCCAGTTTACCAGTGTGGGTTTTATACTGGGAAACCCAAACTGGACCCAGGAAGAAAAGAAGATCCCAAAAATGCTGAACAAAAGGAAAAATTCCTGCTCCTGATCCCATTTGGGACATCCTTGTCTCCCTCAATCCCTCAATCAAATCCCACATTTCTTGGATGAATCAAAGAAAATTTGGGAATTTTTAGTGGGAGATGAGGAGGGAAAATAAGGGAATTAGGGAAAAAAAGTCACCACAACCACACAGGCACTGCTGGGATCTGGAAAATCCCACAGGAATGGGGCCAAATGTGATTCCCAATCCCTGGCAGGAGGGAAAAAAACAAATCCTTAAGGAATCCAGGGGGGCTGAGCCTCCATCTGAATATCCCAGAGGTGCAAATTCCCATGAAATCATGGATAATATGGGGGGAAAAAAGACCAAAAATTGCAGGATATTGTCTAAAAATCGACAAAATTAAGAATATCAATGGCAGTGCTGTGAATAATGATAAAGGCAGATTGTTCCTGCTGGATAAAGTGAATTATTGTGGGAACACACAAAACTTTTCCAGCCTTTCCTTAATTTTTTTTTTTTTTTAACCGACCCCACACTTAAAAATCAACTTTTAATCCCCTTCAAATAAAACCCTTAAAAAAAAAAAAGGCAAAAAATCTCACATTACACTGCCCTCAATCAGAGAAATCCTGCAAGGTAGGAGGGATTTGATCCCGATTTTTTTTTGGGATGGAAGGAAAAAAGAGCTCTGCTCCTTTAAGCTTGGAGAAACTTCTTTAAATTCAGGTGGAGTCAGGATTTCCTGGGCTATAAAGTTGCAGGGAGAGGCAGAGGCAGCAGCTGCTTTGCTCAGATCTTCCCCAGCCTCACCATGGTAAGAGCATTAAATTTCCAATATTTCCCTTTTTTTTTTTTTTTAATTTGTTCCCCCTCCAAGCCTTCCGAGCTCAAAATTCCCCCTTTTTTTCCTTCTCTTTCCTGCCGGGGATTTGAATTTCCAGCGGCTTTGTTGGGATTTGCTCGTTACCTTCTGGGTTATTGATTCGGGGTTTGCTCCTTATAAGGGAAAAATGAGGGATGTGCTTGGGATTGTTGGAGTGGCCTCTTGGGGCTTTTTCCCTGCGGAGTTTTTGCAGCTCCTGAGGTGGGGTCTGGAGACTTGGAAAGTTTTTTTTAAAAGTTGGGAATTTTTTTTTTTTTTTGTGTGTGTGTAGGACCAGCATATTTTTCCTCGACTGAGTTATGAATTAAAATTTAAATTTTTGATCTTGTTGCCTTTTTTCCCCAAAATTTTAACACTCCCAGTGTGCTGCAACAAGCACAACCTTTAGTTTTTTGGGATTTTTTTTTTTTTTTTTATTCCTTAGGAATGAGCTGCCATGTTGCCTTTGTCTGCTCTAAACCCTTGGGATTAGATATTAAATGGATAAAAATCCCCCCTTTTTCCATGGAGTTTTTTTCATGGAATCCCTGCTCCAAAATGTTTGCAGCTGGGAAACCGAAATGGATTGAGCTGGGGACTGGAAAATTATTATTTCTGGCTGATCCAGCTGAAACTTTTTTGGGAAAGAGGATCCCAACTTTTTGGCACTTTTTTTTTTTTTTTTTTTTTTTTTTTTTTTGGATGCAAAGGAGCAACTTGTTGGAAAAAAAAAAAAAAATCTGGTTGCAAGTGGGAGAAAACTTCAAAGTGGCTCCCAGGGATTTGGCTTTGAACTTTTCCTTTAATCTGTGGGTTTCTGGTCTGGCCTGGCTATAAAAGTGTTAAATATTTACATGGTGCTCCCAATGGGAAAATCAGCTGGACAACAATAGGCTGCCTATAGCCAGAGTCTGTAAAAGGCAGTTCAGCTGGATGCAAATGTTGGGAAGATCCCAAAAAAAAAACAAAAACCCTCTGGAATATTTTACAGGAGGGGAAAACCTCCAATAAACCGCTGAGCTTTTTTCCTTACGGAGGCTCCCACTTTTTATATTTCATTTTTTTTTTCTTCTCTTTGTTCTCCTTCCCCGAGCTCTGGGCTGCAAATTCCGGTGCTCCCAGTGCAGCAGGTGCTGGGAATGGGGGTTTGGGAGCGGAGCAGCTGTCCCAGGGAAGCGCCGGGAAGCTGAGCACGGAGAGCTGGGATGGGGAACTATTGCAACCACGCTGCCGGGAGGGCTGGGCCGGGGCAGCCAGCATTTCCCACATAGTGCAGATGGCAGCTGGGACTGCAGGGACGGGATCCCGGCAGCTCCTGATCCCAACAATCCCTGATCCCAGCAGGAACAGGATCCTGGCAGTCCCTGATCCCAACAATCCCTGATCCCAGCAGGAATGGGATCCCAACAATCCCTGATCCCAGCAGAAACGGGATCCCAACAATCCCTGATTCCGGCAGTCCCCGATCCCAGCAGGAATGGGATCCTGGCAGTCCCTGATCCCAACAATCCCCAATCCCAGTAGGAACAGGATCCTGGCAGTCCCTGATCCCAGCAGGAACAGGATCCCAACAATCCCTGATCCCAACAATCCCTGATCCCAGCAGAAACGGGATCCCAACAATCCCTGATTCCGGCAGTCCCTGATCCCAGCAGGAATGGGATCCTGGCAGTCCCTGATCCCAACAATCCCCAATCCCAGTAGGAACAGGATCCTGGCAGTCCCTGATCCCAGCAGGAACAGGATCCCAGCAGCTCCTGATCCTAACAATCCCTGATCCCGAGAGCTCCTTGATCCCAGCAGGAATGGGATCCTAGCAGCTCCTTGATCCTGACAATCCCTGATCCCAGCAGGAATGGGATCCCAGCAGCTCCTGATCCCAACAATCCCTGATCCCAGCAAGAATGGGGTCCCAGCAGTCCCTGATCCCAACAATCCCTGATCCCAGTAGGAATGGGATCCCAACAATCCCTGATCCCAGCAGGAATAGGATCCCACCAGCTCCTTGATCCCAGTAGATCCCAATCCTAACAATCCCTGATCCCAGCAGCTCCTGATCCCAACAATCCCTGATTCCGGGAGCTCCTTGATCCCAGCAGCTCCTTGGTCCTGACAATCCCTGATCCCAGCAGGAATGGGATCCCAGCAGGAATGGGATCCCAGCAGCTCCTTGATCCCAGAAGGTCCCAATCCTGACAATCCCTGATCCCAACAGGAATGGGATCCCAGCAGCTCCTGATCCCAACAGTCCTCGATTCCCCCAATCCCAGCAGCTCCTTATCCTGACAATCCTTGATCCCAGCAGCTCCTGATCCCGACGATCCCAGCAATCCCTGATCCCAGCAGCAGAACCATGGGGCTTGTCCCACACTGGGATTTGGGGGTGTTTAGGCAGCTCTGGGTTGGTGTCCCCATGTCCCAGGGATGATCCAGCTCTGCCCTGCTCTATCCTCCCTGTCTGGTGCCTCTGGAGTTGCTTGAGGGTCGGGAAAATCTTGGCACATCCGTGCTTGAGGAAGGAGCTGGAGAAGTTGGGATAATTTCCCTGCCATGAGTGGTTGGTGCCCCGGGATGTCCAGCTGGGATCTTCTGGAGACTCCTGGGCACTTTGGGTGGTTGTGCACTTCCCTGGAGATTTGGGATCTGCTGTTCCCACTGCCCCTCCACGGATGCCACAGATAACGGGATCAGCGGCACTGCTTCCCCTTTCCAGGTGGGATCAGCTCCCTGTCCCAGCAATCCCTTGGGAAGCAGCACTGCCCCATGCCAGGCACGGCAGTAATTGGGATTCTGGGATCTGGGACAGGAGGCTGTGCCGTGGCTTTGATCTTGGCGTGGTGGAAGCAGCAGATGCCAATTACCCAGGGAAGTGCCCACGGAGCCTCCAGGAGACGCTGGTCCCTGCGGAGCTCCCCTGGAGCCACAGGCTGCTGGAGATGACCTGGATAAATCCGGACTCGGAGCCGCTCCCGGGAGTCAGCCCCGGGGCAATCCCTGTTTTCTCCAGCCTCTTTTCCTGCTGTGGCTCCAGCTTGGCTCAGCTTTTCCAAGCTTGGCTTCTCCCTGAGCTTTTTTTTCCAGGGTCAAGAGCCTGGATGTCTTGCTGCTGTCCCATCAGGATGTGGGGGATTGGAGCTGGAGCTGCTCAGCTGCTTCCTGCCCCAGCATGGAGCCAGCAGCTCCTTCCTTCCTCCTTCCCTGGGCTGGGAGAGCCTTTCCCAGGAATGCTGTGTCCAGCTGCCCAGCAGATCCCGGTTTGATCCTGGCTCTGGGTGTACACTGCCTGTTTCCCTCATCATCCCCAGCCTGTCTCCAAGCAGAGCTGTGGGGGCTGGAACTCCCCACCCCCACGCAGGGGATGTGCAAAATTCCCCGTTTTCCCTTTTATCCAGAGGGAGTGCATTTCCATCCACATCGGGCAGGCTGGAGTGCAGATGGGCAACGCCTGCTGGGAGCTCTACTGCCTGGAGCACGGCATCCAGGCCGACGGGACCATTCCCGGCTCCAAGCAGGTGAAATCCGTGGATCCCAACTCCGAGCAAGTGGATTCCTCGTTCGAGACCTTCTTCTGTGAGACGGCGTCTGGCAAACACGTGCCCCGGGCAGTGTTCATAGACCTGGAGCCCACTGTCATTGGTAAAAATCGGGATTTTGCCCCTGATCCGTCTTTACCCGTAATTCCCAACCCTTTTTCCAGGGGATCCTGTTGCTCCTGTTCCTCTGCTCTGCTGAAGTGTCCCCAGCCATTGGAAGCAGACAGAATTTACACTTCCAAAGGGACCAGGAGTGACAAACCTGTGGTTGTCACTGGGTTGTCTCTGCCTCCTCCTTTTGGCACCTTCAGCAGGTGGAAGGTGACCTGGATTTGCCAGCCTTGGTGGTTCTGGCCTGAATTCCACCTGAATCCCATGGCCAGATGTGGCACATCTGGTTCTGGTGCCACCCCCAGGGTGGGGTGCCACACTTCCCATGGGTTTGTGGCACCTGGCTGTCCTGTTTGGCCAACTTCATCCTGGACAGCTTTTCCAACCCCATGGATTCCAAAAGGTTCCCACTTCCCCTTCCAGCCTCCTCAGGGATCTCTGGGTGTTTGTTTGTGTGGCACCTCAATTTGAGGTGTCTTCCTAGAAAATAATAATTACCTTTTTTTTTTTTCTTTATTTTGGAAATGACTCCGAATCCAACCACCTGCTCCTGCCTTCCAGGCTTCTCCTCCTATCTTTCCATCAGGGATGTGACTCATTAGCTCTAATTAAAGGATTGCAGACTTTTGTTTGGGTCCTGCTTAATTTTCAGACACCTCATTAAGGCATTAAGTGGAGAACTTAATGAGTGAGCCAGGAGATTATGGAATGTGTCCGGTGTTGGGATGGAGTGGATTTAAAAACCCTCTGGAGCCGAGTCAGGTGGAAATGTCAACACTGGAGGGGCTTTGTCTGTGTCCCTTCCGTGCTGGAGAGCAGAGGATGGAGGTGCAGCTCCCAGACTTCTCCCCCAAGCTGCCTGTGGCAACCAATCCCACAAAAACGCTGGAACTGTGGTGCCCTAACTCATGAAACCAGATTGATTTAGGATTCCAGGGTGGGCGTAGGGCGAAGATGGAGTTCAGGTGGGACCTTCCCATTCCTCCCCTATTGGGGAAGATGAAAAAGGAAAGCCTTATAAATATGACTGCTTAGGTTTTGAGAATATGAAACCTAGAAGTGAAATAGAATTGAAAGCAAGTTTCGATATCTAAAGCCTCAGTTACTGGACAATTGGAAAACAACAGTGTGGCCACTGAAGGCAATCCCCTTTTGATTAAACAATGCCCTTCTCCTTATTAAAAGTCCAAGGGTCAGAGCCGACCCTGCTAGCTTGGCAGGAGGGGTCCAAAGAGTCGTTTTTAGGGTTTAAAATATAACACAGTATGGTAATGTAATTATTCTTATAGGCTGCATGTAAATGCTATGGGATTTGTATCTTGTATTAGGTTGGTTGGTATAAGTTAGAATATTCAGTACAGAAGAAGATTTAATGGATTGTAACGGGAACTTCACTCCTCTCACTCCTCTCACTCCTCTCACTCCTCTCACTCCTCTCACTCCTCTCACTCCTCTCACTCCTCTCACTCCTCTCACTCCTCTCACTCCTCTCACTCCTCTCACTCCTCTCACTCCTCTCACTCCTCTCACTCCTCTCACTCCTCTCACTCCTCTCACTCCTCTCACTCCTCTCACTCCTCTCACTCCTCTCACTCCTCTCACTCCTCTCACTCCTCTCACTCCTCTCACTCCTCTCACTCCTCTCACTCCTCTTACTCCTCTCTCTTGCTCTTCTCTCTCTCTCTGCTCCGAGCTGCAGCTGGCAGCTCTCAGCAGGGCCCCTTCACCCACACCCTGTGCAATGAACCCCACGCTCCAAGAGCAGCCTTGACCCCAGAGATCTCTGATCACCATCCGCCCCGGTTCCTACACTCCCCCCTTCCCTGACCACACCACCACCTCCTGCCGGACATCCCGCGGGTTTCGCTCCCTCGCGCTTCCCCCAGCACCTTCCTTTGCCTCCTGCTCCCCCCTGATTTCTCCTCCTGCTGCAGATGAGATCAGGACCGGCACCTACCACGGGCTCTTCCACCCGGAGCAGCTCATCAGTGGCAAGGAGGACGCTGCCAACAACTACGCCCGTGGCCACTACACCATCGGCAAGGAGATCATCGACACCGTGCTCAGCAGGATCCGCAAAATGGTCAGGGGCGTTTTGGACCATGTGTTGGATTTTGGGGTGGAAATCTTATAATAAAAAGAAGTCTTAAGTGAAAAACTGCTTTTAGGGGAGGTCCAAGGGTTGTTGTTGCTGTTGGGATTTGGTTTGGGGCTCGGGAAAGCCCCTGGATTTGTGTGTTTGTGCTAAAAGCAAATTGCTGTTAAAACCAGGCTTAAGATGCTCGGTGAGTGCTCTAAAGCAGGGGTTTGTGCTGTATTAATTGGATAGTTATCCCACTCCTTAAATGGATAAATATCCGTCTTTTTGGGATAGTTATGCCAGTCTTTACAGGGATAAACATCCATTTTCTTGGGATAGTTATCCTAGTTCTTAAAGAGATAAAAATCCATTCTTGGGGTAGTTATCCCAGTCCTTAAATGGATAAATATTCATTTTCTTGGGATAGTTATCCCAGTCCTTAAATGGATAAAAATCCATTATTGAGATAGTTATCCCAGTCCTTACAGGGAAAAATATCCATTTTCTTGGGATGGTTTTCCTAAGTCCTTACAGGGATAAATGCCCATTGTCTTGGGAGAATTATCCCAGTCCTGAAAGGGATAAATGTCCCTTTTCTTGGGATAGTTTTCCAGTCTTCAGGCTAAATATCCAATGTTCTGCTGCAGGCTGACCAGTGCAGTGGACTCCAAGGCTTCCTGGTCTTCCACAGCTTCGGAGGAGGCACCGGCTCCGGCTTCACCTCGCTCCTGATGGAGCGGCTCTCCGTGGAGTACAGCAAGAAATCCAAGCTGGAATTCTCGGTGTACCCGGCCCCGCAGGTGTCCACGGCCGTGGTGGAGCCCTACAACTCCATCCTGACCACCCACACCACGCTGGAGCACTCGGACTGCTCCTTCATGGTGGACAACGAGGCCATCTACGACATCTGCCACCGCAACCTGGACATCGAGCGCCCCACCTACACCAACCTCAACCGGCTGATCGGGCAGATCGTCTCCTCCGTCACCGCCTCGCTGCGCTTCAACGGCGCCCTCAACGTCGACCTCATCGAGTTCCAGACCAACCTGGTGCCCTACCCCCGCATCCACTTCCCGCTGACCACCTACGCGCCCATCGTCTCGGCCGAGAAGGCCTACCACGAGCAGCTCTCCGTGCCCGAGATCACCAACGCCTGCTTCGAGTTCTCCAACCAGATGGTCAAGTGCGACCCGCGCCGCGGCAAGTACATGGCCTGCTGCCTGCTCTACCGCGGCGACGTGGTGCCCAAGGACGTCAACGCCGCCATCGCCGCCATCAAGACGCGCCGCTCCATCCAGTTCGTCGACTGGTGCCCCACCGGCTTCAAGGTGGGCATCAACTACCAGCCGCCCACCGTGGTGCCCGGCGGCGACCTGGCCAAGGTGCAGAGGGCCGTCTGCATGCTCAGCAACACCACGGCCATCGCCGAGGCCTGGGCCCGCCTGGACCACAAGTTCGACCTGATGTACGCCAAGAGGGCCTTCGTGCACTGGTACGTGGGCGAGGGCATGGAGGAGGGGGAGTTCTCCGAGGCCAGGGAGGACCTGGCGGCCCTGGAGAAGGATTACGAGGAGGTGGGGAGGGACTCGGCGGACGGAGAGGAGGAGGAGGAGGGCGATGAGGACGAGTATTGACGCCCGGGCTTTTGACCTTCGGCTGGAATCCAAACTCCCGTCCCGAGTTCCTGAGGGGCCTGGAGCGGCCTGGACCTCGGTGTTTGATGTATTAAACCTCCCCTGCTTGCATAGTTTGGGCTGGCAGAGCTCCTCTCTAGCCTGGGTGTCTTGAGCTTTTTACCCCACTGCTGTTTATTGATGAGTGAGGCCTGACTTAGGCCTGACATCCCGCCTAGCCAGGAGATCCCGGTTCCTAACCCAGGGAATTGTCGCAAGCTGCCTGCTTTGGCTGGAATGGCAAACTCTCCCTCTGGCTTTTTTTTTTTTTTTTTTTTTCTTGTTAAAAGCACTTTGGAGTTAGGAAATGCACCTGTAAACTTCTATGCAAACGGCTTTTTTTTTTTTTTTGTACGTGAATAAAGAGGGGTTTTCTTGTTGGCTCTGGAATTCCTTGGATTCACCCCCGGGTGCTTTTGTGGGGAGGTTCCTGCTGGCAGATGTCCTGAGGAGAGGAGAGTCATCAACCCTAATTAGCGCTGTGGGGGAAGTGCCCTATATCCTGTGGGAATTTCTGTCTGGAGCTGCCCGCTGCTCTGGGAATTCCACGTCTTGGGATCGGGGAATTGCTTCTGAGTAGTGGGGGGAGCACGTTTTGGTGGGGTTTGGCCCCCTCACCACCTTTTGGTGAAGCTCAGCTGTTCCCTGAGCAAATCCTCAGTGCTGAGGGTTTGGGAAATATTCCCCAAACAAGGAAATCCAGCCCCAGGAACGGGGACAGGGAGAGGGAGGGGAGCTGTGTCTGATATTTGGGACAGGAGGTGACAGAAGCTCTTGGGTGGCCCTAAAAGATCAGGGGTGGTGACAGTGGGACCAGGTTGGAGGTGGCCCCATGGAAGGTTCAAGTCCCTGGAGCCACCCCAAAGGTTGTCACCCCCAAGACCCCATCCCTGATTGTCCCCTGAGAAGATTCCAGGTCCAGCCAGGAACGGGGAGATGGAAGGTGAGGGCTGCTGTGCCCCGTGGATGGAGTCATCATGGAGAGGGATTTTGGGGAAAATCCCAGAGTTTTTGGGGAGCTGGAACCTCCAACTCCCTCCACAAGAGCTGACTCCTCATGGAGCGGCTCCAGCTTTGTTTTCCCTGCTCCTACAAAATTCCAGCTGCCAGGAATGTCCCCATCCCTGTTCCAGCCCATCCTCATTCCCTTCCATTCACAATTAAGACATCGAGTGAATTGCTTCGTGCTGGGAGCGAATTCCACAGGACCTTTCCTTCAATTGTTTTAATTGGGCCATTAATGGAGTGCCTTTAATTGGAATTTAATGTTTTAATTTCAAGGTTAAAAACCTTTAAACTGTCGATGAAGGGGCTCAGTTTGATTGATGCCCCTGAACCTCGGGATTCCACGGGAAGATCTCCCTCCTTCCTTTTATCCACCCCCAACCTCCACGCAGCTCACTTTTGTTGATTTTTTTTTTTTTTTTTTACTTTCACATTGCTCAAATTCAGGTTTTATTTCCCTTTTCCCCCCTGAGCTTTACCCATCCAGGAAAAGCTGCAGGGTGAGCTTTGCCCAAGGAGCTTTGTCACGCTTTCGCTTCCCGATGAAATCCGCCTTTCCCATAATTTTGCCAACCATTCCCTCAGGAATCCTTAACCCTGCTGAAGCAATCCCTGTCCCGCTGCCAGGGCTGGAAATTTAACTGGGATTGAGATGGGAATTCCAGCCCTTTGGCTCTCTCAGCCTCCTGTAAAACCCTCTCCGAGCTCCCTGTCTGCCTGAAAAAAGATCCCTTCCCTCTCCTGCCGCTGGCTGGCTGCTCCCAGACGTGATGCAAGAATCCCTGGAAGCTGCAAACCAGCTGGAAAAGGGGATTGAGCCTGACCTCTGCCTTTCCCTGGATTGCAGCAGCATCATCCCTCCTCCTCTGGGGACTCCCCCGTGCCGGGAGGGATCCAAGAAAAGCAGCTGGGCAGGGAAAAAAAAAGGAAAGGAAAGAAAGGAATCCAAAGGAATAAAAAAAAAAGGGGGAAAAATTATGAGGGGGAAAAAAAAAAAAAAGCTGGATCAGGCTGGAATTGAAGGGCTGGCTCAGGAATGTTTAAGGGACCTGAGGGAAGGGTGCTGGGTTAAAATCCCAGTTTCCCTGGGAGCTCACTGAGGTGGGGAATCCCAGGAGCTGCCTCACCTCCAGCTGCCCTTTTCCCTTGGAGCATTCCCAGCAGAGGGAACGAGGTTTTTCCGTGCCTCCTTCCAGCCTCCTGGCCCCAGCAGCTTTAGGAGCTGGGAAAATTGAATTAAAAGTGATGTTCCAGCAGAGAAGAAGCTCCAGGAGCTTTGGGAAGGGACAATTCCAGCCCTGCCTGCCTCTCCTGGGAGCTGTGGAGGTCATGGGTGTGGGATGGTGGCACCCACGGAATGTTCTTGGGGCTCCTCCAAATCTCTCCTTTGTGGCTGGAAGTGGGAACACCACACCTGAACAAGTCCAGAAGATCCCCAAAAAACCCCCCTGGATCAAGCAGGAGCTGTGGGAATGGTGCTCTGCTGGAATTGCTGGTGGCAGAGAGGGTCTGGTGGGTCAGGTGGGCACCAGGACACAAAAACGTGTCCCCTCCTGCTGGCAAAGGCTCCAGGAGCCCTGGGAATGCCGAGGTGGGAAACACATCCACCTGCAAATCCATGGAATTTGGAGTTTTCTTGGCTTTGAAATGCTCCCTCAGCACCAGTTCCCTCTGAAACCGTCAGCACTTCCCGTGAATTTAGGAAAATTATTTTCATTGGGGTTTTTTTGGGGGGAGGGGAGAAATTAATTTTTAAAATGTTTTAAAATGAATTTATTTAAAGGACGAAGCTCATTTCCCAAACTTCTCTTGCAACCTGCAGGGCTGGGAATGGGATCTCTGCTCTCTTCCACCCTCGTTTTCCAAATGTTGGAATTCCTGGGGATGGGCAGGGCTTGCTGGGTTGGGATCATGGGACTGGGATGGTTCTTCCAGCTTTGGATCCATGAAAATCTGGGCTGTCCCAGCCCCAGCTCCTCAAACCCAAATAATCCTGAGCTTTGAATGCTCTTCCTCCCTGACCCCAATATCATGGATAATGAAAAGCCAAAGCCTTCGCCATGGAGCTCCCAGAGGGATTGAGGGACCTGGCACATGGGTGGGGAGGGGACTTCTCCATCCCTCAGTGTCCCTTCCCTGAAACAGGGATAAAAATTCCATCAGAGATGTGGGATGTCCTAGAAAACCTGCAGGGCTGGGAATGGGATCTCTGCTCTCTTCCACCCTCGTTTTCCAAACGTTGGAATTCCTGGGGATGGGCAGGACTTGCTGGGTTGGGATCATGGGACTGGGATGGTTCTTCCAGCTTTGGATCCATGAAAATCTGGGCTGTCCCAGCTCCAGCTCCTTGAACCCAAATAATCCTGAGCTTTGAATCCTCTTCCTCCCTGACCCCAATATCATGGATAATGAAAAGCCAAAGCCTTCCCCGTGGAGCTGGATCCCGCTCCCAGAGGGAATGAAGGACCTGGCACACGGGTGGGGAGGGGACTTTTCCATCCCTCAGTGTCTCTTCCCTGAAACAGGGATAAAAATTCCATCAGGGATGTGGGATGTCCTGGAAAAGCTGTGGGAGAGGGGATCAAGCCAGGACTGAAGTCACCAGTGAGACCAATCCCATTGCAGGTGGACAATGGTTTTTATTTTCCATGCAAAACAGACGAAATCAAAGAATTCATGGATACAAGATGTCCCAGAGGCTGGGAAAAGGAATTTTAAAGCTTTATCCAGGTTTAGGATGTGGGAACAGCTCCATGGGAATGATTAAACCTCATTGTTTGGTCCCCTTGGACATTCCTGGTCTATCCCAAACCTTGCTTGGGTTCAGTTCAGTGGAGGGTTGGGATCATCGGGGGAAAGCAGGGAACGAGGCTGTTCCTGGGGAAAAAAAATCCTTAAAAACTGGTCAGGAAGGGGATGGATGAAGAATTCCAAGGAAAAGCACATGGGAGTGACATGGAGCAGATCCTGGCCAGCAGCCAACGGGGCTGGGGAAGGGTCTCACCCTGCTCTGGATTTTCCATCTCTTGTCCATGCACCAAGGAGGATCCATGAGGAGCTCCAGGCTGCTGGGAATGCCTCAAATCCCAGTATAAACCGTCCCAGCCCCACCTGGGCCAGCCCCAGGCTGCTGGGAATGCCTCAAATCCCGGGATAAATGGTCCCAGCCCCACCTGGGCCAGCCCCAGGCTGCTGGGAATGCCTCAAATCCCGGGATAAACGGTCCCAGCCCCACCTGGGCCAGCCCCAGGCTGCTGGAAATGCCTCAAATCCCAGGATAAACGGTCCCAGCCCGGAGCAGGCAGGAATCCCAGGAAGGGGATTCATTCCACCAGGGATGGCTCCAGGTGGAGCTGCAGCCCCAAGAGCATCGTCCCACCTGCTCCAGAGCTCCTGAGGGAATTCCCTGCAAATCCATCCCGTTCCTGGTTTTCCCAGCCAAAGCCCCATGGAGGTGAACGTGGGTGTATCCCCAAAATACTGGGAATGTGGTTTTGGAATCTGTCCCTCTCCAGGTGGGGCTGGATCCTCCTCCATCCCAGGTGGAATTCAGGGTGCTGCTGTCCTTGGGAATGTCTGAACTCCTGCAGCACCTCGGGTTTGCCCTGGTGGGAGTGAAAAAAGTGGGAAAAAACCTTGGAATGTTGGCATGAGGAGGAGGAGGAAGGGGATTCCTGGAGGCCAGAGAAGAAATGGATGCATGGGGGAAGGATTTGGGATCAGCTGGATGGGATCCAGCAGTGGGAAGGATTTGGGATCAGCTGGAGGGGATCCAGCAGTGGAAGGATTTGGGATCAGCTGGATGGGATCCAGCAGTGGAAAGATTTGGGATGGGCTGGATGGGATCCAGCTGTGGAAGGATTTGGGATCAGCTGGATGGGATCCAGCAGCAGGAAGGATTTGGGATGGGCTGGATGAGATCCAACTGTGGAAGGATTTGGGATCAGCTGGATGGGATATAGCAGTGGAAGGATTTTGGATTGGCTGGAGGGGATCCAGCAGAGGGAAGGATTTGGGATTGATTGGATGGGATCCAGCAGTGGGAAGGATTTGGGATCGGCTGGAGGGGATCCTGCAGTGGAAGGATTTGGGGATCAGCTGGAGGGGATCTAGTTGTGGGAGCAGCTGTTGGTCTGGGTGAGCAGCTCCGGGTGCAAGACCAAGAGTTTGGGTTTCATCCCTGTGAGAAAAGGCAGGAAAGGCTGAATCCTGCCTGGAATCCTCCCTCGGATCCTACAATATTCCACAAATCACCCCAACCATTGACACTGCCCTTCCCAGGCACTCCCAAACTCTGGGTGCTCCCAGCCCCGTGGGGGTGATGGTTGGTGGAGATCCCAGTGCTCCCATTCCCATCCCGTTTCCTCAGGAAAGCTGCCCGTGCTTCAGCCCCTCCCGCACCCCGGTCCCGCTGGGCAGAGCCTGGGAAGGATCCGCTTGGGAAGGATCCATTTGGGAAGGATCCAGTTGGAAAGGGTTAATTTGGGATGGGTTAATTTGAGAGGATCCATTTGGAAAGATCCATTTGGGAAGGGTTAATTTGGGAAGGGTTTATTTGGGAAGGATCCATTTGAGAAGGATTAATTTAGAAAGGATCAATTTGGGAAGGGTTAATTTGGGAAGATCCATTTGGGAAGGGTTAATTTGGGAAGATCCATTTGGGAAGGATCCATTTGGGAAGGATCCATTTGGGAAGGGTAAATTTGGGAAGGATCAATTTGGGAAGGATCCATGTGGGAAGGGTTAATTGGGGTAGGATCCATTTGGGAATATCCATTTGGGAGGGTGCCATTTGAGAAGGGTTAATTTGGGAAGAGTTAATTAGGGAAGAGGTAATTTGAGAAGGGTCCATTTGGGAAGATCAATTTGGGAAAATCCATTTGGGAAGGGTTGATTTGGGAAGAGTTAATTAGGGAAGGATTAATTTGGGAAGGGTTTGTTTGAGAAGGATCCATTTGGGAAAGATCCATTTGGGAAGGGTCCATTTGGGAAGGGTTGATTTGGGAAGAGTTAATTAGGGAAGGATTAATTTGGGAAGGGTTGATGTGGGAAGGATCCATTTGGGAAGATCCATTTGGGAAGGGTCCATTTGGGAAGGGTTGATTTGGGAAGAGTTAATTAGGGAAGGGTTAATTTGAGAAGATCCATTTGGGAAGGGTTGATTTTGAAGGGTTTGTCCAGGCGCCAGCTGTGGGTGGGACTCTCCCACTGGGATGCAGCTTCCCCATCTCCCCTTATCAGCTGATAAGAGCTGTCCCTGCCTCGGCTCATCCTGGATGAGCAAACCCCTGGGCTCATCCCTTCCCACTTCCCTGGGAATTTCCTTCCTGAAAGGGGAGGAGAGGGAAGCTCTGGTGGGAGCTGCAGGCGGGACGATGTTTTGATTTCCAGTCTCTCCCACAGGGCTGGGATGTTCTCCTTGTCCAGCCAGGAGCTGGGGGAGGATCCCAAGCAGGAAGAAAAGCTGCTCCCACCCTGGGATCCCACCGGAAAATCTCTCCCAATTTCCTGCTCAAAGCAGGGATCTGTCCCTTGGCTCAGCAATTCCCTCTGTCCCTCCTTCCAGGGATCCTCTGCACATCCCCGGGCATCCCAGAGGCTGAGCCTGGAAAACCTGGGGACACCTGGACGAGCCACAAAGGGACGAGTGTCCAGCTGGACACGGAGCGGGTGTGACCTTGTTCTTCCCATGCCTCAGTTTCCCTGGATGGAAAATGGGGACGATGCCCGTGTCCTGCTGGGTGAGAACTCTGGGAATTTGCTGGGCTGCCAAAATCCATATAATCCCAGATTCCAGAGGATTGCAATGGGATGAGACCTTCCCCGTGCACCCTCGGAGCTGAGGCAGGAAGTCATTGTCCCTCTGATGGCTCTCCAGGACGTTCCCAACCCACCAGGACATTTCCAACCCTCTGGCTGGCCCTTGGTGTCCCACCTGGAATGTCCCCATGGCCATGCCCTGCGTGGGGCTGGTGGGATCCCATTTCCTCCTCTTGGTGAACATCTCCTGGGGAAGAAGAGCCGGATTTCTTTCCCAAATTTCTCTCCACCTCCCAAACCTGCTGCATGGAGGGGTGAGGGAGGAGGTGGAATTCCAATGGGGCTTGGGAGGTGGAGAGAAAGCTTTGGGAAGGAAGGGATAAATATTCCAAGGAGAAGGGTGGGGGCTGGAAAAGAGCGGGATGAGCGCGGATGGTCTATGGGTGAGGAGCTGAGGCTGGACCAGCTGGAAAACTGAGGTCCAGCAGTGGGAAAGCGGCAAGGGACAGGTGGGAATTTGTGGTGGGACCACCCAGGGTGGGTTTGGAGCAGCCATGGAGCTACCTGTGACTCCTGGGATCCAAACCCACCTGAGGCCATGAAGTCACCCTGGCCAGGGCCCATTTGGGGACACTGAGGCCATGAGGTCACCCTGGCCAGGGCCCATTTGGGGACACTGAGGCCATGGGGTCACCCTGGCCAGGACCCATCAGGGGACACCAGGATTGTGTGGGTGGCCCTGGCCAGCACCCATCTGGGGACACCGGGGCCACCTGGATCAGGAGGTTGATGCTGAAGGTGCTGGTGACAAACTCAGGGAAAACCCAGGAGGAAGATCTGGGAAATCCCTCCTGAGGTTGTCCCTGTGCTTTTCCCTTCCCAGTGGGTTGGTGGCTGTGGCAGAGAGGGCTCGTGGTGGGATTTGGGATGGCCGTGGTGGGATTTGGGATGGCCGTGGTGGGATTTGGGATGGCCATGGTGGGGACAGGGCCATGAGGCCGAGCTGGGGGAGGTTTTGGAGATCCCCATGGACCCAACGGGGCGGGAGATGGGACAACAAAGCATTGGAAACTCCAGAGATGGTGGCTTTAATCAGGAACCTTCCCGGGTGACACATCCCCTGTGCCCCTCTGGGGACAGGAACCTCTTCCCTGCGCACGGAAATGTCCGGAAGGAACGACGGAGGAGAGCGGGGAGGAGAGACGGGGAGGAGAGAAGGACGTGGGGCGGCTCGATGGGTCAAAAATGGACAACGCTGATGTCACACCCGGCCATCAGTCCCCTCCGGCGGTGGCCCGGTCACTTCCTCCGCCCGATCTGGGCCATCAGGTGGGCGTTGGCCGCCGCCTTGGCCCGCAAGTTCTTGGCCTTGGCGATGTTGAAGAGGATGTTCATGATGTTGGTGGGGACGTCGAGGGACAGCGTCACCTTGGTGCGCCGGTCGCTCTTGGCCCGGTTCTGGTAGGTCTTGCCCTTCACCTGCGCCTGGGACACGTACTTGTAGTGGCCATCCCCCGGGAATGTCCTTTTCCCCAGCTCTTCCTCCACCGCCTCCTCCTCCTCCTCCTCCTCCTCGGACGCCTCCTCCAGGGACGGCGACTCGGAGCCGCGCTTGTCCAGGACGGCGTTTTCCTCGGGGTGGATCTTCTGCGCTTCCGACAGGGCGGCGTTGAGGCAGCTGAAGATGGAGGCGGCGTTGGAGAGGCTCAGGGCCCGGCCGGTCCCGGCAGCTCCGAGCAGGATGAGGAGGAGCAGCAGCCTGGGGTGGGACATGGCGGTGGCCTGGCCGTGGAGACATCGAGGGGAGGGCAGAGAGGGACGTGAGATTCCCATGGCAGCTGGGGAGATCCAACATCTCCTCATCCCCTCCCAACCCCTCAGCTCCCCTTGCTGTGCTCTTGGAGTCACCTCCCAGGTCCCACCTAAAGGTCAGGACAGGTGGGAATGAGCTTCCTTGCATTTCCTTCATGGAGCTTCCATGGAGCTTCCATGGAGTGGAGAACTTGGCCTTTCCTTTGTGGAGTTTCTATGGAGCTTCCACAGAGCTTCCATGGAGTGGAGGACTTGGTCTTTCCTTCATGGAGCTTCCATGGAGAGGAAGACTTGGCCTTTCCTTTGTGGAGTTTCCATGGAGCTTCTACAGAGCTTCCATGGAGGGGAGGATTTGGCCTTTGCTTCCATGGAGCTTCCATGAAGGGGAGGATTTGACCTTTGGATGCAACCCCCAGCCCTTGGTTTTGGGCTGCTGGTGGGAGGTGGGATGTCCAAGGAGCTTTGCTTCCATGGAGTGGAGGACTTGGCCTTTCCTTCATGGAACTTCAATGGAGCTTCCCCAGAACTTCCATGGAGAGGAAGACTTGGCCTTTCCTTCATGGAGCTTCCATGGAGCTTCCATGGAGCGGAGGATTTGACCTTGGGATGCAGCTCCCAGCCCTTGGTTATGGGGTGCTGGTGGGAGGTGGGATGTCCAAGGAGCTTTGCTTCCGTGGAGCTTCCATGGAGCTTCCATGGAGGGAAGGATTCGGCCTTAGCTTCCATGGAGAGGAGGACTTGACCTTTCCTTCATGGAACTTCCATGGGGCTTCCACAGAGCTTCCATGGAGAAGAAGACTTGGCCTTTCCTTCATGGAGCTTCCATGGAGCTTCCGTGGACAGGAGGATTTGGCCTTTCCTTCATGGAACTTCCATGGGGCTTCCATGGAGCTTCCACAGAGAGGAAGACTTGGCCTTTTCTTCGTGAACTTTCCATGGAGCTTCCACAGAGTTTCCATGGAGGGGCTTCCATGGGGCATCCATAGATAGGATTTGGCCTTTCTTGCAGGAAGTTTCCATGGATGAGAGGACTTGGCCTTTGTTTCCATGGAGCTTCCACAGAGTTTCCATGGAGAGGAAGATTTGGCCTTTCCTTCATGGAACTTCCATGGACAAGAGGATTTAGCCCTTGCTTCCATGGAGCTTCCATGGAGGGGAGGATTTGGCCTTTCCTTCATGGAGTTTCCATGGAGCTTTCATGGATGAGAGGACTTAGGTTTCCTTCATGGAGCTTCCAAGAAGCTTCCATGGACAAGAGGATTTGGTTTTTCCTTCATGGAGCATCCATGGAAGGAGGATTTGCCCTTTCCTTCATGGAACTTCCATGGGGCTTCCATGGACAATAGGATTTGGTTTTTCCTTCATGGAGCTTCCATGGAGCTTCCATGGAGAAGAGGATTTGGCCTTTCCTTCACGGAGCACACGTGGCTGCTGCAGGGGACCCGGTTTGGACCCCGGGGATGTTCCCCATGGATCCCTCTCCACCTCCTTGGAGCACCCATGGGTGCCACCAGCTGCTGCAAAGGTGACATTCCCTGTCCCCTGCTCACCCTGAAGTCACCAGAGATGTCCCTCAAACCCATCCCACCTCACTCAGTCCCAAAAGGAAGTGGGAATGGCAGCCCCGTGTGACGGCCCCAGGTGATGGCCCCTGGAATTCCCAAAAAACTGGAATCCTGCTGGAATTCCCCAAAAACCCCCCAAAACAAAACCCCAAACCAACCTGGAATCCTGCTGGCATTCCAAAAAAAACCCCCCTGGAATCCTGCTGGCATTGCCCCAAAAATGCTGGAATCCTGCTGAAATTCCCAAAAAACCTGGAATTCTCCTGGTATTCCCCAAAAACCTGGTATCTGCTGGAATTCCCCCAAGAACCCCTGGAATCCTGCTGGAATTCCCCCCCAAAACTGGAATTCTGATGGAATTCCCAAAAAAGACCTTGAATCCTGCTGGAATCCCCAAAAAACCCTAGAATCTTGTTAGCATTCCCAAAAAAACCTGGAATCCTGCTGGAATTGCCAAAAAGCCCTGGAATTCTGAAATCACCCCCAAAATCCTGGAATCCTGCTGGAATTCCCTAAAACCCCCCTCAAATCCTGCTGGCATTCCCCAAAAAAACCCTGGAATCTGCTGGAATTCCCAATCCTCTGGCGCCATCTCGTGGCCAGCGGCTGGCACTGCAGTTCCTGGCCGGGAGCCTCAGCTGGGGCTGGAATTCCATCCCGGATTTTGGGGTTTGGGAGCTGCGGATTTCATTCCCGTGGGGTCTGGGGAGCAGCGGGATGTGTTGGGAATATTCCTGGGAATATTTATCCCTTTAATTCTTCCTTTTGCCATTCCTTAGAGTGGGAATTCTGAGCAGATTTATTCCCAATAACTCTGCCGTTTTTTTGTCCAAGGAGAGGGAATTTTGGGAAGTTTCATCCTCTAAATTTTGCATTTGGCCATTCTTTGGAGAGGGAATTTTGGGAAAGTCTTTCCCCTTAAATTTGGGGAAAATTTTGGGACAATTTTGGGAAAATTTGGGGAAAATTTGGGGAAAATTCCTCCTTTGCTGTTCAGAGTGGGAATTTTGGGCAGCTTTATTCCCTCAATTCTGCCCTTTCCTGGTCCTTGGAGCGGGAATTTTGGGAAGTTTCATCCTCTAAATTCTCCCCTTTGCCATCCCTTGGAGAGGGAATTTTGGAAAGATTTATTCCCTGAACTCTGCCCTTTATTGTCCAGGGAGGGGAAATTTTGGGAAGTTTTATCCCCTTAACACTTCCCTTTTCCCATCGCTTGATGGGGTGGGGGGCAGAATTTTGGGGAATTTTGGAAATTTCCCTTAAATTTGCCTTTTGCTGTTCCTCAGAGTGGGAATTCTGGGCAGCTTTATTCCCAATTAACTCTGCCCTTTTTTGTCCAAGGAGGGGGAATTTTGGGAAGTTTCATCCTCTAAATTCTGCTTTTTGCCGTCCCTTGGAGTGGGAATTTTGGGAAGGTCTTTCCTCTTAAATTTGGGGGAAATTTGGGGAAAATTCCCCCTTTGCTGTTCCTCACAGTGGGAATTTTGGGAAGTTTCATCCTCTAAATCCTACCTTTTGCCATCCTTTGGAGAGAGAATTTTGGGAAGGTTTATCCCTTTAATTTATCCCTTTAACTCTTCCTTTTGCCATTCCTTGGACTGGGAATTCTGGGCAGCTTTATTCCCATTAACTCTGCCCTTTATTATCCAGGGAGGGGGAGATTTGGGAAGTTTCATCCTCTAAATTTTGCTTTTTGCCATTCCTTGGAGAGGAAACTTTGGGAAGGTCTTTCCCTTTAAATTTGGGAAAAATTCCCCCTTTGCTGTTCCTCAGAGTGGGAATTCTGGGCAGCTTTATCCCTTTAACTCTGCCCTTTATTGTCCAGGGAGGGGGAATTTTGGGAAGTGTCATCCCCTAAATTCTGTCTTTTGCCATCCCTGGGAGAGGAAACTTTGGGAAGGTCTTTCCCTTTAAATTTGGGGAAAATTTGGGGAAAATTCCCCCTTTGCTGGTTCTTGGAGAAGGAATTTTGGGAAGTTTCATCCTCTAAATTCTGCCTTTTGCCATCCTTTGGAGAGAGAATTTTGGGAAGGTTTATCCCTTTAATTTATCTCTTTAACTCTTCCTTTTGCCATTCCTTGGACTGGGAATTCTGGGCAGCTTTATCCCTTTCACTCTGTCCTTTATTGTCCAGGGAAGGGGAATTTTGGGAAGTTTTATCCCTTTAACTCTTCCCTTTTCCATCCCTTGGCAGGGGGTGGGGGGGAATTTTGGGGAATTTTGGAAATTTCCCTTAAATTTGTCCTTTTCTGCTCCTCAGAGTGGGAATCTTGGGCAGCTTTATCCCTTTCACTCTGCTCTCCATGGAAAAGGAGCGAGCTTTGGGAGGTTCATCCCCTGAACTCTTCCCTTTTCCCTCTCCCCGCGGGGAATTCGGGGCCAATCCTCCCTCAGGATCCCAGGGAGCCGCTCCATTTCCTTCCCAAAAACCCTCCAGAGCTCCCCAAAAATCCATCCCCTCAACGCTTCCCTGGATCCGGGTGGGAGAGGAGGAGGAGGAGGAGGAGGAACAACCCCGGGATGATCCAGGGAAAGCCATTCCTGCAGGAAAACCCTTCCCAGGCACTCAACCTCCACATGGGATCATTCAGGACCCCAAATCCCACATTTGGCCATTTAAACATCCCAGGATTTAATTTTTTTTCCCTTGGAAAAGGAGGACGGAGATTTGGGAACGGGGGATTTTTCCATGTAATCCAGGGCTGAGACTCCCGAAGGACTCAGCGTGAAGATTTCTCCCACCCCAAAAATCCCTTTTTTATTTTTTTCCCTGCTCTGTTCCACCTCCCTCCACCCTCAGCAAATTCCCGGAGCTCCTGCAGGATGGGATGCTCGGGCTGGGAATTTTGGGATCGGGGATTTTCCCACCCCTAAGGGGACACCGCGTGATTCCCAAAATCCCGGCTGGGGAATGGGAATTTCGCCAAAAAAAATCCCTTCAAAAAGCCGCTGGAAGAGCCCCCGGGATGTTCCTGCCCCGCCTGGAATCTCGGAGCAGCATCTCCCCCTGTTCTCCTGGGATTTTTTTTTCCAGCTTTTCCCGCTTCACAAAACTCCGGGAATCTCAGCTGAGCAAAGGGAAAAGCAGAACAAGGGGAAAACGCGGCTGAAACCATCCCCACCCATCCCTGCTCCTCGCCGGGACGGAAATCCTGGCAAAAGGAACAGAAATCGAGGAATAAAAGCAAGGAAAAGCGGATTTCTGTGGGGGGATTGGGTTTATTTTCGCCGGGGGAAACGCTCCAGGAAGTTTTTATGGAGCAGGAAAAAAGCTGGAATTGGGCTTTCCTCCTTGCTAAAAAAAAAATTAAGCAAGAAAAGGAGAAAAAGCAGCCGCGGTGGTTGTGAGGAAATGGGAATTCAAAGGGAATTGCTGCGATACCCGGGAGCGTTCTGCGGGAATTTTATCGGGATTTTATCGGGATGCTGCCGAGCCGGCAGGAGCCTTTGTGTCTCCTGGAAAAGCAACAAAAAAAAAAATAAAAAATCTCCCGCTGGGCTCGGAAGGAGAAGAAGCCCCGAGGCTGCTCCGGGAAAGCTCCGGGATCGGGGATTTGCTGCCTCCGGGACCGGGATGGAGCGGGATGGAGCGGGATGGAGCGGAATTTCCCCTGTTCCAAAGTAAGTCTGGGATAAAACCGCACCTGGAGACTCCTGGAACTCCCGTCTGGTGCCGCCGCCGCCCCCCCGAGGAGTTTTCCCGGTGCCGATTCCCAAAATCCGGGCGGGGGGTGGATGTGCCTTGCTCTGCTCCCCATCCCTGCAGGGATTCCTCTCCCTAATTTCCCCTTTTTTTCCCGAGATTTCCCAATCCTGCCCATTCCCAATTTGCTGGAATAATCCCCAAAATTTCCTTTTTTTCTCAGGAGGGAGGGCGGGGGGAATTTTGAATCCCTTGATATCCAAAAGTCTTGGATTGCTTTTCCCTACCCTGCCTTAATTTTATTTTTTTTTTCCCTAAAAAAAACCCCCTTGGAATCTGCTTTCCTGAGGAAAACACTGAAATATTTAAAGTTTCTCCACATTGGGGGGGAAGAAATGAAATCCAGGCACTCACCTGCTTCTCCTGGATGCTTGGATTTGCCGTGGAATCACTCCCGGGAAAAAAGCATCAGGAGGAGCCTTTCCCCAACTTCTCCTCCCTGGCTCTTCCCTGATTTATTTAATTTTTAAAATTATTTTTATTTTATTTTTTTTTTCCCAGGGATTGGGATGTATATTTTTTTTTCTTCCCCCTCTCTCTGGAAACCTTTTCCCCCCTCCCCGGTGTATTTATAAAAAAACCGAGGGATCACGGGGTTTGGAGTCGTAATTCCAGACGCGGAGCCTCCTCGGCTTTGGGGAATGATTTCATTAAAATGAGCTCAGAGCCGGGCGGCGACGTCACGGAGCCGCTCCCCGTCCGCAGGGAGAGAAAAAATTCCCAAAAAAAAAAACCGGGAAGGGGAGGAGGAGGAGGGGGGGAAAAGACGTCGGATCCCAAAATTTGGGAAGAGTCACCCCAAGCCCGTTGGCGTCAGTGCCGGGGGTTTGTAGGATCACGGGGTTTTGTAGGATCACGCACAGCTTTGCCCCCGGGGGGTTTGGTTTGGGTTTGTTCCCGGATTTGGGAACGGGGATGGGGATTTGGGAATGGGGATAGGGATTTGGGAACAGGGAGATTTGGGAACAGGGATGGGGATTTGGGAATGGGGATAGGGATTTGGGAACAAGGATTTGGGAATGAGGATGGGGATTTGGGAACGAGGATTTGGGAACGGGGATGGGGATTTGGGAACGAGGATTTGGGAACGGGGATGGGGATTTGGGAACGAGGATTTGGGAACAGGGATGGGGATTTGGGAACGAGGATTTGGGAACGGGGATGGGGATTTGGGAACAGGGATGGAGATTTGGGAATGAGGATGGGGATTTGGGAATGGGGATTTGGGAACAGGGATGGGGATTTGGGAATGAGGATGGGGATTTGGGAATGGGGATTTGGGAACAGGGATGGGGATTTGGGAATGAGGATGGGGATTTGGGAATGGGGATTTGGGAACAGGGATGGGGATTTGGGAATGAGGATGGGGATTTGGGAATGGGGATGAGGATTTGGGAACAGGGGTGGGGATTTGGGAATGAGGATTTGGGAATGGGATGGGGATTTGGAAATGGGGATGGGGATTTGGGAATGGGGATGGAGATTTGGGAAGAGGGAGATTTGGGAACAGGGATGGGGATGTGGGAACAGGGATGGAGATTTGGGAATGAGATAGGGATTTGGGAATGGGGATTTGGGAATGGGGATTTGGGAATGGGAACAGGAATAGGGATGGACATTTTGGAGCGGGCATGGGGATGGAGATTTTGGAACAGGGATGGGGATTTGGGAACGAGGATTTGGGAACGAGGATGGGGATTTGGAAACAGGGATGGGGATTTGGGAACAGGAATAGGGATGGACATTTTGGAGTGGGGATGGGGATGGAGATTTGGGAACGGGGATGGGGATTTGGGAACAGGGATGGGGATTTGGGAATGGGGATTTGGGAACAGGGATGGGGATTTGGGAATGGGGATTTGGGAACAGGGATGGGGATTTGGGAACGGGGATTTGGGAACAGGGATGGGGATTTGGGAACGGGGATGGGGATTTGGGAACTGGAGAGATGGAGCCTGAAGAGATGGAACCAAAATCGTGGGAATTCCTGGATGAGGCTCCGGGATCTGAGCTGGGAGCTTCCCTTTGGCTCCAAACCTTGGGAATTCCACCCACTCAGGATCCACCTCTCCAGAAATTCCTTCCTTTCCCACCTCAATCCGGAGCTTCCTGGGATGAAGTTTTGGTTTCCCTCCTTCCCTGAGGCCTGGAAAGGAACTTTTTATATTTTTTCTCCAAATGTTTGGAATTTTTGGAGCTGTTGCTGGGAAAGGAAACTCCCAGGAGACTCCAACATGAGGAGCTGGGTGGGAAAATCCACGCGAGGGATTTTTCCAAGGAGAAGGATCAGGATCAGACCGAGAGACTTTTCCACCTCCAGATCCCATCCCGGGGTGTTTTCCTGAGTTTTATTCCCCCCACAAATTCATTTTCCCACAAAAAGCTTCGTTGGGAAGGGAAAAACCTTCCTTTGTAGGAGGCAAATCCTGGAATTTTCTGTGTTTCTGGGAATTTTCGTGACGGTTTTGTTAAGGAAAAATAGGGAAGAGAAAAACCGGGAAGAAAAAAAAAGATGGAATTTCCTGGCTCATCCCTGGAAAAGCAAATCCGATTTTTTTTTATTTTATTTTATTTTTTGGCTGCCACGGTTTGGAATTCCTCACCCCGGGAGGAGCAGGGAGGAGAATTCGCTGCAGGAAAATTGGTATTTCCCAAAGGAAAATGCCATAAAAATTCCATAAAAATTCCATAAAAAATCCATAAAAATTCCATAAAAATTCCCTTCCCTGGGGAAGGAGGGAGGAACATCCCAGGGCACGCCCAGGACCTGGAAGCCTCAAACTTTCCCCCCCAAAAAGTTCGGGAAACTGATGAAAAATGCAAAACGTGAGAGGAGCAGTTCCCAGGCGTTCCTGGGATTCCGGAGGATCGGGAACTCTTCCCACCTCTCCTCACCTTTCCCGGGAGATGAATTCCCGGGAGTGAATCATTGCTGGGAGCTCGTGAAAATTCCATCTCCTCAAGGCTGAGGAAAAAAAAATCAGGGATTTGAGGTCGTTTGAAAGGAAGTTTGAAAACCTGAACAAAAAAAAAATCCCAAATCCCAAAAGTTTTGGGAGGAATCCCAGAATTTCGTGGAGGAATCTGAGGGGCAAAAGGGATTTTTCCTCTTGGCTTTGTCCCTTTTTTCCCCCCCAATTTTTAGGGCTCGGGTTGCGTTTTCCAGGCTGTGGAAGGAGGAGGATTTCCCTGGGAAATTCCCAGTTTCCCTAAAAATCCTACAGCAAACCCCTTCCCCTGCCACGAGGCCGATTTGGGGGATTTAATGGGATTTCTCTCCCTTACAACCCCGTTTTTGGAGGGGATTCTCACTCCTTCCAACACCTCAAATCCATAAAATTTTCCCGAGGTGGCCAAATATTGGAAAGCTCAATATCCAATGGGAAGTGAAGAGGTGAAAATACAAATTTTTGAAGAATTATTTGGCTTTTTTTGCACTTTTTTTTCACCTTTTCCCGAGGGGATTTGCATCCCTGGATTCCCACCAAGCTCTCCGTGTTTCATCTTCCTGGGAATTAATTAAATTAATTAAATTAATTAATAATATTAAAGCCTGGAGCTTCGGATACCAATGGAATGTCAGGAAAGCTCCTTGGGACGACCTGGATTGAAGGAAATTCCCCCCAAAATCAATTTTTTTGGGAATTTTTTGGGAAAGCAGTGGATTTTTGCTGCTTTCCTTCCAAGGGAAGAGGAGAAAAAAAGCTCTGGAAGAGGAAAAAATCCCAAATCCTCCAACTTTTCCTGGAATGTTTTTATTTCTTCCCCTCTCTTGCATCTCCTGCCCCTTTCCCAAAGGGATTTTTGCACCTCCCTGGGCAGCACATTCCTGGTTGGAAGGACAAAAAAAAAAAAATTCAGGAAAATGTGAAGGGAGCCTGGATCCTCACACGGACTCCAGGAATTTTCCATGATTTTCTGTGCCCCAATGCAAAATTCGTTTTTATCCCGAGGATCTGAGGTTTGAAGGAGCTGCTCCTGATTTTTTCCCCCTTGCACTGAAGGTTTTCCAGGCTTTTCCAAGGATTTTTTGCTTTCCCGGGGGTGTTGGGGATGCAATTCCAGCCTTGGGATGGGGATGGGAATTCCCTGTGGGGTCAGGGATGGAGAGGCTGTTCCTGCTCCAGACAGGGAAGGGGATTTGGGAATGGGGATTTGGGAATGGGGATGGGGATTTGGGAACAAGGAGATTTGGGGATTTAGGAACAGGGAGATTTGGGAATGGGGATGGAGATTTGGGAACAGGGATGGGGATTTGGGAACAGGGATGGGGATTTGGGAATGGGGATGGAGATTTGGGAATGGAGATGGGGGTTTGGGAACAGGGATGGAGATTTGGGAATGGGGATTTGGGAACAGGAATGGGGATTTGGGAATGGGGATTTGGGAACGGGGATGGGGATTTGGGAATGGGGATGGAGATTTGGGAACAGGGATGGGGATTTGGGAACAGGGATGGGGATTTGGGAATGGGGATGGAGATTTGGGAATGGAGATGGGGATTTGGGAACGAGGATTTGGGAACAGGGATAGGGATGGAGATTTTGGAGTGGGGATGGGGATTTGGGAATGGAAATGGGGATTTGGGAACGGGGACAGGGATTTCACCCCAGCAGGACTGTGGATGGCAGGAAAAGCTCCCGGAGAGGATGGAGGGAGTCACGGAGGCTTTCCCAAGATTTACTCCAGCTTGGATGAGGCTTGGAACAACCTGGGATAGAGGGAGGTGTCCCTGCCTGTGGGTGAGCCTGAAGATCCTTTCCAACCCAGCCATTCCATGTCTCCAGCATGAAATCCACGGGTGGATTCCAGGATGAAATCCACGGGTGGATTCCAGGATGAAATCCATGGGTGGATTCCAGGATGAAATCCATGGATGGACTCCAGGATGAAATCTATTGATGGACTCTAGGGTGAAATACATGGATGGGTTCCAGGATGAAATCCATCAATGGACTCCAGGATGAAATCCATGGATGGATTCCAGGATGAAACCCACGGGTGGATTCCAGGATGAAATCCATCTTCCCCTCCTCCCAGTGTCCCAATCCCCAATCCATGGCCCTGGCCGAGCCCAATTCCAGCTGGGAGCTCCAGGGGGGATTTCCTGGGCTGCTTTTCCTGCCGGCTCCTTCCCGACGTCTCCGATCTCCCGGCACATCCCGAGGGTGCTGGATCAGGCTCAGCCGTGGCCGTTCCAGGGCTGGCTCGTTATCCAATTACCGAATTATCCCGGATCCAGCCTCTCCTCTCTCTCCGTCCCTTCTCCCTTTGTCGGGGTTGCTTAGGAACTGCCGCGGACATCGGAGGCTGCGGCCGGCAGAGCTTCAACCTTCCCTGGCTGGATGCACCAGGAATTCCCTCCTGGAAAGGGGCTGGGAGTGCTCCGAAATCCATGGATTCGCACCCCTGGGCCACAAATCCGGACGGAACACGATCCCAAATCTCTCTTTATTTCCAAATTCCGTGAGGAATTGGTGGGGCTGTCTTGACGTGCTTTAAATCCCACATTTCCACTGCTCAGCTTTGGGTGCTTTTTTTTTTTTTTTCCCGGTTTGTTTATTTGTTTGGTTTTTTGTGTTCTTTTTTTTGGTGTTTGGTGGTTTTTTTTGTTCTTTTTTATTATTTTTTTCTTTTTTTCTTTTTTTTTTTCTTTTTGTGGTTTTTTGTGTTATTTTTTTTGGTGTTTGGGTTTTTTGTTTGGTTTTTTTGTTCTTTTTTGTTCTTTTTTTTCTTCTTTTCTTTTTTTTTGTTTTTGTGGGGTTTTGTGTTGTTTCTTTTTTTTTGGTGTTTGGGTTTTTTTCATTTTTTCTTTTTTTTCTTTTTTTTTTTCTTTTTTTTCTTTTTTTTCTTTTTTTTCTTTTTGTGGTTTTTTGTGTTGTTTCTTTTTTTTGGTGTTTGGTTTTTTTGGTTTGGGTTTTTTTTCTTTTTTTTCCTTTTCTTTTCTTTTTTTTTCTTTTCTTTTTTTTTTTTTTTTTTTCTTTTTTCCCAAGGTTTTTTCTCCAAAGGATGTTCAGGAATTTTCTGGTTGAGAGCCTGGAAAGCCACCAGCCCTAAAACCTCTCCCCCCGGCTCCCGCACTGAAATAATTCCAAGGAACTCGATTAGGCTGAGCTGACATTTCCAGGGAAACGCCGGGGGCTCCGTTCCCGGAACGTTTTGGCCCTGCCAAAGCCTGGATGGCAAATCCATAGGGAACATTTGATTAATCCAGAGAGGGAGGATTAAAAAAAAAAAAAAAAAAAAATCCCAGTTCTTAATTTTTCCCCCAGCTCTGATGGGAATTTGAGCTGGGTTTAACGAGCTCGACCTGAATATTGGCTTTCCCTTCCCAGCTCTTCCAAACCTGGATTAAATCTTGGATCCGTCAGGGATGAGGATTTTGGTGGAGGGATTGGAGCCAAATCGTTCCCTTGGGAGGCTCTTCCCAACTCCTTCGGATTCTCCTGGACCAGGAGGCCAAACCCTTCTCCAGCCTTGGATTTGGGATTTGGAGCCAAAAGCTGCCGAGAAATCCCAAAGCCAGGGAGGCGAGGTCTGATTTTTCAGGCTGGCAAGGGAAAAATGAAGGGATTGTCCAAAAAATTTCTGGGAATAACAACACAGGAAGGGAATGTCCTCAGGTTCCCAGATCCCCTGGGTCCATCCCTCCCCTCCCGCTGCCTCCAGCCCTGTGGATTCCCAGCTCTAAAAATGATTTTCACGGAATTTTCTGCTGCTTGGTGCCTCCTCAGCCTTGGTGACAACTTCCCACCCCTGCCAAGGGATCCGTAGTGGGGATGAGGGATTTTTTTCCTCTTGGATTTGGGGGGGAAGAAAAAAGAATAATCCCACTTTGAGTTCTTAACGAGCACCTAATGATTGAATAGGTTGTTATCCCTAATGGAATGAAAGGATTTTTAATAAGGGTAAACTGGAATAGGGTGGGGATGGGTGGGATCTTGGGAAGGAATTCCTGCCTGGGCTGGAATTCCCAGAGCAGCTGTGGCTGCCCCTGGATCCCTGGAAATGTTCAAGGCCGGGTTGGACATTGGGGCTTGGAGCAGCCTGGGATAGAGGAAGATTCCCTGCCCATGGCAGGGGTGGAATTGGATAATCCTTAAATTCCCTTCCATCCAAACTGTTCCATGATTTTATTTTCCAACCAGGGAACCCGTTGGCTCCCCCAAGAGAAGAAGGTGGGAATCCCTAAAGACCGCAGGGAATTCCTGAAGACCCCAGGGAATTCCCAAGTGAAGGAGAAGGTGGGAATTCCTGAAGACCCCAGGGAATTCCTAAAGGCCCCAGGGAGTTCCTAAAGGCCCCAGGGAATTCCCAACTGGATGAGCAGGTGGGAATTCCTGAAGGCCCTGGGGAATTTAGGGCCAGGCCAAAAGGGATGGGGCTCCACTTTCCCACCTAATCCAGCTGGAAAAAAACAGATATCCCCACCTTTCCCTGCCATTCCCAAGGTCTCCTTCTTCCCAGGTGAACCCATCCGGAATTCCACGGCACCCAGACACTTTTATTTAATTTACAAAAATAAAACTCGGGGAATTTGTGCCACCATGCTTTGGCTCGGGAATTCTGCCCTTCCCATCCTCCTTTTCCTGAGCATCCAGAGGTTTTTCCCTCTCCTCCTCATCCCATAATGTCCATCATCCCAGTTTTCCACCATTTTTCTTTTTTTTCTTCCCCAAACATCTTCCAGGGTTTTTTTTCCTTGTCCATCCTGGAGGTGTCGGGGTCTCTCCTCCCAATCCCGTTGGATTTCCATGAAGCCCTTGGAGCTGCTCATCTCCCTCTGCCTGCTTTGGGGAAAAAAAGGGAAGAAAGAACAATGGGAATGGCAGAAGTTTGGGCTCCCTCTTGGAATCCCCAAGCTCTGGAGGTCCCTGACACCACGGGATTGTCCCGTCCCACAATCCATGAAAAGCAAATATCCCAATCCTGGCTGAATCCTGGATCAGCCAGGAAAAACGGGCGTACTGAGGGCTCAGGAATTTGTCCTGGATTGGGATTAATTCCCAATGGTTGTTCCTTCCCACAAACACAGCTGGAGGTACCTTTGTGAGGTTCCCAGTGGCTCCTAAAGAGAATTCCCTGGAAAAAGAAAATCGGGCAGGAGGAGCTTCACCCGTTTCCTGGTGCTGCTGGGCCTGGATTCCAAGCCTTTGGAGTGATTCCCAAAATTATGGATCTGAGCCTTTAATTTCTCTCTCTTTTTGAAGTTTCCCTCAAACCCAGAGCAGATGAACCTCACCAGAGATTTTTTTTAATGTATTGTGGAGAATTCATGGATTTTTTTTTCCCCCAGAGGTCTCCAGGTAGAGGGAATTCTAAGAGAGGAATATTTTCCTCGGAAGGCTGGGACCAGTCACATCTCCTGTCCTGCTTGGAGCAGGGTTTGCATTCCTGCCAGGCCCCATTTTCCCTGGGATGACCTGGGGATGAGGGAAAATCCACACAAAACTGATCCCAAACCCCCTGGACCTGGCAATGGAAGCCAAGCTGTGCTTCCAGGAGTTTTTTCCCATTGAACCCCTGGATGAGGTGAGACCCCCAATCCTGGGGTGTTAATCCAGACCTAAACTGGTCAAGATTAAACTTCAGGTTCTGCCTGGAGGCTGGAGATGCCGGAGTGTTGCTTGGATGGAACATTCCAGGGTTTCAAGGGCACAAATCCCTGAATTCCTGCCATTTTCACTCCTTGGAAAGCACAAAATACATCCCAAATATCAGCTCCTGGTGTCCAGGTGGATCCATGCACATGCCCATGCCCATCCCACCCATGGAATTGCACCGAGGGAGATGTCCAGGAGCTCCTGGGAATGACCTGGGAATGGGAAGGGAAGGAAACCCCGGGAAGACTTCCCAGCACTTCCTAGCTGGGCACCTTCAGGAAATGTCAAATCCTGGCTGGGCCTTCCTGCTCTGGCCTGGCTCCCAGCTGGAGGGGGAGGGAGTTTGCAATTCCCCAGCCTTACCCGTGGAGCTCTGGCAGCGCCGCTGGCATTCCCGCCGGGATGGGAAGCGGTTGCTGTTCCCTCGGCAGCCCCCGAACAGGAAGGGCCGGCAGGAGTTGGTGGGGCCGTGGAAGTACCAGAGCAGGGAATGGTGCTGGCAGGAGCCCTCATCCATGGGCTGCAGGCACAGGGCTGCGGGAAAACACCCCATGTCCCCCATGGATGGGATCCAGGTGGGAAAATACCCCTTGTCCCTCATGGATTGGATCCCAGTGGGAAAACACCCCACGTTCCCCATGGATTGGATCCAGGTGGGAAAACACCCCACATTCCCCATGGATCCCAGGTAGGAAAACACCCCACGTTCCCCATGGATTGGATCCCAATGGGTAAACACCCCTTGTCCCCCATGGATTGGATCCTGGTGGGAAAACACCCCACGTTCCCCAGGGGTGGGATCCCAATGGGAGAACACCCCATATTCCCAAGGGATGGGATCCAGGTGGGAAAACACCCCAAATTCCCCATGGATTGAATCCTGGTGGGACAACACCCCATGTTCCCCATGGATGGGATCCCAGTGGGAAAACACCCCACATTCCCCATGGATTGGATCCAGGTGGGAAAAGGCCACACTTTGGAAAACATCCCCATAATCACCCATGGGTTGGATTTGCTCTGGAAAACACCCCACACCCACCCACGGGTTGGATCCCAGAGCGGGCCATGGAGGGAATCCCAGTGGATTCCCAGAGTGGAAAAGTGGGGATATCCAGGAGTGGATTCCCATATTGGTCAAAGGAGGGAATCCCAGCGGATTCCCAGAGTGGACAAAGGGGGAACATCCAGCACTGGATTCCCAGAGGGGGCAAAAGGGACATCCAGGAGTGGATTCCTACAGAGGATAGAGGAGGGAATCCAGCTCTGGATTCCCAGAGTGGACAAAGGGGGACATCCAGCACTGGATTCTCGAAGTGGAAAAATGGGGATATCCAGGAGTGGATTCCCATATTGGACAAAGGGGGAACATCCAGCACTGGACTCCCACAGTGGGATGAGCTCCGTGTTGCTCCATCATCTATCCCTGTGATTCCCACCACGGTGGCCCCTGACCTTTCCAAAGGGGATGGTTAAACTCTGGATTCTGGGTGGGACACTTTCACAGGAATGTTTGCATTCAGGGAATTCCAGGAGGATCCTCCCAGTGTGTTCTTCCGGATCAAAACCCCCTCCAGTTCCTTCACCACCGGCTCAGCACCCCTGGGGCAAACCCAGCTGCTTTAAGCCAAGCCCAAACTGAGTTTTAACCTCGTGCAGCTCCTTCAGCGCCACATCCCTTGATCCCAAGGCCGAGCAGCCCTTCCCACCTGGGAAGTGACTTCCCGAAATGCCACTTAATTCCCAGCTTTTTCACCTGGTAATTGGCTGTCGGCTCCTTCTCGCTGAGAGATTCCTGTTGTCTGCTCTTCCCGGGCTGGGAGGGGGAAAAAAATAAACCAAGGAAATCACAGGGTATGAGGGCGTGCAAACAAATTACCCCTCATTTAAATAAAGATCCTTGGAGCCTTCCGTGGCTAACGAGTTCTCCGAGTAAATGTCACGGAGCAACCGGCCACGGGGAGCCAGGAGCCGGTGGCAATAAAACCCTTAATGGTGTTAAACAACTCCCTGGGAAAGGTTGGGCGTTCGTCAGGAGAAAATGGAAGTGTTTGTGGTTGTTTGCCGGAGATAAATGTCAGGGGCTGGAGCTCGGGAGCCGCGGAAAAGCCGGGAGCGATCGGAATCTGGCGGCAATAACGCTCCGGCTGCAGAATCCTGTTAACATTTGGAGCCGCCGCGCGCTCGTCGCTTAGCAGAGGGATTTATGAGCCCTCCTGCCTCGGCCCCAGCTTTTAATGGGATTGTTGGCTGCTGCCGTGATTCAATAACACCTGGAACGTCCCCATCCGTCTGATCCCGAGTGCTGCCGTGGCATAAATCGAGTTTAGATCCAGATGGGAGACTTTGACGTCCGGCACAGACGTCGGGAGAGCGCCCGGAGCGGGGCGGGAGGGGAGTGGGGATTTGTTGGGGTTTGGTTCCAGGCTTGGCTGGGTTTTTTTGGGATGTGTTCATTCCTTACGTGGGGCCATCATCAATGGGTTTGACTTAAACCCCTTCCCAAAGCTCTTAAACCCCTTCCCAAAGCTCTTAAAGCTCTTCCCAAAGCTCTCCATGCTGGGGAATCGTGGAGTCATAGAATGAGCTTGGAACTGGATGATCCTTCAGGCCCCTTCCAACCCAAACTGCTCTGTGTCTCAAGTTGGAAAGAGGGCTGCAAAAACCCTGGAATCCAAATCTCTGCTGGACTCCCTGGCCTGGAATTGGATGATTTTTAAGGTCCCTTCCCTCCCAAACCATTCCATGTCCCAAACTGGAAAGGGTTTGTAAAAATCCTGGAATCCAAATCTCTGTTGGACTCCTTGGCCTGGAATTGGATGGTTTTTAAGGTTTTTTCCATCCCAAACTGTTCCATGTCCCAAACTGGAAAGAGGCCTGTAAAAACCCTTGAATTCAAATTTCTGTTGCGCTCCCTGGCCTGGAATTGGATGATTTTTTAAGGTCCCTTTCATCCCAAACCATTCCATGTCCCAAATTGGAAGGGACCAATAAAGACCATCAAGTCCAACTTTCTGTTGGACTTCCTGGCCTGGAATTGGATGATCCTTAAGGTTCCTTCCATCCCAAACCATTCCATGTCCCAAACTGGAAAGAGGCCTGTAAAAACCCTTGAATCCAATTTTCTGGTGGACTCCTTTGCCTGGAATTGGATGATTTTTAAGGTCCTTTCTATCCCTAACCATTCCATGTTCCAACTTGAAAGGATCATGGAGTCCAGCTCCCTCTTAGACGGGAATTTGGAGCATTGAGATCTCCCCTACAGGAGATTTTTGGGGCGACAAAGAGGATTTAATGTCAGTGTTTGATCAAGTTTAATTAAGCCCCAAACGCCCAGGCTGGAAAACCATTCCACTGACTCCATCCCTCCAATTTGGAAGAAATTCCCAAAGAACATCCCACTTGCATCCCATAATAAACCTCCACACCTGTAAGCTGTAGGACGACACTCCAAGTGATTTTGGGGGTGTAAAGGTGACAGCGTTGGTGTGTCTTGCTCAGTGCAATGGGATTTTTAAATTATTTTTAATTATTTCTCTGGCTGTGTCATCCATTCTACCCAACCCTCCTCCTCCTCCTCCTCTTCCTCCTCCTGGTGACAAACTCTGAGCATCTTCATTTGCTAATTACAAGAAATGATCCCAAACTCTCCCTCCTTTTAAATCCTGTCCTGAAATTCGGATTTTGAGCTCCAAGTGGAGGAGTCCTGCCACAAATCTCTCCAAAATCCCTCAGTTTCCCTCTGTCCCGTTTTCCCTCTCTCCCACAAATCCAGATGGAATTCCAAGCCCCGCTGAGGAGATCTGGAGGTCCATGGGTGGCTCTTGCCTTGCTGTAGGAGCAGATCTGGCTCTCCCAGGGCTCTTCCCTCTTGGAAAACACAAACGGGAACAGATCCCTTTGTTTTTTTCCATGAGTTTTAAGATGTGGTTTTACCCTTTATTAAAATGTTTACGAGGCCCTGGACAGAAATAGTCTGGGATGAGTGTTTGGTCTCAGAGATGCCATTTCTGCCTGGTTGGAAGTTTTGCTGGAACTTACCAAGGATGTTGGTGGGAAAAATGAGATAAAATCAGCCTGGAAGCGGCTGCCTCCTCCCAGCCTTTTAAAAAGGAACCCTTTGGAAGGCTGGGATCACCAATGATCCCAGGAATATTCAGGTTTTTCCTCACCTTTCCTCATGCTCGTGTCACCTCCAAGAGCCCTCACTGGGAATCCCATCCCTGCCTCCTTCCTGCCCAGTTCCAGGGAAGAGGATTGATCACGAGGTTCCATGGAACGCTCCAGAGGATTCCAGGGTTGGAAAGATGGGAAGGAGGCAGCTGGACTCACCTGCAATGAGCGGAGGTGGCTCCATGAGGGGCTTCACCAGAGTCTCCAACGTGGTCTGGCCGTGCGTTGTGCCAAGATTTCCTTCCCAATTCCCGCCATTCCCGGCGTATTCCCGAGGCTGGGAATACCCTTGGAGCTGCCCGTGGACCTCAGCCACCTCCAGACCTGCGGATTGAGGGTCAATGAGGACAAATCCGATGCTTTGGGGTGGGTGGATCAGCTCTCCAGGCTCCGTGGACCACCGGATTTGAGGATTCCATGAATCCTGGAGCTCATCCTGGGGATGGTTTGGGACGGTGGAGCAATCCCAGAATTTTGTGGGCAAGGATTGGGGTTTCTGTGGGTTCAGCTTTAAAAACTGGGAGTCGGGAAGGGGTTTGATCATGTCCTGAAGGAGAGGGTGAAAACAGGAGACCTCCAGGTGTCCCTCTGATCCCTCAGATTCCTCTCAGGAAAACCCATCCTCCTCAAACCAGGATCCAAAAGCTGTTGGTGATCCAGCTTTTTCTGCACTGAATCCCAGAAAAAAAAGCGCATTTATTCCTAAAAACAACTTTTCACTTGCAGTTTCAGGCTGGTTTGGGGCAAGGAGAAGATCCTTCCCTGCATGAATTCCCAGCCTTACCTTTTTCCATGGACATCCTTCCCAACTCACCTCCACAACCTGCAGGCAGAAGAGACAGGGAAGAGTTTGTTTGCTACTTTTTTTTTTTTTTCCCAACATAGATAAGGTTTTTCAAGGAAATAATTATTTTTTATGGATTATTTTCCCCCATTTTTCAAGGATCCAAATGCTTCGTAACAACTCCAGCGGGGGTGAACCTAAAAATCTTCCATATCCATAGGAAAAGCCCAGGGAATGGGGCAGGAAGGTTCTGCCGGATGTCAAATAAATGGATTTCTGCAGGGCAAGGAAAGCAAGACCCCGAAACACTTTCAATGTTGGGATTCTGGGATAAAACCATCCCCAAATTTGTTTTTTGGGGGATTTTTGGTGTTGGTAGCAGTTATTCCCTGTGGGAAAGGAGAATTCTGTTTCCCAATCCATCAGGAAATGGGGGAAGGATTTGCTGGCAAAACCGAACGGGAAGAGACGGGGTGGGGGCAGTTTAATGGATAAAAATGAAGCATTTCAGGAGGTCAGGAATCTGCAGGGCCTGGAATTCCACACTCCTGGAGAGGGGCCCCAGCTCCACCTGCTGCTAATGGGTGACATTTGGAGGCGTGCTGGCACGGAAATGGCTCCAATTTAGCTGCTGGCAGGGTCACCACGGGGCCAACTCACCACAAATCCCTCTCATTTCGCTCCTGAGCACTTCCTTCACCTCTTCCTCCTGTGCCAGAGTGGGAAAAATGGAGTTTAGGGATGAATTCCAACCCCGGCACCCCCTCCCTGCTTGTCCCACCGAGGTGGAGCCACCTGGTTTGGGGTGTAACAAGAGCAGAGATTTGATGTCATGGGGAGCTCGGTTCAAGATTTGTGGCTCATTCCCACTGGAAATTCCTGGTTTTCCTGCAGCCAGATCCTCTGGCCTTGAGGATTGGGACCCCAACCCATGTCACACCTCAAACCTGGGCTGGCTGTCCAAGGAGTGTCCCCACCCTGCTGGCATTGTCCCACCGAGATGGAACCACCTCATTTGGGGTGCAATGAGATTTGGTGTCACAGGAAGCTCCATTCAAGATTTGTGGCTCATTCCCACTGGAAATTCCTGGTTTTCCTGCAGCCAGCTCCTCTGGCCAAGAGGATTGGGACCCCAACCCATGCCACACCTCAAACCTGGGCTGGCTGTCCAAGGAGTGTCCCCACCCCCCTGGAATTGTCCCCAAAGCCACGATCTCCCAGACTTCCCTGAGTTCTGAAAAGCCACGGAGCCACCTGCATCCTAATTATCCTCCAGGATTTCCCCTTGGGAATGAGCTGTGGAACGACATCTAATGATTCGGAGCTGCACCTCCTCCTACTTTCTCTGCCTCTTTCCCAGCCAACGCCGTTCCCCGTGGAATGAGACCTCCAACCTCATGGATTTGGAGCCCATCCTCCATCCCTGGCCACTGATCCCATTGGGAATCTTCCCTGTGGGATGGTGGATGTCCTGCTGGACAACCCAGGGCCATCACCTCTTAATCCTTCTTGGGATTCCAAGTTTTGGGGCATTTTCCCTGTAGGGAGCTGGAATTTTCAGCAGCCCAAATTTAGGAGATCCCTTCCCACAATCCCCCCCCTTTTAAAATCAATCCTGCTTGGAAAATTAATCCACGCCCTGGAAAAATGGGAATATTGCCTTGTGTCAGTCAAGTGGCACAAAATCCAGGATGAAGGGATGTGGGGGGATCTGCAAGAGGAATTTTGTCCTGATCCACATGAGTCAACCCCTCCTCCTTCCTCAGGATTTAGAAGCCCAGGGCGGCAGCTTTTCCCTAAAGTCTTTGAAAACAGGGCGCATTTCCCTCTCCTGCTTTTCCTTTGGGTTGGATAAGCCCTGGAGCGTGGGCAAGGAGGAGTTGGGATTCGTGGGAAGGATGGAGAGGGGAGGGAAAATCTGCCTGGAGCTTTAGGCTTTGCAGAACCCAGCTCTGCTCCCACCCCGCTCTGCCGTCCCTGGGTGACACTGCCAGCCTTGTTTCCCAGATTTTCTAGGAGCGGATCCATTTCTCAGCTTTTCCCTCCTCCCCTCGGGCTCTCAGGGCCGATTTCCTCCACTTCCCTCCCATCCTGGGAAAGGATCTTGGAAGAAAACACTCACGGAAAGGCCCGGCTCTCCCTTGGCTCCCTTCTGCCCGGCGGGGCCGTTTTCCCCCTGTTAAAAACACTTGGATCAATCGCCAAATCTCCAGAGATGGTCTGTGAAAATGTTCCTTAGGGAATCAGTGCTCCTTAGGAATGAGAGTTGGGAAAGGAGAGGGGTGAAAAGCCTCACGTGGTTTTCCTATAAATTTTAGGGAAAAATTTTAGGGCAGACAGGAACGGCCTCATCCAGGTGTCCATCAGATCCCGGATTCTTTGGGAGCTCAGCTCCATCCCAACAATATGGATTTTAACACCTTAAGTCAGGTTTATTTTCCAGCTGGAAGAGGTGGATACATGGAGAGGGTCCAGCCTGCACAGAATTTTTGGGGATCAGGTCCAGCAAGATTCCTTTTAAAGATCCCTGTCACGTTTTCAGCATCTTTAGTTAGTGAGTTCAAACTTTTATTTTTTAAGGAAGATGCCGATTTCCAGAGATATTTTCCAGGGAAAATCCAGCTTCCATAAGGCAAATTAGCAGGGAGAAAATCCAAGTCCCTTTGGGGGGATAAAAAAGAAATATTTGGGAGTTGCTTTGAAGTGGATTTTGTAATAAAGGAGTTGATTAAGGGGATCTGGTGCCACCAAAATAAAATTATTGGGAATTGCTGGATGTGGGTTGAGTTCCTTGTTCATCTTTTCTGCTCTACATCCCTCTGTTCTTGCCTTAAATCCTTTTTATTTTTTTTGGGAATTCCATGGGATCACACATTTTTTGTCTTTCTGAAGAGCAGCCCTGTGCTCTGATCAACATCTCCCGCTCCAGATATTGATATTGTCCTTTTTAATTACTTCATTAATTCAAACACTATTTGCAACTGGAGCTGCAATTCCAGCGCTGGAAAGTTGGAAAAAACCAGGAGACGTTGAGCTTGGTCGACAAGGGATAAAAACACCCTGACAAATTCTCCACTCACGACTGCTGGAAACTGGATTTGTGGATTAAGGGTACTTAAAAAAATATTAAAGGACAAGGAGCACAAGAAGGATGATCCCAATTAAAGCCGGGAGGATCATTTTTCTCAATCCACGCTCACTTCCAGCGCCAGGAAAAAATCACATTATCGACCAGCAGCACATGGAGTGAAAGCAGTGCCAAATCCTGATCCTAAAATCCCTCGGGACGTTTGCAGGGTGGTAGGGACTGACCCCAAACAGGTTGGGATTGGGATGCAAAGCTCTCCTTGGAATTTTCTGCTGAGCGTTAATTGCGCGTTAATCACCCCAGGCTGACTGTGGGTTCATTCCTGCTCTGCCTGGAGGATGTGCTGATCCAAAGTTTGATCTTTTCCCAAAGGAACCTTCCCCCCAGCTGGAGACATTTCCAGGCAGGAATTTGGGCAACACCGCCCCCGCGTCTGGTGCCTGGAATTTGGGATTCCAATGCCTCTGCTCTTGTTGTAAAATTTGGGGAGCTGAGAAATGAAACCTGGGGAAGGTCCAAGGCTCATCCAACCTCAGTCTGGAATTTTGGGAAGGGCTGAGGAACCCCACTGGATCACTCCCATACTGACCACTTCTCCTTTTGGCCCATCCATGCCCGGGGGACCCTGGAGGCAGAGCTGGGATCTCCCTCTTTTCCCTGGTGGACCCTGGAGAGGAAAAGGAGAGTTCAGTCAGCACTTCCAGAGACATCCCACATTTCTTTGGGATTTTCCCCCTAAAAACCAACCCGGGCATCAGTAGAAGACACTCAGAGCCCCTCAGGTGCTCATCCAGATGGGATGGGATCAGTCCTCCAGAATTTTTTTCCCCTCTGTCCCAACCCCAGAAGCCATTCCTGGAGTTTCTCCTTTAATTCCAGGAGAAGCCAAGGAGCAGCGTGGGTGTAAGAAGTGGCACCTCACAGCCTCTCTTTAATCAGTGTCCATAAAAAAGAGCCATTTATTATCCCAGACAGGCTTTTCTGGGCTGGATAATGACATCAAAAATTCCAGCCTTTTTAAATATCCATGAGGGAATCTTGTACTTTCGGCTCTCTCCTCCCTCCTGTGATTCCTTTTGATTTATTTTTCATGGCAAGGCACAGCCTGGGGAGCAAGAGGAGGAAGAATAATTTTGTTTCCATGGGCTGGAGCGGGATTTAATCCATATTTTATTGTTCTGGAAGGACCTTTTTTCACCTTCTTCCTATAACCACCCTTCAAAATTCCTTTTAAAGATCCCTGTCACACTTCCAGCATCTTTATTCAGTGAGTTTAAACTCTTATTTTTAAGGAAGATGCCGATTTCCAGAGGTATTTTCCAGGGAAAATTCAGCTTCCATAAAGCAAATTAGCAGGGAGAAAATCCAAGTCTCTTTGGGGGAAAAAAAGGAAATATTTGGGGGTTGTTTTGAAGTAGATTTTGTGATAAAGGAGTTGATTAAGGGGATCTGGTGCCATCAAAATAAAAATTATTGGGAATTGCTGGATGTGGGTTGAGTTCCTTGTTCATCCTTTCTGCTCTGCATCCCTCTGTTTTTGCCTTAAATCCCTTTTTTTTTTGAGGGGAATTCTACGGGATCACACATTTGTCTTTCTGAAGAGCAGCCTCGTGTTCTGATCAACATCTCTTGTTCCAGATATTGATATTGTCATTTTTAATTACTTAATTAATTCAAACATTATTTTTTGTGTGGGATTTGTCCAAATCCCGTCAATATTTGAGCTGATTTGGTGGAAAAGTTGTCAGTGGATGTCGGCTTGGGAAAAAAAGTAGGAAAATTCTACTGGAATGAGGTGGAATAGAGATTTTTTTAGTGACCCATCCATGTCGGAATTCCTGCAAAGATCTGTAGGATAGGGAGATCCAGGAGAGCGGATCTGATGAGATCCAGACTCATTTAGATTCTCCCAGAAAATTGGGAATTGTCCCAACTTCCATCCTCCAAAATCCAAATTATTGCCATCATTGTCAGGAATCAAGCAGGGCTCATGGATAATATTTGGTTTTTCAGGTGATTTTATTCCAACTTTTCTTTTATTGTTGGATCTTCCAGGCAACATTTGTACTCTTCAATCCGAGCCTGAAACTCCCCCAGCAAAACCACAGAAGGAATTTTCATTTCCAACCTTTTTTTTTTTTTTTTTTTCACTTTGGAAAGTTTTTTATTTCTCGAAGCTGTCTCAAGAAAACTTCCCAGGGCAGGGTGATCCTGCTCATTGATGGAATTAACATCTCATTTCCCAGGATTTTTTCCCCCCCTATATTTCTGAAGGTGCCCAGCGTGGCTGGAATGCAAAAATATTCATTAAAAACGGGAGCCGAGAGCCACCGGCTCCTTCCCAAGCCTCGGCACCCTGATCCTGGGATAATTAATGACTTCTCCTCCTGATCACTTGGAATTATCTCTCCATGGAGAGGTCAAATCTCCCCCTGAGGAGACGGGGAAGGAGGGGAGGGAAAGGGAGGGAAAAATCTCCGGAGAGGAACGAAGCGGGAGATGAAATGTGTGGATCGGGATCCCGCGGAAAGAGGGAATGTGGGAGAGCTCGGGAGGCAGCAGGGGAGAGGTGGGAGATGGGGATATGGGGACACTGCAGGGGTCACACCAGGGTGTCCAGGTGTGGATGCCTGTGGGATTCAGGGCCTTTTTGGGATTCCTGTGGGATTCAGGATCTGTGGGATTCCTGTGGGATTCAGGATCTGTGAGATTGAGGATCTGCTGGGATTGAGGACCTGCTGGGATCCAGGATCTGTGGGATCAGGGCCTGCTGGGATTCAGGACCTTCTGGGATTCAGGGCGTATGGGATTCAGTGCCTGAATTGGATTCCTGTGGGATTCGGGACCTGTGGAATTCAGAACCTGTAGGATTTGGGACCTGTGGGATTCAGGATCTCTGGGATTCAGCACCTGCTGGGATTCCTGTGGGATTCAGGATCTGTGGGATTCAGGGCCTGCTGGAATTCCTGTGGGATTCAAGATCTTCTGGGATTCAGGACCTTCTGAGATTCAGGACCTGTGGGATTCAGGATCTGTAGGATTTGGGACCTGTGGGATTTGGGATCTGTGGGATTCAGAACCTGTAGGATTCAGAACCTGTAGGATTTGGGACCTGTGGGATTCAGGGCTTGTGGGATTCGGGATCTGTGGGATTCCAGGCCTGCTGTGATTCAGGACCTGCTGGGATTCCTGTGGGATTTGGAACCTTACGAGATTTGGGATCTGTGGGATTCAGGGCCTGTGGGATTCGGGACTTTTTGGGATTCAGGATCTGTGGGATTCAAGACCTGCTGGGATTCAGGATCTGCTGGGATTCAGGATCTGTGGGATTCCTGTGGGATTCAGGACCTGTGGGATTCGGGACTTTTTGGGATTCAGGATCTGTGGGATTCAAGACCTGCTGGGATTCAGGATCAGTAGGATTCAGTGCCTGAATTGGATTCCTGTGGGATTCAGGATCTGTGGGATTCGGGACCTGCTGCTCACCTGCGGGCCTGGCTCACCCTGTGGCCCTCGAGGTCCAGCTGCTCCGGCCCCTCCCGGCTTCCCAGGCCATCCCGTTTGTCCTTTGAATCCTCCCAGTCCAGGAACTCCCTTGGCTCCCTGGGAATCACAGGAGGTTGTAGTGATGGGGCAGCCAAATATCATCCAAACACTAAACAGAATCCTTTCATTTGCAACCCTGGGAAAAACGGGGAAAGAGGAAGATCCCAAACCCAAACCTATAAATTTCCCACTCATCTTCACCACTGAGCTTTCTCCTGGAGCTGCTGGAACAGAAAATATTCCCCTGAAACCCAGCAGAAGGAACAATCCAACACCCAGCAGTGGTGGAAAACGAATTTGTGGGAGAGGAGAAGACCAGGAGAGGAAGGGAATGAGAATTCCTTGGGAATGATCTCCTGGACTCCAACCAGAGACTTCAGGAGGTGTTTGACCACCAGGGAAGGAGGAATAGATTTGTTATCAATAAAATCCTTTAAGATCCCAAATCTGCTGGAAAGTGGAATGCAGGAAGGACTTGAGGGGGTGGAAAATGCCAAGAGATTTGATGGAAGCTGCTGAGATTGTGCTTGTTTGGGTTTTTTTCCCTTAAAATTTTACTCTTTTAACAGAAATCCTGAACTTTTTCTCCCAGTGGAAAAGTACAAATTTAGGTGGTTGTTTTTTGTTTGTTTGTTTGTTGGTTGGTTTTTGTTTGGTTTTTTTAAAGAAAAAAACCAGGGATTAAAGAAATGCCGAGAAGAAAGATTGGTGGGGAGTGATCCAGGTGGGAATTCCTCACGGAGATGAGAACAGAACTCGGGATCAGCTTGGAGACCTTTCCCATTTCCCATGCCAAGGTGGCCACAGCCTGATCCACTTTTCCTACCCCAGAGCATCCCAGGGATTTACCCTGGGAATGGTGGTGGGATAACTCTTAACAGTGGATCCCAGCCCCTCTGGATGGCTTTTCCTCACACTCAGCTGGCTCCTCCTGGGAATTTATCCACGGACAGAGGTGAATTTAACGAGACCTCTCCCTCCTGCCCTTTTCCAACTGCATTCCCAACCCTAACGTTCCAGCCAGTTGACATTTCCCCCCTGGAAAGGGCACCAGTGATGTGGAAAATGTTAAATTTTGTTAACTCCGCCTGAAGGATGTGGGATTTATTCCTTGGAAATGGCAGCGTGCTCAGCACCAACCTTTTCTCCTTTCTCCCCAGGAATTCCCGAGGTGCCGTCGTTCCCCGAGGCTCCTGGTTCGCCCTGGAAGGAGCCAAGGTAAAATCATGGTGAATGTGGGCTTGGAAAGGCTGGGATTTGGGGAATAAACTGGTTTTTCCTTGGATTAGAGTTATTTACTGAGTGTCACCTCAATCTGGGCACTTGGTGGTATTCCAGGAGAGGGAAAATTCCTATTAAAATGGGAAAAGGAGCCTGTGGAGCATCAGGATTGGGATGGATGAAGTCAGTTGAGGAGGTGAGTAAAGATCCCAATCCCAATGTCCAAGAATCTTCACCCAATCCATGCTGATTTGTGGGAACAGATCCAGGGAAACCCAATTTATGCCCATTTGAAAGAAACGAGCATTTTCCAGAGGTGGATTTGGGAGAACTTCTGGGAAAACTCTTGTGGGATGATCTTGAATGTCCCTTCCCGAACCATTCCATGATTCTGTGATGGAATTCAGATCCTCACCTTTGGCCCACGTTGTCCATCCGACCCTGGAATTCCCGGTTTTCCAGGACTGCCAATTTCTCCCTGTGGAGATGGAAAAGCAGTGGAGGGGCTGGGAGGACAAAGAACCCCCCCCCCCAAAACACTGGGAAAACTCTGGAAAAGCAAGGAGAGGGATAATCCAGGGGTGGCACTCGGAGGTAAAGTCTCACCTCAGCGTAGACATTCCAGATCACTAAAATTTAACTAACAGCCAATGAGACAAATTAAATAATTAGCACTAACTCACGACCGAGATAATTGGAAATCCTTAAAACTGGAGATTATCCCAACTCCAAGCTCCCCTAGAGGAAAGTAGGTGGGAAACTCCTGAGATAAAAAACTCAGTTACGAAATGGAGCGGGGCTGATGAACCCAAATATTAATAACAACAACGATAAAAATAATGTTAATTAAAAATTATTGCAACCACAAGAATAACAACGACAACAACAACGTGGGCTCTGTCATCAACAGCTCCCATTTCTCTTATCAAGCTTTCCAAAGGCTCCATAAAAAGCCCATTAAGGCTCATTAGCGTTGTTTACTGATAAGGGACTAATGGTGCTGATAAGAGCCGGGCACGAATTTAGAACTGAGCCCAAGCCGTTGCTAAGCCACGGATCAGGAGGGATTTGGGCTGGGTTTGGTTTAGTTTTTAACCCCAGATTATCCCAAAATTCCCTGAAAACTTAGAGCTTCCCAAAACATGATTCCTTGTTCTTCACGGGCCTTCCAAGAGGGATTTTCCCACAGAAATGGGGTGGATTCCTCAGGATTCCATGCCATGGATCAGGAGGGATTTGGGCTGGGTTCAGTTTAGTTTAGTTTAGTTTTTAACCCCAGATTATCCCAAAATTCCCTGCAAGCCTTAAAACTTCCCAATCCGTGATTCCCTGCTCTTCATGGGCCTTCCAAGAAGGATTTTCCCACAGAAATGGGGTAGATTCCTCAGGATTCCATGCCATGGATCAGGAAGGATTTGGACTGGGTTTAGTTTGGTTTAGTATTTAACACCAGATTATCCCAAAATTCCCTGAAAGCCTTAAAGCTTCTCAATCCGAGATTCCCTGCTCTTCATGGGCCTTCCAAGAGGGATTTTCCCACAGAAATGGGGTGGATTCCTCAGGATTCCCTGCATGAAGCTTTCCTGGGAATGAGAGGGAAGCAGTTCTGGGAATGGGGCAGCTGGAGGCTGGAAAGCTGGGCTTGGCTCACCTTGGCACCTTTGGCTCCGGGAGCGCCGATCCGGCCTGGAAGGCCCCGCAAGCCCTGGGAATTAAGAAGAATCCACAGGGAATGAGGGCAGAGGAGGAATTCTGAAGGTGCTGGAAGCTCCTTCCCCATCTCTGCTTGTCCCAACCTTTATTTCCCGGGATCACGGAGTGGTGGAGGTCTGGGGAACGTTTCTCCAACTCCCAATCCAAGCAGCGCCATCCAAAGCCTGGCTCCACCACCTTCCCAAGGGATTTTGGGCATCTCCAAGGATGGAGATTTCCCGGGATCTCATCCATGTCCTACCTTTGTCCCTTTCTGCCCGGTGTCACCAGTGGTCCCAGGGTCACCTTTCCCTCCCTACGTGGAAAAAAAAAAAAGGACAAAGGAGATGAATTTTCAGGAATTTTGGGCCAAAATCCCATCCATGTGCTGTGGAAGTTTTTTGGGAGCCTCCCTGTGGTGAGGGAGCTGATCCCAGGAAAATGAGGTCCAGGAGGGACTTAGTGAAGGATTCCATTGGGCAGAGAGGGACTTGGGATGTGAAGGGAATTGAAATTCGGGCTTTGGTAAGAAACAGAGGAAAACTCAGGCTGGGAAACGTGGGATAAGTAAGAAATTTTGGGATATGGACATGCTGGGAACTGGAGGAAGACAAGTCCTAAAAACCAGGCCAGGATGTGCAATGGAGACTTTTCCAGGATTTGGGAAAGACCCTGAGGAAGGAAGAAAGGCCCTGAGGCCTTTAGGGGGTGGGAAGGGAAAGGAATGTGGGATTTGGGAAGGAGCAAACAGGAATGTGGGATTTGGGAAGGAGCAAACAGGAATGTGGGATCCAGGAAAGCACAGACAGGGATATGGGATTTGGGAAGAACCAGACAGGAATGTGGGATCCAGGAAGGCACAGACAGGAATGGAATCCAGGAAGGCACAGATGGGAATGTGGGATCCAGGAAAGCACAGACAGAAATGGGATCCAGGAAGGCACGGACAGGAATGTGGGATTTGGGAAGGAACAGACAGGGATGTGGGATCCAGGAAGGAGCAAAGCTTTTTCCAGACAATCCGTGTCCTTTCCTGGCACTCACCGGCTTCCCCTTCTGTCCCTGAAGGCCTCTGTCACCTTTGGCTCCCTTCATCCCGTTCTTCCCATCGAGTCCTGCTGCACCCTGCCAGAAAGTTGGGAAAATTTCATTCCAGAGCCTGTTTCTTTCAGGGAAGAGGGATGAGGACAATCCAGGATGGAAACCCAGCTGCAGGATCCTTCAATGCCAGGTCAGGAGCGCCCCCAGGAACAGCCCCGAGACCTGAGCTTGGGATTAACTCCCATTCCTCACCCCAGTTCCATGGGACTGTGAATCCCTGGCAAATGAAACCTTGGGAAGGGATTCATTTGTGATTCCAGCTCAGGAAATTGTGGCAGCAAAAGGCCAAGGAGATTTGGATGGGGTTGGGAATGGGAACAGGGATTTAAGGAAGATGTGGCCCAGGGGGCTGCAGGGTTTTTATCCAATTTTTTGGAATTTTTTTGGCTCCTGGAGCCACATCCAACACTGGGACCTCTTTTCATGAATCTCCCATTGTTGTGGTAGCAAATAAAGGTGCTAAAAGTCCTCATTTATTCTTTTTATTTTTAATTTTTAAGGTTTTTTTTCCAAGGTTGCCACAGTCTCCTCATCCCTCCTGCCCAATTTTGATGGCATTTTCCAGCACCTGGATGTGAAGGAAAAATTGGATTTATCCCCACTTGAGCCCCTCAGCTCTCTCAGGGGAGAATGAATTGGCTGCTTGAAGCTGAATAAGTGGAATCCTCTGCTTGGAATTCATTTGCTGTGGTTGTTGGGAGGAGAAAAAAATCATTAAAAATAAAATACAGATAAAAAAAATCAGATTTGTGTGCCAGGGACTCCCTGGATCAGGGAAAATCCATGTCCCTCCATATTCCAGGCACTATCAGGCACAAATACCTCTTTATTGGCAACAATTTATTGAGACAATCAATAGAAAATTCCATCTGGGGATGTAAATAAACCATAAAACCCCGGGAGAATGGGAATCTCTCTGTTTGCTGGGACAGATTGGAGGGTAATGAACCATTGGTGTGATGGTTAAATCCCACAAATCCGGGATACCTCCAAGTGCCTGGAGTTCTGAAGGAGCTGGGATCAAACCAGGGATAGCTCAAAAAGCTTCTTTCTGTGCACTGAAAAAACCTGACATTAATTAGAGTTCTCCTAATTAGCTTTAACATTTCCTCTTAATTATCCCAAATATCTCCAGTGCTGGGTTCTCCATGTTTTCCTATCCATGTCCAACTCATCTTCCTGCTTTCCATGAAATCCTTCTCATCCTGAGAGAATCCAAAATGTTTTAGGAAGAGTTAAACTCGGGGATATGCTGAAGGAAAGCTGGGCCTAAGCCTGGCCTACTTAGTCCAGGCAACATAAATAAGATTTAGACCTCGGTTTTGTCTCTCCATAAGTGGTTTCCTGATTATCCTGGGCTGGAGAGATTTGGAATACGGATTGGAAGGTTTAAAACTGAGATTGGACTGAAAAGGGGAAGAGGGTCATGGAGGTGATGCTTTCCCAGAACAGGGAAAAGATGGGATAGGAGGAATTAAAAAATTAAAATTAAAATTAAAATTAAAATTAAAATAAAATTAAAAATAAAAATAAAACCCCCACAAAAACAAAAAACCCAAACAAACAAAAAACAAACAAAACCAAACAAAACACCACAAAACAAAAAGCTCAAACAAACAAAAAACCCAACCAAACAAAAAAACCCCACAAACCAAAAAACCACCAAAAAACCAAAACAAACCAAAAAAACCCACAAAAACCCCAAAAAACAAACAACCCAACCAACCAAAAAAACCCCAAAACAAAACAAAACAAACCCCCAAAAAGTGGGAAAAGAAAAGAAAACGCAAAGAAGCCAAATGGAAATTTGTTCCCTCGGATTTCCATCCCCGGTGTGTCGTGCCAGGGAAATCAAGGCTGGACAACAAACGGGAGTAAATTAAAATTTAAATGGCAATTTAAAGGCAATTACTGCGGGAATACTGGAAGCAGCTCCAGGCTCTCCGGGTTTGGGATTAAAACCTTGCTGGAATTTAACTGCGAATGCTCCGGGTCACGCAGAGAGAGGCTGAGTCACGGATCCTGTGACGCAGAGAAACCTTGGATCCGCCGCTTCCAGGCAAAAATTCCCGCAGAGCTCCGGGCTGGAGCCAGGGAGGAGCCAGGGAGAAGCTGGGAATTGAGCAGGGGACACCCCGGGAAAAGCTGGAATCCATTGGGATGCTCCCCCGAAAGGCCGGAGCCGTTTGAAGCCACAGATCAAAAGGAGGACGAATTCCCCAACTTCTCCTAAAAGCTCTTCCACCTCCTGGGCTCCTGCTCCTCAATATTTGATGGGATGATGCAAATGGAATCTCCACCTGGGAGCTCCAGCCGTGTTTTTATCGCTTCCCTGATGGGTTTTGTTGGGATGGGATTATTTCCTGGAGTTTTGAGCCCTTTTCCCCCTAAAAAAATTGGTGTTTGGGGTGGGAATTGCGTGATTTAATGGAAAATTCCTCTTGGCAGGGGGTTTGGAATGAGAGGATCTGGGAGGGAAGGAGCCAACCCTCAGCATTTTAGGGTTACTGTGTGATCCCAGTTTTCCTGGGAAACTTAACATCCAGAATAAACTCAAATTCCTGCCTATAAACCATTCCCACTCCCCCTGAACTCCAAGTCTGGGGCGCTCCGGACTCCAGGGATTCAGAATCCCCGGGAAACCAAAACAGGGAGCGAGAAATGGGGAGAGAAAGAGCATTAAAAAAAAAAAAAATCAGAGCTTCGGGGGAGAACAACGGGTTAATCCACTCGTTATTTTCATATTTGAATGCACAATCTCGGGGAATAAAGAAGAGGAGCTGGAAGCTGGAATGCATGATCCAAATGATGACTTAATGGGAATAACGGGCGGCAATTGGAACATAAAAGAGGGAAGCGAGGCAGGGAAGCAAAATAAAAAGGGAGCAGAGCTTTTGGAAGAGAGGAGAAAGGAGGGGGGAGGCACCTGGGATATCAAAACTGAACCCCTTTGTGAAGCCAGGCAGAATTCCATTGAAATTTTCCCGAGGAATAATTGCAGGGAGAAGACGGGAATGGTGTCAGCTCTCGGTTGGGAACTTCCATGGATCAGAAAATGGGGAGAGGGAATGGATGAGGGCGCTGAAATCGCTGCCAGGGAATTCAGGAGGAGCAGCAATTGCTGGCAATTTGTGGGAATAAAAAGAGGGGATTAGAGGGAAATGAAGGAAAATGAGGAGCACCAGGATTTACCTGAAAGATTTGGATCCAGGCAGGATGTCCTCGGGAAAAGGGGAAAAGAGGAAAAGAGGATTTGGGGAATGAGGGACAGCTCGGGAATAACTCAGGGAAGGAATAATCCAAGTGGGAGCACTTAGGAAATAAAGTGGGACCTTAATTCCCATCGGGATCTTCCCTCAGGTGCCTGAATGGATGGGAATGATGAGTGAGAATTCCCTGAATCTTCCAATAAAAGCAGTGGGAAGTGCAGCTGGCAGAGGTAGCCCCAGGTGGGATGAACTCCAGAATTTATCACGGATCTCCCAGCTTGGATCTGGCTTCTGCAATTTTGGGAATGTGGTGAAGGATCAAATCCCAGCCTTGCCCCACTCCAGCAGAATCCCAGGATATTTCCAAAAGGGAGATATGCTCAGATCATGGATGGGAGGACTTTGTGGGAATTTTTATCCCTAAAATCCAGGGAAAGACGGGATGCTGGGATCCCTTTTGCACTCAGCAAACTTTGCTCTCTTCCTGGATGGATTCAACCCCTGGATTTGGGTGTTCCCTACAAAACAATTCCATCAATATCCCCAATCCAACCCCTACCAGTGCTGATCCCAGGTCTTGCAGCACGTTCTGGCCTTGAGGCTTTGGCAAAGGGCTCAGAAGGTTGTTTATAATTACTAATAATAACAATTAATAAACTAATTAATTGGATGAGGGTCTTTTCCTCAGGGAGCAATTCCCACTCTGGATTCCAGGCCTGTCAATAATTCCGTGGCTGTGACCAGGAATCAGTGGGGACTTATTTCTTTGGACAACCTTGGAAATTTGGAGTTTGGGCCCTTAATTTAAGAGCTGGACTTGATGATCCTGGTTGGATCCTTTCCAACTCCAAATATTCCATGGTTCCATGATTCTGAGAATCTTTGGAGTTTTGGAGACTTTTCCACTTGGGGCGAATACACCAAAGGCATTAAAACCATTCAATGAACATGTTTTTCTTGTGCTCCTTAATGCAAAGTCATGGAATCATGGAATAGTCTGGGTGGGAAGGGACCTTAAATTTCCATCCAGTTCCAATCCCAAGGGCAGGGACACCTTCCACTATCCCAGGGTGCTCCAAACCTCGGCCTTGGACACTCCCAAGGATGTGGCATCCATAATTTTTCTGGGAATTCTCTGCCAGGGCCTCCCTGTCCTCACAGAGAGGAATTTCTTCCACAGGCCATAACCCAAAACCTCTGGCTGTGCTCCCTGATATCCACGCTGGTTTTCCAGCAAAACTTCTTGGAACACGGGCTTTGGGGAGCGGTTCCAAGTTCCCACGGCCTCTTCCCACCCCTTCCCACATTCCTGGCTGGGGGAGAGAGCCAGGGCCCTTCTCCACACCCAGGATCTGGAAGGACAGGGAGACGTTTTCCGACTCACGGCAGATCCCGGCGAGCTCGGTTCTCCTGGCTCCCCCTGCAAGGAAAGTGGGGATGAGTTACCCTGGGGAAGAGCTGAGATCCCTCTGGAAACAGGGAATGCTGTGGGAATGCTGGAAAAAGGGACCAGGAGAGCTCTTGAGGAACTCCCTGCGGCGGCAGCAGCTGGCAGGGCAGTGGGATATCCCAAATATCCTGGCTGGAAAATAACAGATTCCACCGGCTCTAAAGGGAGCTTGGAGAACATCTCACACCTCCTTCCTGGAATATTGACATTCCAGCAACTCCTTACTGACCATTCCAGCCTGAAAAAGCTCCCAGAGTGCTCTGCTCCTTTAAAATCTTTAGGATTTTCCTGGAAAAGCCCAGCTGCTCCTACTTTTCCAGAGCCTCAGCCATTCCAATCAGCAGTTTTGGGGGAGGGAATGAGGGATTATATCCCATGGGAAAACCGGGATGGGATTTTCCACCTCGCTCCTGGCAGGAGGTGCCTCAAGTTTGGAGCTCACCTTCTGTCCCACGGGTCCTCTGCTCCCGAAAAGTCCCATCATTCCCTTGGATCCAGCTTCTCCTTTGATTCCCTGAAATGTTAAAGCCTCTGTTAAATACATTTTGAGCACCTACTCTCTGGAATTTATCCATGGAAAAACCCATGGAGGAAACAAAGCACCATTTCCATATCAAAATTCCATCCCAGGGGTCGGGAAGGATGCCACCGATGCCAGGATTTGGCAGGAACCTTTGGAAATTCCTATGGAAAAGATTCTTTGCCCTGTGGTGAGGATTGAAGGAAAACAGGCAGAGAAGGGGGTTTGGATCCTCGGGATGAGCTGTGTCTGTGCCAAAAATCCAGGAGAAGGCCCTGCTGGGCTGGCTGGGCCTGGAGATTCCACTCTCCAAAGTCATCCAGATGTTTATCCAAGAGGAGATGTCTGTGTGCTACTTTATGGAATATTTTATGGGTTATTTTTTACAGGGATTATTTTTTCAGGAATATTATTTTTTTGGAATATTTTTCTGGATTATCTTTTATGGATTATTTTTTAATGGAGAATTTTTTATCAGAGTCCAATCGGACAAATGAAATACATGGAATAAAATGGAATAAAATAAATATAGATTTTTATCCAACTTTAAAACACAGGAACCCCCTCCCAGGGGAGAAACTCCAAGAGTTTCCTTCACTTTGGGGGCCTGAGCAGTGGGATCAGAAAAAGGCAGGATCTGCCTCTTCCCAAGGGACAGGAAAGGGCAGGATCTGCCTCTTCCTAAGGGACATGCCCACCTAGGATCAGGCAATTCCCACCTGGACTACAGCAGGATCCAGCTTCCCATAGGAAACAGCAGGAGCTGGATGTGTCACTGCTGCTGCAGGAACTTCAATTTATTCAGTCCTGGGTCACGCTGGTGAAGCCAAAGCCATTTCCGTCAGGTGGAAATTGGGATGAGTAGGACACGGAGATGGGAGCTGTGACTCAGCTGGGAGTGGGAGAATTCCATGATTCCTCCCAGGAAGACGGGGCCAGGTTGGGACCTGGGATGACCTCCCGGGGAGCAGAGGGAGAGGGAGGAGCTCTGCCACCAGCCAGGGGACACGAGAGGGATACGGGAGTCATCCAAACCTTACCAAGAGCATTCCAGAAGCTCCAGGAGCAGGGACAGCTCCTGGAGGGAGAGGTGAATGGAATGGTCGCTTTTCCCAGTGGGACACCTGAGAATTGGGATGTGTTTGGTGTCCCCAAGGCCCTGCCCAGCCCTTTCCTCTCCCTGTCCATGCCAGAGCTGGGTGTGGCTGTGTTTTCCAGCAGGAACAGGAGAATCCCAGGGCAATTCGGGATGGGAGCGACTTTAAAGATTGCCCAGTTCCAATCCCAGCCATGGGACACCTTCCACCATCCCAGGTTGCTCCAAGCCTCATCCAGCCCAGCCTTGGACACTTCCAGGGATCCAGGGGCGTCCATAATTTTTATGGGAATTCCATTCACCACCCTCAGTCCCTTTCTCACAGGCTTTGGGAAGTTCCCACCTTTTCTCCTACGGGTCCGTCCTCTCCCTTCTCGCCTTTGTCTCCGTCAAAACCTGGCAGTCCCTGCTCACCCTGAAAGGAAAACCAGGAATTGGTGGATTCGTGGATTCCATCTCTCCTGGAAGGATCCAGCTGCTTCCCAGAACTGATCCCAGGCAGGGAAGGGACGGCTTGGAAGATCAAACTTACGGGATCTCCTTTGGTGCCTTTGTAGCCCTGCGGTCCAAAAATTGTCATGGACTCACCCTGGAGAAAGGAGAGACAGGGAAAGGGATCCACCGGGAGCTCATGGATCCCACTGGGAACGCAGTGATTAACAACGACATTAATTGTTAGGGTTAATCACCCTTAATTAAAAACCAGATCACAAGCATGCCCAAAAACCTCCAAATCCTGAGGTTTCCCAGTGAGCTCCCGTCCCTAAAAACATTGGAGCCCACTGGCGTTATCCCAGTGCAGTTCTCCTGGATGGAAATGGACAACAGGATCATTCCCTGAGCCCAGGCTGCCAGTGCTGGAACAGATTCCACGAGGGACACGTGGCTTTGTCCCTCAGGGGGTGGGCGTTTCCAGCTTTTCCCAGGGCAGGATAGGAAATGGAGCTGTCCGTGGTGCCCCGGTTTATGGATGCAGTCGGAGCTGAGGAATGGGCGTGGCACCGAGGTCACCCCTCAGAGGGAGGATTTTGGGGTGTGACACCCACAAAGTGTCACCCCTGGGAGCCACAGGGACACAGGAACCCCATGGACACATCCGTGCCAAGCTGCTGGGAGACTGGAATCCAGGCTGTTCCAAGGAATGTCTCTGCTCTGGAGAAGGGATGGTTGTGCCTCCAAAGGGATGAGGCAGCTGGTGGGCAGCTGTGTTCCCTTTGGAGAAAATTCCCTTCTCTCAACTCCCTTCGGTGCACATATTCCTGATCTGCGTGATTCTGCCTCGCTGGGGTTTTACCAACTCCGCATCCGCCAATATTCCCAAAAATCCGACATTTTTTGGACTCTGCCTGACCCTTACCACAGGACCCTGCCCCGATTCTGGTTTCAGACACATTCCTGCTTCCCAGCTCTCTAACAGAGGCAGGATGGGGCTCAACAAATTTTGGGGATAAAAAGGGAGACTAAAAATCTTGCATCTTAATCCAACCCTGGGATTCATGGAGTTATCCCCACACTGATCCAGGGAGAAAGAGACAGAAAATTAAGCTGCAAATCAGCTGCAACAAATCCAAGCTGATTTTTTCCCCCTCCTGCTCCCATTTCATCTCCGATTCCTCCTCATCTTTGACGAAGGCATCCTTTGGAAAAACGCATCCCACATTCCTTCGGCTTGGGAAGGAGTTCGGAGGCCTCCTCACGAAGCAAATTAAGGATTGATTGGTCTCCGAGCAAATTTCTTTGCAGAGGAGCTTCCTCGGAGACAAATGGGCCTTAATCACCGAATATTGCGTGACTCAAGAGGTGGCATCAATCACGGAGCTGTTTCCAGACCTCATTTTCCCAACCGGCCGTTCCAGCCAGGAAGGAACTCAACAAAACGCCGGGCACGAGTTCAGCTGTTTCCGAGCATTTTTTTCCAGCAGCACTCGAGGAGTGATTTTCCCCATTACCTGTCAGGAGCTGCTGGAAATTGAGGTTGGCTTTTGGGGTCAGCAGCTCATTCCGAAAAAATCAGGGGGAAATTTCTTCCTGCCTTAATTCAGGATTTTTGCGCCCCAGAAAATCGTTCATAGAATTACTTTCATTTTTTTGTTGTTGTTGTTGTCGTTTTTGTTTTTTGTGTGCTTTGTAGGATCCCATCAAATCCATCCCACAAACTCAGCTCCGAGAGATGTTTCCAGTGCAAGGACGGAATCAAAAAAATTTGATTTAAACTGGTGGAGACCCCCCAAAAAGCAGGGGGAGAATCCAAGGGTTGTCTCCTCTTAATTTCAGAGGCACAACAAGGAGGGGATGAATCCAGGCTTTTCTTGGAGCCACACAGTGAAAGGAAAACCCTAAAAAATCTGGAATGTCCTTACTCGTTCTCCCTTTGGTCCCAGAAGTCCCCGATCCCCCTAAAAACAGAGAAAGAAAAAAAAAAATAAATTAGGCAAATTATTCCCTTTTTATTCCCTCTTGTGTTGCTCAGGCCACTGATTCCCACTCCAAGCCAACTAAAACCTCCTGGAGCTGGAAGTCAGATCCTCTGGACACTCTGGAAAACCCTCAGCTGGTCATGAAATGTCGTGGAAACCCCAAATTTACGGTGCTGAAAATGAACAAAACCCCAGAGGGCTGAGGTGGTTTTCCTGACTCCACGCTCAGCACAATGTGGAATCACTGCTGGATTTCCCATCCCAGTGGGATTCAGCATCTCCATCCTGCTGGGGTGGGATGTCATCCTAAAAAGGAAGGCTTTCCCAAATTTCTCCCTCAGATCTTTTAATGGAATCTGTATGGAATAGGAGCTGGAGTGCAGAGCACGAGGCTTATCCGGGGGCTCTCCCAGTCCATTCCCAGATCCTGGGATTATTCCCAAAGGCTGATCTGGGGGCTCCCAGTCCATGCCCAGGAGATCCTGGGATTATTCCCAAAGGCTGATCCAAGGGCTCTCCCAGTCCATTCCCAGGAGATCCTGGGATTATTTATTTCCACTTGTTTAAAAGGGCAGCTGCTCCCCACAACACCAGGGAACCATGTGGAGAAGATAAGAGTCGTAGATAAGAGTTGTAGATAAGATAAGAGCCATAGGTAAAGATAAGACTTGCAGATAAGACTTGCAGATAAGATAAGAGTTGCAGATAAGAGTTGTAGATAAGAGCTGTAGATAAGATAAGAGCTGTAGATAAGATAAGAGTTGTAGATAAAACCAGTTCTTACTCTTTGGCCTTTCACACCTGGGAAGCCTTTGGGACCCTGGAAAAAACACATTAAAAATTATGTGAGGATCCACAATAGCAGGAGGAAAGCGGGAAGGTGGGAAAGTTGGGAAAGAGCAGCCTCCATCCAAAGGCAGAGCTGCTTCCAGGGATGGGCTCCAGCATGGAAAAACCGCTGGAAGAACCAGCACAGGAGCACCCCACTCTAATCCTCTGTCCACCACCGGGATCTCCTGGCGGGTGGATAAATTCAGCCAAATTCCTTCATTTTGGGAATCCCACTGGGGTTTTTGGACCCTCAACATCAAGGAAAAGCCAGGTTGCTCCAAGAGGTCCCTCCAAGGTGGAGGTGGATCCTTGCTGGGGATCTCCAGATCCCCTGGAGGCCAAGCCAGGATGGGAAGTGCATCTAGAGAGGTGAAAAGCCATCGTGGTCACCCCTGTTTTCTAAATTCCCGGGAATATGCAGGAGGATGGGAATTTCCATCTGCAGGGACACTTTTCCATATCCCAGACTGTTCCAAGCCTCATCCCACCTGGCCTTGGACACTTCAAGGGATGGGGAAGCCACAATTTTTCTGGGAATTCTGTGCCAGGGCCTCCCCAACCTCACAGGGAAGAATTTCTCCCCAATATCCCATTTATCCCTGCCCTATTCCAGTTTAAAGCCATTCCTCCATTTCCTATTACTCCCTGTCCTTATATAAAAAAAAAATCTTCTTCCTTTCATGCCATGAAAAATAACAGCCGAATAAATAATAATTAACAAATAATAATTAATAAATAATGGGTTTATCCAAATTCCAGCTGTCATTTGTGTCTCCCCCTACTCAGCCCCCTCCAGCGGAACAAGAGCCTGAAATTCCTGTCCTGAAATTCCCGAAATTCCCGCAGACCTGGCAACAGCAGGGAGGGCTTGACCTTCCAGGAGGGCTTCCAAACCTTGGGACGAGCCACCCAAACGGACAAGGATGGTAAGGAATTCACAGGATTCCCACTCCCTCATCCCATTGGAATTCAGGTTCCCAAATCTCCATTTCCCCACTGGAAGAAAATCCCATTTGATTTCTTTCACGGCTGGCGGGGGTTGTCCCGTGGTTTTTCTGGGACCTTGGGACACTCACCATCATTCCAGGAGGACCCCGCATTCCCACGATGCCCTCGTCACCCTGGGGGATGCAGAGGGGCAGGGATAGCAACCGGGAAGGCAGCACACAGGGAATCCCAAACCCACCAACCATTCCCGCCGGGAACGGGGGCAGGCAGAATTCCCTGTCTCCAGAGGGCTTGTCCAACCTCTCCATCCCTCCATCGGGATTAGGCGCCGGATATTCTTATGGATCGGGATGAAAGAGCTGGAGGGCCCACAGAGGCTTTTTATGACCCTTCAGGACCTGCCTTTAAACCTCGGGAATTGTCCAAATTCCAAATAATTGAGGCCGAATTTAGGTCTCCCTGAGATCCTGGGATTCAGATTTATGCTGGAGTCGGAAGAGCAGAAACATTATTCCATCGTTTCCTTTGGATAATGAAGCTCCAGCAAGGTTTACCCACAGCTGTTGACATTTTCAGGGAGCGTTCTGCCTCGGGGGCCTCATCCGAAAGCAGGTGGGGAGTTTTTTCCTGAGGGATTGGGCCATAAAATCCCGATTTATTTGTGGGAGCAGCAAATTTAAAATGATTCCTCCGATTCCGACTCCGTCTTTGCCGGAAGGAGACCAAAACTCCTCAGGGATAGGAGGAAAAGGGAATTTTGCTGCCTGAAACCCTTCAGGGAATTTCTGGGATGGGTGGGAGGGAGGTGGTGGATAAAGCTGCCTCCAAAGGGGGCTGGAGGCTGCAGGAATCCAAGTCTGGAATATTTATGGACGAACCTACCCGAGGGCCAGGGAATCCGCTGGGACCTCTCGGGCCAGCGACTCCGACGCCGACTTCTCCCTGGAAAGCAGAGAATTCCAGAGGTGTCACTTGGAGCAGGGAAACCCAACCACGCAATTCCTGAATAGTTTGGCCAGGATTGAAGTCCCAGGAAGACTCAGGACACTCAATTCCATGGATTTTCTGCTGTTCTCTCCCGAGGGTGCTCCAGGAAGCACGGGAGGAAGGGAGTGAGGGTGGAATGGGATGGAGTAGGATGGGGTCAGGGATGAGGAGCCAGGAGAAGGCAGGGATTTGTCCCATTCCCATCCCAGGATTTCTGGCTTGTGACTTTCCTGGGAGGGCGGCACTGACCTTGTTGCCTTTGGGTCCAGGTGTCCCAGGAATTCCCTGTAGGATAAGGAGAACAAAACAAATAAAAGGGGGGATTTGCTTTGGGAGTGCTCAGGGCCCTCCTACCCCAACATTCCCAAAGGATCAAAGCCCATCCAGCCCAGATCCCTCATCCATCCCTCCCAACAGGGAATAGGTACAAATCCACCTCTTTTCCTGGGGATCCCGATGGTCCCACAGGCCCAGGAGATCCACTCCGGCCTCTCCTCCCACGTTCCCCCTGGAAAACAAAACCCTTTGAGAGGAGAAGACACGGATGGGAAAGGTCCTGATTTCCCTGATCCAGACAAAAGCAGGAGCTGGCGATCCAAGTGTTCCCTGCACTGGCAGGAGTTTCCTCATGGAAGGGGTGGTCAGGCCTTGGCAGGGGCTGCCCAGGGAGGTTTGGAGTCCCTATCCCTGGAGGTGTCCAAGGAATTCCTGGACGTGGCACTCACTGGGGATTTGGCACAGCTTGGACTCCATGACCTTGGAAGGCTTTCCTAACCTCAGAGATCCTGGGATCCTGGGGTTCCTCCCTCTGTTCCCAGGGATTAGTGGAATTAAAAATCCCAGCTGCCATCCCCACCCTTCCCAGTCCCCTCCTCCAGCCACACCGTTAAATTCCCAGGAAGAACAACTTCCTGGGAGCTCCAGTGTTTTCCTTCAGAACCTGAGGATCATCCCATCATTCCAATCATTCAAACCTTTCCTTTCCCAACCAGGATTTGTTCCCACTTCCCTGACAACATCCAGGCTCAGGGAGACCCGGAATTGTGGGGGTTTGACCCACCTGGCACGGACAGTTTGCCCATTGTGGTCACCTTGAGGTGACAAGCACAACCCATGGTGTCCTCTCACCTTCTGTCCCGGAATTCCAGGCACACCTGGAGCCCCTCTGTCCCCCTGGGATCCAGGAGTGCCGGCGTTGCCGCGAATTCCTTGGATGCCCTGAGCTCCTGGAGGTCCCGGGGCCCCTGGCTCGCCCTGGTGAGGGAATCACAAGGACATTGGGATATTGGGTGGGATTTGCTGGAGGTCCTGGAGGAAGTCTGGGATGTCTCCTTGAGTTCCCATGACCAGTGCATGGAATTCCAGACACCACTCCCAGTCCTGATCCATCAGGAGATCCAAGGGCTGGAGAAATTGTCACCAAACTTTGGGATGTATTTTCTTCCCAAGTTTTGGTGACAAAAGGGCTTTTCCATGGCTAAATAAGAACAGAGCCTTTAGCTCCTGACCTGTGGTGAATTCAAACATCCCAGGGATCCCTGGAACTCATTCCTGCTGAGCTCACAATTCCCTGGATTTATTTATTTTTTTTCCCAGCCTGAGGATGTCCCTGCTGATTGCAGAGAGGTCAGCCCAAACCCTTCCATGATTCCGTATTTCTCCTCAGGATCTCCCTCTGAAACGGCCCTTTCGAGGACACAGAGCATTCCCTCTATCCCAAATCCTTCTCCTGCCTTTCCAGGACGATTTTGGTGCTTTCTCTTTGCATCTGCTTCCGTGCTCCACATCCAGCACTGGAAAACCAGGACGACAAAGAGGAAAAACCCAGGGGAGAAAAAAAAAATCCAAGCGAGATCCGACCTTACCTTAAATCCAGGTGGCCCAGCCTGGCCAATGGGACCTCTGAACCCAATTCCTGGTTCTCCCTGTGGGAGGAAAGTCAGGAAAAATCAGGAATTCTCCTTCCAGTGTAAACCCAGCACAGGGAGAGTTTGGTTCGCGTTGCTCCACGGAGATCCAGCTGAAATCCCACAGAGCTGATCCCATTCCAAGGGTTCCTACAGAGCCCTCATCTCCTCTGGGTGACCTGAGCTGGAGAGACAAAGCTGCCGGGAATCAGCTTTGGAAAAGAGGGAGCTGGAATATTCCTGGGAATGGTATCCCAGGACTCTGGGTTAGGCACACTCCTGGGCATTCAATACTCGTTTCCAAGGTGTCCTGGCCTTGTGATCCTCCTGGAATATTCCTGGGAATGGTATCCTAGGACTCTGGGATAACATTCCCTGGCATTACTCATTCCCAGGGTGTCCTATCCATGTGATACTCCTGGAATCTCCCCCTGGTCCCCAGCCACACCTCAGGAGGTGACCTGGACACTGATCCCGAGGTGGGATCCCGAGGTGGGATCCCAAGGTGGGATACGGGAAAAGAGGGAAAGGGGGGGAAAAGGGGGGAAAGGGGGAAAAGGGGGGAAAGTCACCCCTGGCCGGCACCAACTTTGTCCTTTACCTTTTGCCCTTCTTCCCCTCGGTCTCCTTTGGCGCCCTGGGGAATAAAGAGAGGATTCCACGGTCATGGAATTGTCACCCCTGAGCAAGAGGTTTCCAGGGATTCTCTCCTGGAATGTGGGGAAAAAACTGGGAAAACGGCTTAATTCCAAGGAATTCAGTGATGGGATGAGAGGGGACATCAAACGCCCCTCTCAGGTCATTGTCTCGGGTGAGTGACATCAATCCCTACTTCAGTTATTGGGGGTTTTGGCTCATTTTAATGTAACTGCTTTAAAACGATTAATTTAAATTTTCAAACACCGAAATGATGAATTTAAATGAATTTAAGTTAATTTTGTATCATACACTGTTTTGTCCTATCCTGGGAGTTTCAGCTGCTCCATACTAAATAATTCTGACGAAGATCGTTTTTTGTCCAATTATTTATTAGTAGTAATTAATTGTTGTATCAATGTTTTCGGTTTGCCACCATTAATCCTGCTGGACAAAGGTTCATCCACAGCTCTGTAATCCCTTAGATTGAATCCATCGATATTCCAGTGCTGGGATTTGGCTCATTTTAATGTAACTGCTTTAAAATGATTAATTTAAATTTTCCAACACTGAAATGATGAATTTAAATGAATTTAAGTTAATTTGGTATCATACACTGTTCTGTCCTATCCTGGGAGTTTCAGCTGCTCCATACTAAATAATTCTGACGAAGATAATTTTTTGTCCAATTATCTATTAATAAAAATTAATTAATTGTTGCATCAATGTTTTCGGTTTCCCACCATTAATGCTGCTGGACAAAGGTTCATCCCCAGCTCTGTAATCCCTTAGATTTAATCCATTGGGATTGGATCCAGCCCCACCCAGGCTGCTCTTGGACGAGATTCCCAAATAAACTTTGGAGCTGATTCCGACACTCACCTTCTCTCCAGGTTCTCCCACATCCCCCGGCTGTCCCTGCAAGACAAAATTCCCTTTCCAGCCACTTCTCTTCCCTCCTTTTCTCCAAGGATTCCATCCAAAATTCCCCACGGGATTCTGCCTTTTACCAACCCTCCCTTTCTCCTGGAATTCCATGTCCTGCTCCCGATAAATTTCCACTGGCCAAATGAGATTTTTTTTGTGGCATTTTTTCCCATCCCTACCCTCGTGCCAGGGGTGGATTTTCCTTGTTCCATCCCATCCTTTAGTTCTCTTATCCAGCAGAAAATGAACATTGGGAATCCTCCTTGAATTTTTGGCATCACGGAACACAGTAATTCCATCATAAAGCCTGGAAAATTCCCCAAAAGTCACTAAATCCAACCTTGAAATTCTGTGTTTCCCCCTGAGCATGGCAGATGTGTGGAAAAACTGCTGGAATTTGGGAATTTTGGGAACCTTCCCAGGAAGGTTCAGGGGAAAAGGTGGGAATGTGCCACTCCCAGTTTCCATCGGAGCTGACTGTCCCCTCCACGATTCCCAACTGCCTTTCCATTTCCAGACCCTCTCAGCACACGGAATTCTGGTTTCAAAGGATCAGGCTGGAAAATCCCATCCCTACCTTTTCTCCTTTGTCTCCACGGGCTCCAGGAGCTCCCATTTCTCCCTGTTAAACAACCAATCCCCCCCCCCCAAAAAAAATCAATCCCAAAAATTCATTATTCCAAGGAATTTTCCCTTCCCTCTTTGCACCAGGTGGGTGCTGCCCTCATCCCTGCTCCAGTTTTTGGGCAAATATCCATGGAGGAATCCTTGATTTCCAGCACTCGCATTCCCACAACGGATTGGGAATTATCCTGTGCCGTGGGAATGCAGAGGGAAAACCAAAAATCCTGGAGCAAAGGTCGGGGATAAGTGACAAATCAAGGGTTTCCCTATCCCAGGATACTTGAGTTGTTAAAGAATTCCAAGAATTCCAGGAATTTGAAGGAGACAGGAGGAATCCCAAACTGACTGAGGATTCCCAAAACACAAATCCCGTGTTTGGATCAGCCGTGAATGATTCCACCCTGGAATTTCTGCTCATCACCAATGGCAAAACTGTTGATTTAATCTTGAATTTCCTGAGGTTTTCCCTGTGATTCCTCAGTTTCCAATGCGAGCCAGCTCTGGGAAAATGGATCATTATCCCGGGAATGCGCGTTAAAAAGTGGGATAAAATCACCGACCTTTGGGCCACGGGAGGAGGGATCTGCTGGGACACTTCCCTCCTTCTGCAGGGAAAAAAATGCACTGGATGGGATGGATCCATGGGATGGGATCCATGGGATGGGATGGGATGGGATCCATGGAATGGGATGGGATCCTTGGGATGGGATCCATGGGATCGGGTGGGATAGGATCCATGGGATCCATGGGATGGGATCCATGGGATGGGAAGGGATAGGATGGGATGGGATCCATGGGACGAGATGGGATCCATGGGTTCCCTGGGGTGGGATCCATGGAATGGGATGGGATCCTTGGAATGGGGTGGGATAGGATCCATGGGATCCATGGGATGGGATGGGATCCATGGGATGGGATGGGATGGGATCTGTGGGATCCATGGGATGGGATGGGACGGGATGGGATGGGATAGGATCCATGGAATGGGATGGGATCTATGGGATGGGATGGGGATCCATGGGATAGGGTGGGATGGGATCCATGGGATCCATGGGATCCATGGAATGGGATGGGATCCATGGGATGGGATGGGATCCATGGGTTCCATGGGATAGGGTGGGATGAGATGGGAGAAAGGAGCAGCTGCCTCCTCCCTGGGAGAAGAGCAGGACAGGAAGAATTCCATACCTTAATTCTCCTTGGATGATGAGGGCCTGGATATGCCTTGGATTCAAAAAGAGAAGAGGGAAGTGTGAGAGCAGCTGGGAAAACTTCTCCTAGAGCCACGGAAAAGACACATCTGAGGAATGGGATGTGAGGAAGGAATTGGGGAATCCCAGAAGGAAGCTGGGTTTCCAAGGATCACCGGGATCCTTCGGAGGGTTCCTGGTTGGATTTGGGGTGGCCTCCAGGCTCCCCATCTGCTCCAGCCTGGCAGGGACATCTGGGAGCTGCCAGGACTAAGGAATTCCTGAGCAATTCCTGAGGAATTCCAGGCTTTTGGCAATGGCACAGGTGTCCCATTTTAACCCCAGAATTTCTGGAGAAGGTGTGGATGAGCTCAGCTCATTCCTCCTGGGAATGCAGGGTGAGGGTGGCTTTCAAAGAAATCCATTCATGGGAAAACCATCCCAAATTTTCCATCCTGAACTCCTGGGAATTGGAATTTTTGCTCTTAAATTTTGTAAAAATCAAATTTCCCCTCCCCCATTTCTGGGATCTCGTGTTAAAGATCCCTGGAATGTCCGGTGTGCCAGGAATGATCAGGTTTATCACCACCCGCCACAGGGAAGTACCTTCAACACTCCAAGGGGACTCCAGTTGTTCTGTTTTCCCCAAAAGCCTGATTATTCCATTCCCTCATTTCCCTGGATAAATCCATGGAGAAGGATCTGTTTGTCCATGAAAAATGGTTCCTGCAGCAGCTGTTTCCTGCTTTATTTATGGATATTTATCCCTAAATTTCCACATTCATTGTGTCTATGCCCAGGTGGGAAAACAGGGACCCACTTCCATTGCTCACCGTGGATCCCGACGGGAATTTCTGAGCTCCTGGAGCACCGGGGGGATGAGCTGGTGATGGAGCCTCCAGGAAAGGGGCATTGCTTCCTCCTGGATCACAGGGATGGCTCTGGAATGGGATCCTTATGGAGTGTCCCTCATGGCTGGGAGATCTCCTGGATCTGGGCCTCGGCATTGCGGAGCCGTTGTCGGAATTCCCGTTTTCCTGTGGGAAGGGAAACGCAGCGCCTGATAACGCGGGCAGGGAATGGTTTAAAAGCAACAGAGGAGAGAATTGGATTGGACTGGATTGGATTGGATTGGATTGGATTGGATTGGATTGGATTGGACTGGATTGGGAGGAAAGAATTCCTCACCCAGGGGATGGGGAGGCCCTGGGAAAAGGTTTCACGGAGAAATTGTGGATTCCCCATCCCTGGAAGTGTCCAAGGTGAGGTGGGATGGGGCTTGGAACAACCTGGGATAGTGGAAGGTGTCCCTGCCCATGGAACTGGATGGGCTTTAGGATCTCTCCCAACCCATTCCGTGATTCCATGAAATCCTAACTGTAAAACAACAACATTAACACCAACAAACCAAAAACATCCTTTCCAACCTTAAGAATTCCATGATTCCGTTTCCCAGTTCATCATCCACAGCCGTTTCAAAGCAATAAAACCCCACCTAAAACATCCCAAACTCGGAATTTGAAATCCTCCCCCACTCCAGCCATTCCCAGACAACTCTGTGTTTATTGCACCTGGAGCATCCAGCTGGAATAAACCATCAAATAATGCCAATTAACGGCCCTGTGTTAATCAGCCCCTCGGCGATAACTTGGAATATTTAAGGCACACAAAATAAAGCAAATAATTCCTGACCCGGCTCCTAAATTGCTCCTGCTTTTCCATAGCAGCAGTAGGAAATGGTCCATTGGGAAAAATGAGAATATTCCTATCGAGAATATTCCCAGCAATTATTTCCTGGGCCAAATATTTGGGGAATATTTGGATCTGAGAGCAAAAATTGAGTTTATTTGCTGTAAAAGCTCTGAGATCTTCAAGGAGCACATGAAAGAGAAGGAAAAAATCAGGAGGTGGTGCAGTTGTTTAGGGATATTCCCTTTTTTTTTTTTTTTTTAGGAACAAATATCTGGATTCACCTCCATGAATTTCATGGATTTTTGGATGGTTTAAGTAAGGAAAATAAATCCTAAACTTCCAGGGAATGTTGGTGAGTGCAGCTCTGTGAGTTTTATCAGGGATGATCATCCTGTTTTCCTGGATTTTAACAAACCACGGGATAATTCCCCTTCATGGATAATGAACCCAGAAAAATTGCTGGCTCACAAGGGAAAAAAAACCCAACCCAATTTTGAGCCAATTAAAACTGGAATTCTTCACTGGAACAGGATAAGGATGAGGGAAAAAGGGATAAAAGAGGGATGAAGGTTATGCTGGCATGGGGAGAACCCATCCAGGGTGGCTTTTTTGGGATAAAGGAGGGAAAAATGGATAAAAGAGGGATGAAGGATACGCTGGCATGGGGAGAACCCATCCAGGGTGGCTTTTTTTGGGATAAAGGAGGGAAAAATCTCCTGGAGACAGCACCATTGGATGGATTTTTCCCATCCCTCCTTCCTGGGCACTGCTCATTTTCCTGGGAATGGCTCTAAAATGCTCCACAGATCCCCATGGAGGCAATTCCTGGGATTCCAGAGGTTGCCAAGACCTGGCTGAGGTTTGGAATGTTCCCTGGGATCCCATTTACTGGGAAATTGCTGGGGGTAATGAGGCTCCATTCATTCCGTAATTCCTCCATAATTTTGGCAGTTTCCTGCTCCAGGAATGAGGCGCTTCCAAGAAAATTGGAGGCTGCTTCTTCTTCAAGGAACAATTTGTTGTCGGCAGGGAAAAAAAAAAAAAAAAGGAAGGAAAAGAGGGAAGGGAGAAAAGGAGGGAAAGGAAGAGAAAATTGTAAATGAAAGGGAAAGAAAAAATAAATATTCCTGCAAAAAAAGGAAAGGGAAAAGTAGAAAAAAAAGTCAGGATTTCAGGGAGGAAAATGGAGCAATTGTGGGTTCATCCATATGGAGATGAGGGGGGTTTATCCAAATTTACTCTGGAAAGTTTAAATCCAGGTGTGGAGGAGCAGGAATTTTTTTGGATGGTCCCATAACCCCAAAGCAGCGGCTCATCCATGGATGAGTATCCAGCCCTGCTCTGGACACGAGGATTTGGGCTCACCCCGCTCTTCCCTGCCACTCCTTTGCTTCCGAATTAACTCCTGCCAGGAATTGTTCCTCAGGGATGGAGCTCCTGGGTGTTCCAGGCTCCATGAATTTTGGAACAGGTGGAAATTCGTGATTCCTGCTGCTGCTTCTGGGAAAAGAGGCAGGAAAATTGCAGGGGAACCAGCTCCAGCCCTCCTTGGCATCTCTGGGATGTGGGAGCTGCTCTTTCCCTGCCTTTGGAATCCCCTGTTCCCTTCTCTTGAGGATAAATGGGATTTTACTCCAAATGCAAATGAGGAAAACATCCCTGGGATGCAGATCCCGTCCTGCTGAGGGAGTTTGGAATGTCCTAAAAAATTTGTGGGAGTTGTTCTATGTTTGTAAAGCTCCTGATGAAATGGGGTCATTGGAGGAGCTGCTGGAGCAAATCCAGAGGAATCCACGGAACTGCTCCAGGGCTGGAGCCCCTCTGCTCTGGAGCCAGGCTGGGAGAGCTGGGAATGTTCCCCTGGAGAAGGGAAGGATCCAGGGAGAGCTTCCAGAACATTCCAGGGCTCCAGGAGAGCTGGAGAGGGACTGGGGACAAGGCCTGGAGGGACAGGACACAGGGAATGGCTTCCCACTGCCAGAGGGCAGGGCTGGATGGGACTTGGGCAGGAATTCCTGCTGGGCTGGAATTGCCAGAGCTGCTGTGGCTGCCCCTGGATCCCTGGAATGTCCAAGGAAAGGCTGGACATTGGGGCTGGGAGCAGCCTGGGATGGTGGAAGATTCCCTGCCCATGGCAGGCAATGGGATGGAATGGGATGATCTTTTAAAATCCCTTCTCACCCAAACCATTCCATGATTCTGAACACCGAGGGATTTGGGCTCCATCCTCCGGGTTTCTCCAACTTAACCCTTCCCAGGAGAGGGAATTGCCGCATCCGGGAGGGGAAGCAGAGCCCGTGGATGCTCTCGGCGTCTCCAGAGCCGCGGTTCCCTCTCCAGGGTTTTGCCTTTGAGCCGGGAGCCCTCTCGTGGCTGCTGAGCCATCGTGATCCCAGCTCCATGATTAACCCCGGAATTCCTTCCCCGAGCCGGGGTCGGGATAAAAGGAGTGAGAGCAGAAGGAAGAGTTCGGCAAACTGGATAAACCAGAACCGGATTTCCTGAAGCAGGATCTCCCCGCTTCCAGTTACTCCCGTCTTGCCGTCCTTAAAAATATCCTTGCCCATTCCAAGGAAATATCCAAGGGATTTTTCCCTTGCTTTTTAAAGCTGTTGCTGTCCTGGCTTCTGGATATTTCCAAGAATTCCATAGGGATACAATGATGTCCAAACTGGAGAGTGCTGGGTTTGGAACAGGATTTGGGAAGGGAATCTCTGCCCAGGAGGGCAGGAAAGCAGAGGGAATTTTAGGGATCAGAGAAAACCCCCAAATTCCTGCCTAGACCCTAAAAATCCTCCTCTTTAAATGACTCAAGATACTCCGGAGTGCAGCAGGAATATCCTGACACCGTATCCATGAATTTCCACATCCATGGAAAGTGGAAAGGAAAAGGAAACGCCTTGTAGGAGGAATATTTTAAATTCCCTGTTTGGAATCTGCATTATCCCTGTTTGAAAAGTCTTGGGAATCATCGACTCTTCAGCCAGCCAAGCTGGAATCATACAAGGATGGTGTGGCCAGAGGGGATCAGATAAAATGGGATTATCCTGGTTTTCCCTCCTCCCCAAAACTGTGGAATTAACCAACGAAACATTTCCCAAAGGGATTTTTGTCACTCCCATCAGCCTCCTGCCCATTCCAGGAGCTCGGGTGTTCTCCAGGGATATGGAGAAGCAACCCCAGGATTGAGATTTGCATCCCAGTCCCTCCCAGGTCTGAAATCCTTGGAAAAACGTACCTGGCTGGTGTCCTGCTGGGGTTGTCCTTCCAGCCCCTCCTCCAAGGGCTGGAGGAGATCCAGGGAATGGTTTTCCTGCAGATCTCCTGGATTTGGTGAGGGCACAGCCAAGCTCTGCAGAGAGAGGTGATAAATGATGACAAAATTCCATTAATTACTGGAAAAAACCCGGGATAAAACAGACAGCAGGACCCTTTCCCAAGTCCTGACACTGATCCACGCAGAAATCTTTATCCTTTCTCTAATTTCATTTTCCCTTGCAATAAAATGGGGGCAAAACTGAAAATTCCAATGATCTGTCCAGTCAAGCTCTGGGAGTTTTAACTCCTTTGTGTTCATCCAATCAGCACCAATGGAAAACGAAGGATATCCTGAGGGATTGAGGGATGCCCTGATGGTCCCAAATCATTTTTTTTCCCAGTTTGGGTTGGGCTCCCGAAGCTCAACAGAGACAGTTTTGGGGTCTCTGTGTCCCAAATCCCAACTTTTTTCTGGCTCCAGGGTTGTGTCTCTTGGTGCAAACCTCCCCTCTCGAGCCCCTAAAATGTCCACCTTGGAAAAATCTGGGAAAAACCTGAGGACACAGGAGGAGCCTGGGGCTGAGAGGGAATGTCGTATCCCACCTTGGCCAAGCCTTTGAGGAATTGCATCATCCTGATCCAGCCACAGAGGGAGATAAACCCCCAGGAGACGCCTCCTACAGGAAGCCCAGCACGGAGAGAAGCCTTAAAACTGCGGATAAATTCCCAATTCCCATAAATAGGAGCTGTTCATCGGGATGCAGGTGGCTGGGATTTGTCTGGTTACTCCCAATGAGGGCTCTGGAGTCACAGAATCATGGAATGTCCTGAGTGGGAAGTGATCCAACAGGGATCATCCAGTCCCAGCTCCTGGCCCTGCCCAGGACATCCCAACAATCCCACCCCATCCCTGGGAGCGTTGTCCAAACGCACCTGGAGCTCTGGCAGCCCCAGCACGGACAATCCCAATCCATCCTGACCATGGGATGGGATCCAGCCCTGCCAGGGCAGGAGACACTCCACAGAACCCCAGGATAGAAAAGAATTCCAGGGCTGTGGAGTCCAACCTGTGCCTGATGCCCCACCTTGTCCCCAGCCCAGGGCTCTGGGTGCTGCTGCCTCAGGCTGCAATGCAAGATGTAACCAAAAGTAAATATTTTGTTACCAGCTGGTAAAAAACAGTTGGAGAAGAGTTTCTTTATCTCTTCCAGGACCCATCTTCCCTCCAGGGGAATCTTCTGTTCATGGGCCACCGAGGCTCAGTGCATGGCTGAGAAAATTCCATCATCCCATGGGGAGAGGCTGCACCCAGGGGGAGGAGCCCAGCATTCCCAGCTGGATCAAAGCTGGGATTTGGAACATCAGCACAGCCTGTGTGCACTGGATTGCCAGAGGAAGAACGGACCTGGAATGTTCTGGAAGCTCTCTGGAAGGTCTCAGCACCACTGGAGCTTCAGAGGGAAACTTCACCCTCCTACAGGGCCATTGCTCAGCAGAACCACACCTGGCACTGCAGGAGGGCTTGGCTGGGCTGCTCCCAACACCCTGACCAACGGTGTCAGGTTGTGTTTTGACTCTGACAGGGCTTTTTTGTTTTAATTTTTATTTTAATTTTTTCATTTTTATTTTAATTTTCCTAGCAAAGAACCGCTATTCCTATTCCAGTATCTTTGCCTGAGAGCCCCTGAATTTCAAAATTATAATAATTTGGAGGGAGGGGGCTTAAGTTTTCCATTTTCAGGGAGGCTCCTGCCTTCCTGAGCAGACACTTGTCATTCCAAACCAAGACAGCCACCTCCAGGTGTTCCTTGGACACCTCCAGGGATGGGCACTCCAAACCTCCCTGGGCAGTTCCAAGGCCTGAGCACCCTTTCCATGGAGAAATTCCTGCTGCTGTCCACCCTGAGCCTCCCC